>JAPPVO010000032.1:107786223-108077075 GCA_030407325.1 Camellia japonica
GGGATGCCAGAATCTGGTGATTATGGGGGTAATGACCTAAACACCACTATCCTATTTGGGTCTTCTTTTTCTTTTGCTTTCGAGTATGTTGTAATTGTTGAGGTCAAGGCTTTGAATGAAGATGTTGTGATTTCCGCTTACTTCTCTGTGCCTATCGTCCATAACATTGACCAGAGCTTTCAAACTTTTGATAGAAACGAAGAGGAGGAAATTCCTCAGGCTTTAAAAATATAATTGAACAAGAGGAAGAGAGGCATGTTAAGCCATTAATAGACAAAATTATTTTAGTAAATGTGGGTATTGAGAAAGATCATCGCTTAGTCTAGATTGGTTCCACTTTATCTGTGGAGGAACGCGGGCAATTAGTTTCTTTACTAAAAGAATTCAAAGATGTTTTTGTGTGGTCCTAGAAAGATATGCATGAAATCGACCCTAAGATTGTACAACATAAGATCCCTCTTAATCTTGAGGCCTGACCTATCAAACAGAAGCTTTGTAGAATTCGTCTGGATTGGGCATTGAAAATCAAAAAAGAGGTTACTGAACAAATCAATGTCGGGTTCTTGCTAATATCAGAGTATCCGACTTGGTTAGCCAACATTGTGCCAGTCCCGAAGAAAGATGGCAGAATCAAGTTTTGCGTTGACTTCAAGGATTTGAATAAGGCCAGTCCGAAGGATGACTTTTCATTGCTACATATTGATGAATTGATAGACTTCACTGTAGGGCATGCCTTACTATCATTTATGGATGGTTTTTCGGGGTATAACCAGATCCTTATGGCTCTAAAGGACAAAGAGAAAATTGCATTTACCACACCATGGGGGACATATTGTTATAGGGTCATGCCATTTGGTTTAAATACTTATTAGAGAGCTGCTACCACACTTTTGCATGATATGATCCACAAGGAAGTTGAGGTGTATGTAGATGACATGATTATCAAGTCCAAATATCGCAAAAAGCCATTACTCCATGTTGAAGAAATTCTTTGAGAGAATTAGAGAATACAGGCTAACGTTGAATCCACATAAATGAACCTTTGGGTAAATGGTAGGCAAGATGTTAGGATTTCTGATCACACAGTGAGGAATCGAAGTTAATCCATCTAAAATTAAGACCACCTTAGAAATGTCGCCACCAACGACTGAAAAGGAGGTGCGGAGCTTTCTGGGAAAAGTGCAATTCGTAAAGAGGTTTATTTCTAAATTAACCTCAACATGTGAAACATTATTTGGTCTTTTAAAGAAAGAAAAGAAGTTCCAATGGGATGATCGATCTCAGTTCGCCTTCAAGCAAGTTAAGCAGTATTTGCAGAATCTACATGAGTTATCACTGCTTGAGCCAGGAAAATCGTTGATTCTGTACTTGTCAGTTACCGAATCAACCATGTGATGTATGCTTGTGCAAAAGTCAAATGAGAAAGTGGAGAAGGCCATACTACTTAAGTAAAAAGATGCTTGAATATAAGACCCGCTATACTCCTTTGGAAAAAGCTTGCTTAGCTTTGGTTTGGGCTACCAGGAAGTTGAGACACTACCTGTTAGTTCACTCATTAATAAGGTTTCAAGATTAGACCCCATCAAATATCTCTTTGAGAAACCAACGCTTACTGGTAGGCTAGCCTGTTGGTTGCTTTTGTTTTTCGAATTCGACCTCAAGTATGTCACTCGCAAGTTTGTCAAAGGAAGGGTCGTATCAAATTTTTTGCCTCATCACTCGATTGAACGAGAAGAAGATGTGGAGTATTCATTCCTAGATATGGAGGTCATGCAGATGGAAGAAGACACTTGGAAGTTGTACTTTGATGGAGCGTCCAATCAATTTGGCTATTATCCCCTTAGCTTTCAAACTCCGATTCAGGGTATCCAACAACCAAGCAGAGTATGAGGCGTTCATTGCCGGATAGGAAGCAACCCTAGAACTAGGGGCAATAAGGTTGGATGTGGTCGGGGATTTGAACTTGGTTGTCTCTCAAGCCAATGGAGATTGAAAAGTTAAATAGAAGAAAATGAAGGTCTACCATTAGACCTTAGACATGTTGATCCCTAGGTTCGAAAGACTAAAGTTTACACACCTGGTGAGAGAGAACAATTGATTTGTTGATGCGTTAGCAACCCTAGCTTCAATAATAGATATACCAATCAGGGTTAAGATGCGCCCAATCCTGATAAAACAAAGATATACGTTGCATATGAATTGTAGCTGCAACATAAGAAGTTCAAGATGCAAACCCTAGTACTTTGATATTTAGAACTTTTTTGGAAAGTAGTACATACCCACAAGGGGCAAATGCCAAAGATAAAAGAGGAATACGACGCCTAGCCATTCAATTAGTCATTTGCGGAAAGAACCTATACAAAAGACGGCATCTGAGGATGCACAAGTTATGTGTAGAAAGAGAAGAGGCAAAGCGCATCATGGAAGCCATTCATGGGGGAGAATATGGGGCACACATGAATGGTATAATACTGGCTAGGAAGATTCTTAGACAATGATACTATTGGCTAACTATGGAAACTAATTGTAATAGTTTTGTGCGGCAATGCCACAAATGTCATATTCATACCGACCGATATCCCGCCATTAAAACTCTATAATATGACCTCACCATAGCCTTTCTCAATTTGGGGCGCAGACGCCATTAGAGTAGTTGCACCAAAGGGTTCAAACGGACATGAATTCATTCTAATCACTGTTTATTATTTCACTAAGAAGGTAAAAGCACAATCGTATTCAATGTTAAAAGCATCGAACATGGCCAAGTTCGTCAGAAATAACATCATCTACAGATATAACGTGCCAAACAAAATCATTTCAGACAATGGTTCACATTTCAAAGGAGAGGTGGCAGTTTTACTTGCAAAGTACAATGTAGCCTTTCACAGGTCATCAACATATAAGCCACAAGCCAATGGAGCTGTGGAAGCTACAAATAAGAATATCAAAACCATTTTGCGTAAGATGGTAGAAACATACAAAGATTGGCTAGGCAAGCTGCCTTTTGCACTTTCGGGATACAGGACATCAATCCGAACGTCTACAAGGGCAACCCCTTACTTTTTGCTATATGGAATGGAGGTTGTCTTGCCGATTGAGATAGAATTAGCCTCGTTTAAGATTATGGTTGAATGTCAAATAGTAGAAGCTGATTGGCAACTGTAGGTTGCTTTTCGTGCTCCTTTCAGATATGATAGCCATACAGTTCGAACTCCCGTGGTTCTGAATCTGATTTCACAAGTGCAATATGAAATAGATAAACACAAAAGAGTCCAAATTCGGCAAATCTTTTGGAAAATCAATTTTGAATCAATATGCCAAAAATGGATTGCTTTGCTAGATTACAGAGTCACCGCCTAAATATTTTTGGGAAACTTAGGAAACCTGTGACTCGTGCCGAAGGCCACGTGTCCGTTATCACCAAAGTGTCTCGGCTTGGGAAGTTAGGTACAAGAGGGGAAGGTCATGAATTGAGCACCCCACTTGCCCGATCAAAGATCGGCCTCTACTAATTATGAGGTGATTCTTATTTACATTATATGCTCTTGTTTCGATTATTAGACTAGCATTACTATGTGACGCACACAAGTATAGACTAATTGGAAAAATTGGAACATTTCGATTTCATGTTTGTTTGAAAATTATTTCAAATATGTACCACTTGAAAAAGTGATCTCATATGCACATTACTCAAATCATCCCAATTTAAGCAATTAGCCTTCATCCATAGGCATTTAAGCAGGTATATCACTTAAGCACTTTATCTCATGGCGTCATGCTTTGACATGGCAACAACCACAAGCATGCAATATGCTTAAAGCGAAAAGTGCTCACCTAGTACTCCAAGGCAAGCCAAAAGAAAAGAGTTAGAAAACATGCATGCCCTTAACTAATGCAACATGACTAGTGCAACACATGCAATATGCGATTTAAATAGACTTGACCACTAACATGGCATGTGAATCGATTTGATAGCATGCGTTTTAAGCACATTTTCAAAGAAGGAATAAATAACAATGTAAGTTAGAATGATGCGCCGAGCCTAGTGCATGCAAGACAATAGATGCAAATCATGAGAAATGATAAATGAAATGTGATGCTCTAAACTATCCATCATAAGCAAGGAAATAAAAGGGAGAAAGCCGTGGGGTTGGAAGACATATATGCATTATTACAGATTTGCCCTCATGCAGGAGGTCCGAATGAATGAATTAGCTAAGCTAGCTAACTAATTATTATAACGCTATATTTAACTAACTATTCTAGCTAATTAAATAACTACAACACAAAATTACTTAATTAATCTAATGAATTACAACACCAAGTTAATTAGCTATTCTAACTAAGTATTTAAATATTACAAGTCCACAAGTTCACAGGCCTCGAGAAATGAGGGAATGGCTTATGCGTGCACATGATTTTCTCTCCTAAGAATCCCTCTGCACTGTTTTGCACCTCAGCCTCTTCTCTGCTCTATGGGGAAAAAAAATGGTAACGCCTGGCTGAAAAAGGTGGCCGACCGCCAACTAATAGTGGCCTACCGTACGATAAAGGTGGCCTGCCAGCCACTAATGTTGGGTTTCTCTTGCTGCAACAAAAAACGAACAGAACACAAACAGAGTATTCTCAGGGGATGTTTGTCCACCCTACCTCTCCTTATCATCAGATAGATCAAAGGAGGGGTAGGCTCAATTCGCAAGCCATCAATCAGCACAAATTCATTACGTGATTACTTATGAACCAAGGTATACAATTTCAATAAATGAAACTAAGACCAACAAAAACCTCTCCCTATCATGGAATTGATCAAGGGAAGTGGTTGACATCGACTCTTGAACCGTTTTATCACTAACAAGTATGAAACGACTCAAGACTCAACGGGTTCAATTAACGTCCAATTGAACCCCAAACCATTTTATTTTCTTGCTCCATTTTATTCCAATTTTTAATACGTCTTTTAATTACCTTTCCATTTTGATCGATTGAGTCCAAAAATGAAGATTAAGTCCACTAATGGAGAGGAGTGTCAAATCGAGGGTTGTTTTAGACATGAGAGAGAGATCATGCCATTGGTAATGAACCTCCAAAGAGATTAAACCATTAAGCACAAGGTCACCTCTCAAACTTAAACAACACTCATTTTGAAGTAACTCTCAAAACAAATAAAATGCCAAGAAAAGAGGACGAGTGCAAAGGTGATTAGAGGTGAACACATGCATGAAAAGCATGAAATAAATTCTATCAACTCAAATAGGTTGGTGTCTAATGCCTAAAACACCAAACTTATAAGGACCATTACACTACAAGCATGCTATGCAAAGCATAAATCAAATAAACAACCTAAAACAGTCCTAAAACACCTAAAAACAGTACTGAAATTAATGTACAAAAAGCTAAAAGAGTAAGCTAAAATAGTTTAGAAACTAAGCTAGTAAACAAGCCAAAGGAGGAGTGGCTAACCCTTTCATTTTTGGGACTTCAAAACCACTTTTTTAGCCTCTGAAAACCTTTACAAATCAATGATAAAAAGCTTTAAAAAAGTTGATGAAAAGATGGGAAACACGAGGGTAAAAGCCTAGGAAGCAAGGTTTAAAGAAGGGTGGCCAACCCCTATACCTTTAATGGCCTTAAACCACAAATTTCAGCCCATAAACACAAGTGAAAAACAGTACAAAACAACAATAAATGATGGAAAAGTAGTGCAAAGATAGTCAAAGGTGTACCTCTTGAAGCAAGGTAACTCTTTTGTTAACAAACCCACAAGTTCTCACTCTCAAGGGCTGAGATTTAAGCTCAAGAATCTCAGCAAGAATGGCTAAATTTCTTATTTAGGAAGGGTAGAGAGAGAGTGCATAGGTTCCAAGATAGAGAGAGAGAGAGAGAGAGAGAGAGAGAGAGAGAATGCTATGCAAGTTTTGGAGTCTTTGGAATTTTTCCTAACCTAATCTCAAGAGGGGTGGTCATCTATATATAGAAAAACATGTGCCTCTATTGAAAATATCTGTATATAGACAGCTGGTGTAGTGCATGCCCTTGTGGCAACAGCTGACAACAAATATCTGCAAAAATCTAGTTTTTTTACACAAGTGGCCGGCAGGCCACTAAAAGGGACGGTCGTACACTATTAGTGGCCGGCCGTACACTTGTGGGGGACACTTGGCTAGCCAATCCACTCAAAATGGCCAAATTTTTCACAACTGGCCGGCCACCCACTATTAGTGGCCGGCCGTCCACAAAAATCTACTTTTAGGCCCAACTTCAAACGGACATATCTTCTTCAGCCGGACTGGATTTTAGGTCATTCTTAAGTCTAAATTGAAGCCCCGAAAGTATAATTTCCAATGGTGGTGGCCTTACATCTAAATTATAAGTGTACAAAGAGATATGACTATTTTAGTGAAGACTACTCATTTATATCTTAACGGATTGATGCCCAATCTCTTCCCCAACTAGTTTTTTTTCCCTCCCCTCCTATTTTCTTCAACTCTTTTAAAGATTTTTCAAAGAGTTTACCTCCTTTTTATTTATTTCCACTTTGCCCTTACTCAGTTTATCGAAAAGTGTAATATTTTAAACGAAATGCGAGCCTCAAAATATCATGGAAACATTTGGAAAAATATTTTGAAAAAGAGGGTTTTAAGGTCTAAAATAGTTTTTGTCAAAATGAGGTGTAAAGTTAGGATTTAGAAGCTCTTCGTGCTGAAGAAATTGAACATTCATACAACATAACTTTCATCATCGAGTGATCAACCTAAGGTGCCCAAGTCTTAAGGGCAGTCAAAAATGGGGTGTCTACAATTGCCCCTCTTTGACAAAGCTGAGAGTCATGAAATGACGTGAGTGAATGTCAAAGCCCGGAGACAACCCATTTTGACAAAGCTGTAAGACTTGGGCAAACAAATAAAATGCAGATGCAATTGGTTAAACCCAAGAGTTACCTACGTATCCCTTTGCAAGGAATCAAACCAGCGTAGTTCAGAGGCAGAATGCAAAATAATACACAATGTAACGAAATAATCAAACCACAAGTAGTACAAAACACACGAATTCCATAAAGAAATGGAGATGCAAATCAAACTATGTTTTATATCAAAAAGAAGTGGACACAAGCCAAACAACGCCTAACACAGGCTAAGTGCCTATACCCTCAATATTGGCCTCAACATAGCATGGGTACTTACACATAACAGAACCATGTTTCAATGTGAAAGGGGTGCGAGCACTTGCAAAACTATGTTTTTCGTAGAGAGGATACAAGTAATTGGGTGGTATGATATAAGTGAGGAATGATCTGCTGGGGAAAGATGTACTGGGAAATAACAATGCAATGAGATGATAAATGGTGGATGTAACAAGATAGAATACAATGCGATAGATGCAATGGATGAAGTGAAAAAAAGGGCGTAGGCCGAACTACGTCTTACCTAGAAAAGGCATGGACACAAACCAAACCATGTCTCACACAAAAAAGGTGTTGACACCCTCAATACTGACCTCAGCGCAACATGGGTATTTACACATGACAAAACCATGTTTCAACGAGGGAATGGTATAAGCACATGCCAAACTAAGCTTAACATGGAAAGGATGCAGGTGATAAAATGGTATGATGGATAATGTAGTAGATGCATGCAATAAATTCTATAAACAATGTGGTAGAAGTGATGTAATAGATAATAACTATGATGTAGCAGTTGGGAAGCGAAAGTACCTTTAGAAAGCACCTTACAGAGGTAATCAGCGATGACTCACCTTATGCTGCTAGGGATTTTCCTCTTCTTCTTGGTTTTAAGACTTCTTCCTTTATCTTGAGCTTCTAAACTACGGGTACTACTTTTCTCCCTGGCTATGTTTGCAACTTTCCCTATTCTTCAACAGGGTGACAAACTAGGTTAGTTCAGTATCCAAAATTAAGGCGCATATAAGCTACCTCAACCTATGGAGCTACCATACAGATTTCAAGTCGAGAATACACCCCTAGGTATTTAAACCAGACTTTAGTCTCAGAAATTCCAAACCTTTGCGTTCTAGGCCTCGGCCATTCGAACTCTAGTTTCCACCGTCTCAGTTAATCTCCTAGGAGCTCACTACAAACACAGTTAGGTGGCTATACCAGACCACCTGAAGTCGTTCGGGCATAACAAACACCAAAGGAATTGCACCTATAGAGGATTTAAGGTCTCCTACACCCAATGAGTGCACAAGATAGTGTGATATAGGTTCAATTCACAAAATAGTGCGATGGAAGGTGCACAAGATAGTGTGATGCGGGGCAAAATGCACAAGATAGTGCGATACAAAGTGCACAGGACAGTGCGATACAAGGTGGAATGCACAAGATAGTGCGATACAAAGTGCATAGGATAGTGTGATACAAGGTGAATGCACAAGATAGTGCAATACAAAGTGCACAAGACAGTGTAATACAGGGTGCACAAAATAGTGTGATGCAAATTGCACAAGATAGTGCGATATAAGGTGCACAAAATAGTACGGGTGAGTGGAATGCACGAAATAGGTGCGAATGCACAAGACAGTGCAACGCGAGATGAATGGTATGCATAGGGAAATGAACAGTACATAGAGTAGTGCATCATGTACCTTATGAAATGAGTGCAGGGCAACTTGCCACAATTTATTAAAATGTAAATGAAAAACACTGCGGAAGGTAACTCAATGAAACTTTGTTATTACAAGTACAAAACAAAGTCAAGAGCAAGAGCAACTAACCCGGCAATTCAAAGTAACTAGAGTGTATGAGCATGCATGCATAATCCAAAACACATGTATTAATCAGAGGGAAGATGGCAATCTCGAGAGAGTTTTGAAATGCTCAGAGATAACTTTCGAAAGCTGAATCACATCAGAATCATCATGGGGGTGAGCCCACCCTAATCCAAGGAAAAGTGCCCAACAAGTGGCTTTGGGCGAACAGAGAGAAAGGTTGGATCCATGCCCCTTGTTCAAATGATGACCCTATCAGATTTACTGAAAATTGCCCCTAGTGCCCAGTCACTAGCCACCGGTTGGGTTCATGCCCCTTGTTCGATGGATGGCCCGATCAGATATACTGAAAATTGCCCCTAGTGTCCAGTCGCTGGCCATCTTTTCCAACATTATGCAAGCACATGTGATGGGGATCATTAGATCTTGGAACAGTTGCTAACCGATTAGACTCATGCTTCCCTTTTGTCCTAGCATGTTTGAGAACTTACTCGAGTCTCCTTCAAAGCAGTAACAGATTCCTCATATACACCGATCATGAATGCGTTTTCCCTTGTATGGGCACTCTCAATTTCACACATGGACTTGTTTTTGAGTTCGGAGTGAACATTTGTTTATGGAATTTGAACATGCCACTCTGTTGAACATGAGCGACAGACACGTTGTGGTGACTCGATGAAGAGCGCTTTTGAGCAACAGACACGCTATGGTAACTCAATAAAGAGCACAGACTAAGACAAAAACTAAGCACAACATAACAGAACTCACAACTAACCCAAAAGCAAAAAAAAAAAAAAGACTCAAGGTAACTGATCATTCATAGTGCCCCTAGTATTACTTATGTTCTCTTTAGAAATCAATTTTGCAAAACCCGGGTTTCGATTCCTTTTTTTTGTTGCTCAAGTTAGGGATTCTACTGATAAGTTCGAGTATTAAAACTTTCTCCACTTTTTGATTCAAGCTAGTTCTTTCTTACCCAATGCAAGTATGTGATATGCACCGCAGTTGGTGTAGCTCATGGAACGTGAATTAGACGAGGTGATTGAATCGAGATGAATAAGATGGATATGGTTGAAACCACACATCAAGATGAAGTTGCCTACATATCCCAAGAATGGGAATCAGGTCAACGTAGTTCATGGCTGAGGTTCACTCAGGTATTGACACTCTCTTTTTGCGCTCTAACTTTTGCCAAAGTCACCCCTTCGGGGTTTTCAACCTTACGAGCTACATTTTTTTGATTTCTCATTTTTCATGCTCTAACTTTTGCCCAGGCCGCCCTTTCAGGTCTTCGGCCTAGCGAGCTCTCAAGGTTTGTGGTGAATTTGATCAATAGTCATCCTTGGCCTAACACTGGAACTGGCTTTGCCTTGATTTGAGCTCCGTTATCCACTCTGTTATGCATGTCTTTGTCCTTTTCTTTCGCTCCATTTGCAGAGTTGGTTATTCTCGCAATGTGGTACTTCCTCGCATTGGCCTCCTCAAATTCAAACAAAAGCTTCTTTCCTCACAGTTGATTGGGTTTCATTCCGATGAATGCCCCTGGCTTGATGGTTGACTTATTTCTTTTTTCTTCTTATTTTTTTTTTCCTTTTCTTTTTTTTTTTTCTTTTTCCTTTCTCTTTTCTTTTCTTGGTTACTTTCTTTTTTTTTTTTCTTCTTTTTTGGTTTCACTTATCCATTTCTTTCTGAAAACAGTAGGGGGAGAAATTCTATGATTGTGAGGTCTGAAAGCCGCCTTGTGCTTGCCACAATGATCGCCTAACAGCGAAGAAAATCCCCAGGACAATGTAAAATACCATGTACAATTCTGAACCTATCTTTACAAGTCTGTAAAAGAAATAGCTTAAAACTCTAAAAGCATGAAGGGCTTTGTGCCGATAAGTCTGAATTCACTCAAACCATTGGGGAGATCCTACTCAACACTCAAGCTTATTAAGAGAATCTCATTCAAAAAAAAATTAAAAGGTTTTTCTATTTTTTCAAAGGTCACACATGCATTCCTCTAGGCACAACAAAATGATCAAAAACTTGACTCCACTTTCTCATAAAGATGAAGACCTGAGGGTACACGAGAGCGACTCAAAGGAAAAGACTCAACTGACGCAACAACGCAAGAAAAGACAAAGAAAATAAAACTCACAACAACTATTTACAAGACACAACTCAAAACAAAATCAGTGCCCTTGAAACAAATCTAAGTCCATCTGCAGATTTCAAAAACAACATCAAATAGCCCACAGGAGGGTCCAAATCTGCCTCCAATTCAGCAATATTAACATCCACACCCAATAGGATTGATTTCTGACTTTCAAATTGGGTCTCACAAATTGAATCTCATAATTACGTTGTCTCCACACATCTTCTTGACCAAAACAATTGCTTTTTCACACCATGCCCCTAGTTCAGAAGGTCCTTTCCAAGTTCTTTCGACAATTCCCCCAGCTGAGACTGAGGTTCATCATTCCAACCACCAGTGCTGGCATCCGTAGAGAGCCCACTACTTCATCAATCTTGAACTCACCAAGATTGAGTATACTTTCCATCTCTTCAAAGATTGTGTTCCTTTTTCTTAGATCGAAATCAGAAGATTCAAGAATGAACACAATGGGTTTAGGCTCATTGACGGGTATGATGTGTTGGCTAGGGTAATGGTTGGTTGTGGGCAAGCCATGGGTGGGTTTTCTGTTATGGAGTAGTAATCTATTGCGGTCAGGGAGAGGGTTATTGACTGCTTTGGGATTTTCAAGTGGAGTGATGACCTAATTGTCAATTAAGTCTTGAATTTCACGGCAAATGTGAAAGCAACGATCAGTATGGTGACTGTACTACTGATGGAATGTGCAATATTAGGTAGAGTCGTGTTTAGGTAGGAGAGGTCACGGATTAAGCGGTTTGAGATACCCTTTCTCCGTCAACACCCTCAATGCACAGGTTAGGCTCATATGGAGATAAGCAAAGGTTCGTTTTTGGGAGGAGGAAGCATTAGTTTTGAAAATATTAGCAAATGGGTTAGCGGGAGTTGGTTGGATATTCATAGGCTTGGGACTGGAATCAAGATGGGTGTTTCTGATAAAGCGTCCCTTTTCATGGCTTGCCCCCTAATTCAAAATGCACTCAACTTGAGCGACAAAAGTGTCATCCACAGTTTTCGCAACAACAGCGAGTACTTGCTGCTTGTTCAACCCTTTGACCTTCAAAGTCTTAATAGCCCACTGAAGATGTGCATATGGATCAATACTTGTCCCAACCTTGTTCTTGCAACTTGCTTCTGCTTGGCCAAGGGATTGGGTGGCTATATTGAGGCAAGGCCTATTGGTTGTTGATCTGTTGTCACCCAGACTTGAGATGGTCTCGGGTTGGCCCTTTTAAACTACAGCTTGCCCGAAATTGGGGAGCTTTTTGACAAGATCAAAACCCCAAATGTTAAATATGCCACTGTTCCTTGAAGGTCTTCAATCTTTCCCAACAACTCAGCAGTAGTGGGCTCGGCCTTTTGGCACTCTTGGTGTACCTGAATTAGATTGGGTGCATCCATCATGCACAAATTAGTACTTTCAACAGTGCATCCATCATGCTTAGGAAGATGGGTTGGGGTGATGTATATGCTGGGGTTAAAGGTAGATCAGACCGTGTGGATGAGGTTAAGGTGAGGAGAAGGTATTTGGTTGTGGATGGGAAGTGGGTTGGTGGTAACATTGGGTTCTTGAGGTGGAGCTATCGTCTGGTTGTCGATGAGATTCTGAACCTCATGACGAAGGCAGTAGCAACGATCGGTGCCAGGACCGCGCTGTTGATGGTACGCACAATATTTGGTGGGGTTATGTTTAGCAGGTAGTGGATCAGAAAGAGGTTGGGGATAAAGGGGTTTGAGATACCCTCTTTCCATCAGGACTTTTATTGCGCTGGTTAGACTCATATAGAAGGGGGTGAAAGTTCTGCCTTGAGCTCAAGTTAGGCTGGCTATTTGTGGGTTGGTATTGGCAAAAGGGTCGACAGTTTTGGAAGTGGTGGCAACAGTATTGATTTCAGTGGGTTTGGGGATAGTGCTACTACTAGCATTGGTACTCCCAGAAAACACCCTCCTTGTTGGTTTGCTTGTTCTGGAAATAATCCCTTTGTTGAATGAACTCTCAATCTAAACCCCTAATTCATGCAAATTTTTTAAAGTGAATAGTGGATTGACTATTAACTTTTGTAACATATCAGGCTCAAGGTTTTACACCATTATCCGCACTTGGTCCCTTTTAGAAGGTCGATCTGTCATTTGTGCTGCCTTTGCTCTCTAGCTTGCAACAAATTTCATAAAAGGTTCTTCAGGATTCTGGTGGGTTGCTTCAAGCTCTTGAGTGGTCATTTCTATTTGGGTATTGTAAGAATACTGATTGACAAATGCCTCAACCAACTCTTCCCAGTTCTGCTTCACTGTATCCTCCAATTTGGCATACCAAGTGGCTGCTATACCCGATAGGGTTCTTACATACAGAGAAAGTTTCTGAGGTTTAGCTAGACCCATTGGTTTCAGAACGTCCAAGAAAAGCCAGATATGTACCATAGGATCTCCAGACCCGTCAAAACGGTCAATGTGTGGCATTTTCAATCTGTCTGGGAGCCTTACGGCAACCTCGATGTACCCATCCTCAATATTGGGAATGGAGGTAAATGTCTGTGCCTTTTTTAATTGCTTCTCAAGGTTAGCAATTTTTAACAAAGTTAGGTCGAGATCATTAATATCAAGGGGAAAAAGCCCCTCATTAGGCTGCACTAGGGGTCTGAAAACTCGAGCTTGAGCCAATCCTTTTTGAGGATCTGGACTCTGCAGCTTTTCAATTGGCAGAGGTGGGTCAAAGTTCGACTGGGGCCCCAGGATTGGATGTGTAGTAGATGCCCCAGATGGGTGTTGCATTTTAGTATTGGTCTCGTCCTGCATGGCAATTCCCTGGTTTAACGCCGTTATCATAGCTATAACTTCTTCCGGACTCTAAGCCATCATGGGTCTGCTGTGTTGGCAATCAGGGAAATGGATGGGTGTAAGCTGAGAGCTGACTAATTTTGACCCAGTTATACTTGATGTATCTGAACTGGATTAGTCTAGACGGGTTTGACTGGATTGGACTTTTTCAGAATGGATCTTTCGGCATTGGATGGATCTTTTTTGAGCTGGCCTTTGGGGATCAAATGGACTGGATCTTTGCTGAGCGGGTTTTTTTTTTGGGATTGGATAGACTATGATGGGTTATGGCTTTCCAGGTTGGGTTAGGCTTCGCCTTTGCTGAGTTGGGTATTTCTCCTTCTTTGGCTCAGACAAAACTAGCATTAAAAACAAAGGCCCTATCAGATCGGGATATCAGGTATGTTGGTCAAAACAAAACAAGATACAATTTTTGGTCCTGGTTCTGTCTTGCTAAAAAATTCACACAATCAAACACAAACCCTGGGATTTCGACCCAAATCTAATTCTGATATGATCCTCAAGTTTGAAAGGAATCGCCTCAAGATTAAGACTCTCCCAGGATTGCATCACACATTTCCAAAGATTTCACATTTTGCACAAAAGCACTCAAAACACCCCTATGAGAGGTTAGGGTTTCCCTATCTTAGCTTTGAAGTAATCTAGGGTTTCACTACTTCAAGCAAGTAGTTGCACAAAATCCTTTATACGAGTGATCATCATCCTAGTTTGGAACAATCACTATGGCTTTACTATATGTAGTAGGTCAAATGGTTGAGAGGGTACCTCAGCCAGATTACCTAATATACCTCCCACACCTAACACCGAGAAGTGAAAAGAGGATCAAACGGTACAGCAGTAATCTAGATCCAAGGGTTTTGTTTCCAACATGGCAAAGCCCACAACCAACCAGCCTTTTGGCAAGCTTTTTAGGCAAGCCTTGGGCAAGCCGTCCAGGAATAGTAGATGGTAAACACAGTGACTTAAGCACACCAATGCAAATGCAATGTAAAGAACATATAAGTGTAGATAAAATTTCACATCATGAAGTTCGAGTCAAGTTCTCTTAAATCCCTATCGGAGTCGCCAAAAACTGTAGCTTGCTTTTCGTGCTCCTTTTGGATATGATAACCCAACAGTTCGAACTCCTATGGTTCTAAATCTAATTTCACAAGTGCAATGTGAAATAGATAAACACAAAAGAGTCTAAATCTGGAAAATCTTTTGGAAAATTGATTTTGAATCAAAATGTCAAAAATGGACTGCTTTGCTAGATTACAGAGTCTCTACCTAAATATTTTTGAAAAATTTAGGAAACCCGAGACCCGTGCCAAAGGCCACATGTCCGTCATCACCAAAGTGTTTCGGCTCGGGAACTTAGGTACGAGAAGGGAAGGTCATGAAATGAGAACCCCACTCGCCCGATCAAAGATCGGCCTCTACTAGTCATGATGTGATTCTTATTTACATTATATGCTCTTATTCCGATTATTAGACTAGCATTACTATGTGACGCACACAAGTATAGACTAATTTGAAAAAATTGGAACATTTTGATTTCATGTTTGTTTGAAAATTGTTTCGAATATGTACCACTTGAAAAAGTGATCTCATATGCACATTACTCAAATCATTCCACTTTAAGCAATTAGCCTTCATCCATAGGCATTTAAACAAGCATATCACTTAACCACTTAGTCTCATGGTGTCATGCTTTGACATGGCAACAATCACACGCATGTGATATGCTTAAAGCGAAAAGTGCTCACTGTAGACACCCCATTTTTGACTGACCATAAGACTCTGATGTGATCGTTTGTGCACGCGATGATTGCGCATGTTTGTGCTTGTTTCGAGGGCCTGAAGTTCTCGGCTGAGTGCCTTGTCTTTGAGCCTCTTAACATTTTGTGTTTTGGCCTTGGTTTTTGGGCCAAACCTTGTTACCTCTTGCCTGAGGGAGGAAAAGGGCTGCTGGCCACTTGTGGCACTTGCTGGCCACTTTTCTCCCTTGCAGGCCACTTGGAGTGGTCGATCGGCTAGGGGAGGTGGCCGGCCGGCCACCTTAACTGGCCAGCGGCCAATCTTTCTCCTTTTTAGGTATTTTCAGATATTTTGAGCCAGCTGTTGAGCATTGAGGCTATCCTCCATACACGTGTATGGAGGGATTGGAACAAGCTCTAAGCTTGTCAAGCAAGCTTCTCCTAGCTTTGCTTTATATAAAGGGAGGTCCCTCCCCCTTGTTAGAGGTTCAGATCTTTTTTAGAGCTAAAATTTTGACTCTCTCTCTAGAAATCTCTCTCTCTCTATATATATATACATATATATATATATATATATTCCTTGAAAGTGAGTGCTCTTCACATATTTTGCCTACAACCCCTTAGCCAAACATCTTGACCTTGGAGCTGAGATTCCCTAAGGCTTGTTTGGCCATTCTAAAGCTAGTTTTGGCTCAGAAAAGCTACTGGTTTTTGCTGTTCTTCAAGGGTAAGGCTCTAACCCTTTTAAGGCTTTGTTTCCTTTGTTTGATTGGCAACCTTTGCATGCTATTTTTAGCCTAGTTGTCAATTGTTAAAAGTTCTATTTTTGAGTGTTAAAAATGTTGGTTTGAGTCCTTGTTCGAGTTAGGGGTGGTCCACCCCCTTTTATTGCTTATTTGCTAAGATTTTGTACCACCTCTTTAGGCTTTTCAACATATCTCTTTTTGGCCTTTTAACCACTGAATTCCAAAGGAATTTCAGTGGTGGAAAGGTGGTTTTGAGGTCCCAAATAGGAGGGTGTGATCCCCTCTCCTCTTATCTTGTTAGCATGTGTTGATGGCCCACCGAATGAGCATGTGTTTATACTTCTTTGTGGCTTGATCTCAGCATATTTTTGTGACTTTTTGGACCTTCCATAGCTCTGTTTTTGGCTTGTTTGATCATTGGTTGCTTGCTCTTTGCACTTGTAGTGTAATCCTACTTGTTAGCCTTGCATGCTTGCTACTTTAGCCATCATTCTAGCGTATTTTCGCTATACTCTAGCATGCTTTTACTCATGTTTTAGTCTGCTTTAACTCTGTCTAGAGTGGTCTTGGCCCTTTGAGGCTTGCTTTGTATTGCTATAGCATGATAGGCTTCGATAGCTTTGTGTTTTGAGTCCTCTAGCATGCTTTGCTTGGGTTGTTTGTATGATATGGCATCATTTGATATGTGATTTCAGAGCATGTTTCACTGTCATACTCTCATATATATCGCTCTTTCAATGCTTTTGAGAAGTTGAGCATCATGCCTTGTTTGTGAGCCAATACTTGAGCATATTTTTCTAGCCATCTATGCTGCAAGTCTAGCATGTTTTTGCTACTGTTTCGACCAGCCTTAGGTCTGTTTTGAGTGGTTAAGGTCATTTGAGCATTGCTTGGTATGGTTGTGGTGTAAGTGGCTTTGACTAGCTTTGAGTTTTGAGGCCTCTAACATGTTATGCACGTGACGTTTGCATGGTATGGCACCATTTGGCATGTAATTTCAGTGCATATAGTGTAGTCACACTCTCACATGTTCCACTCTTTCAATGCTTTTGAGAGTCGTGCCTTATGCCTTGTTTATGAGCCAATACATGTGCATGCTTGTCTAAGCTTTTGGGGCTCCCTTTTCAGCATGATTTAACCTGTGTTTTGGCATGATTGAGCTCGGCCCAGAGCTGGTTTGGTTGTTCAGGCTTTGTATTGCATGCCTCTTGTTTGATGCCTAAACTAGCTTTAAGTTTTAGGGCCTCTTGCATGCTATACTTGTGATGTTTGCATGATATGTCATCATTTGGTATGTGATTTCAGTGCTTGTACCTCTGTCATGCTCTTATATATATCACTCTTTCAATGTCTTTGAAAGTTAAGCTTTGTGCCTTGCTTGCGAGCGAATGAATGAGCATGCATTTCTTGCTTTTTGTGCCTAAGTTTTAGTGTGTTTTGGCCACTGTTTTGGAGTATCTTAGGTCTGTCCATAGCGGGTTTGACCATTTGAGATTGATAGTGCATGCCTCATGTGTAATGTTCCTCACTTGCTTAAGTGCTCTTGGCCCCCTTTAACATGTCTTGCATGCATTGTTTGCATGATTAAGTCTTGTGCATGCCGCTTTAGCATTGAAAGATAAGCATATTGTTTGCATTGCATTTGTGTTTGGATCGGACGTTAATCCAAACACAAGAAATGTGAGACATTTCATACTCCAAGTGATGAAACGTGTCACATTTCTTGGTCGCCGACCCTCTTGACCATGCATGATAGAGGCAGAGGCTCTTATGTGTTGTTTGTGCATTCACCAACATTGTGCAAGCTTGACTCTTCGGCCATCATGCATTGAGATGCGTGGTTGGTGGCTTGAGAGCAGAGTACTACGCTCCTTTGAGCTTGAGAAATGATAAGGAGAGTAGTTGCACACACATTTCCCTACAAATGCATTGTTGTGCCTTTGTTGTTCTCTGCTGCAGCAAAATTGGAATTCTGGAAGGAGAGGTGGCCGGCCGGCCACTTGCACTAGCTGACCGACCACTTGCACTGGCCGGCCGGCCATATGAGGTAGCCTGCAGACCAATTGAGGTGGCCGGCCAGCCACCTACAGCAAAATTGTCCAAAATCTTCCTATTTTGGGGCAGATGTAATCTGGAAGTGTGTAAGATGTTCTGAGATCACCGCGAGTGCAAACAGAGACAACTCATGGCAAGGCAGTGCATTTCCGAGTGGAAGTGAACCGAGCATGCATCTCTCCCTTGCCCTCGAGGCCATTTTACTGCTTTACTTAGCTAGTTAATTTGTCAGTTTTGTAATTAATTAGTTAATGTGTTTAGCTAGTTTCAATTCGGCTTGTAATTAATTAGCTTAGCATAGTTAATTAGTTGATTTGTCATAAGTAGCTTAGCTTAGCTCTTATTTATTCGGACCCTCCTGCGCGAGGGCGTATTGTTGTAATAAGTATGCGTGTGTGTGTGCATGTCTTCCAACCCTATTTCTTTCTCCCTTTTACTTATCAACTTTTGATGGTTAGTTTAGGGAATATTTCAATTAGCATACCTTATGCTTTGCATGCGTGCGTCATTCATTTGTCTTGCATGCACCGGGCTCGGCGCATCATTCAAACTGCATTGTATTTCAATACACTTTCTTAAATACGTGTTCCAAAGCATGTTATCAAGTGTTGCATTCATATGCCATCTTAGATAGCCGAGCCTATTAGCTGCATTATTGCATGTGTTGCATTAGGCTTCTTAACATAAACTAGGATCATGCATGATTTCTAACTAGTTTTCTGTTTTGGCTCGGAGTACACTGTAAGCATTTACGCTTTAGTATCCTTGCATGAGTGTGAGTGTTGCCATGATAGTATGCTTGCCATGAGGTTATGTGCTTAAGTGATCAACTGAATGAATGCCTGTAGATGAAGGCTTAATTGTCTGAATTGGAACAATTCATCAAAATGTGAGTTTTAAGCCCACTTTGCGTAGTGGCAAATCTGCGTCTTAGCCTACTTATGAGTAGCACTTCCAAACTAGTTTTGAAAAATGAACATGAGATGTTTTGTTCCAAATCGAGTGATTTAGTCTATACTTGTATGATGTGCGCATCGCATAGTAAGGTTAGCTAATAAACTGGAATAAGAACACATGTGTTTTCAAAACAATATATCATGTTTAGTAGAGGTCGATCCTTTGATCGGGCGAGCGGGGGTGCCCATGTTATGACCTTCCCCTCTCGTACCCAAGTTCCCGAGCCGAGGCAACTTTGGTGATGACGGACACGTGGCCTTAGGCACGAGGCAGGGTTTTCGAAATTTCCCAAAATAAAATATTTAGGTGGCGACTCTGAAATCTGGCAAAGCAGTCCATGTTTGGCGCTTTTGATTCAACATTGATTTTTCAAAACCAATTGTCGGATTTGGACTCTTTGGTGATTTATCAGTCTTACATTGCACTTTGTGAGATTAGATTCAGAACCATGACAGGAGTCCGAACTGTAGTAGCTAGAACCCAATTCGCGCCCTCTCCGAAAGGGGGGCGCGCGGAGCTAGTTTCATGCGGTCTATAGTTTCTGGTGACTCTGCTGAGGATTTAGAGAACTTGACTCGAACTCATGATATGTTGTTTTGTCTACACTTATGTGTTTCTTTGCATTGCATTTGCATTGGTGCGCTTAAGTCACAGTGTTTGCCATCTGCTATTCCTAAACGTTTTGTCGGAGGCTTACTTGGAAAAGCATGCCATAAGGCTGACCGATTGTGGGCTTTGCCACGATGGGAACACAAACCTCGGTTTTACCGAGGCACCCTTCTTGACCATTCGACCTAGTTGCATATCGGAAGCCATAGAGACCATTCCAAATTAGGACATGTTGCTTACCCGAATGTAGGTTATTTGAAACCGCTGCGTGCATAGTGAAACCCTAGCTCCTGACAAAATAGAACAGGGAAACCCTACCCCACCATAGGGGTGTTTTGGCTCATACTTGCTTGATATGTGCTATCAGAGTGCGTCTCTACAAGTTGTATGTATCAATTGCAAGTCTGGGTATCAGTTTGAGGGCATTAGTTTTGCCTAAGGGTATCAGATTTGAGGCAGTGATTTGAGGGCAGAGATCAATGTTTGAGTGCAGTTTGTTCAGCTTGTGATATCAACTGTGTGTTGTCTTTACCTAAGCCGAAATGCTGTCTATTTTTTGATTTTTTTTTTCCTTTTTGCTTTATTTATCTTTTTTCAAGGTAGTATTGCATCATTGCTTGCAACGAGGCAGATACCCCCCAGCACTCTGGACCAGAGTTGGGAGAATTCATTGATCTGAGGATCTAGTTGACGGACAACCAGTGTTTGTTTCATTACCCCCGGTTCCGAGACGGAGGTCAGTTAGGCACAGGTCATCAGTACAGCGGTTACCAGATCAGCGGTCATTAGCCACCTCACCTGTGCGCAGTTGGGCTGAGATATTTGCTTCCACCTCAGAGAGGGGATACACACCTGTTCAGTCAGATCAGTAGTTTTCAGTCAATATGGAGGACATGATACGTCAACTCCAAGAGACCATGCAGGCCATGCAGCGGGATATTGCCCTCCAGGCAGAGGTTACCGCCCGTCAGGCAAACGTTATGGCTCAACAAGCAGAACTACTTGCCAAACTTCAACAGCAGCAGCAACCCCAACAAGCCGGAGTGTCTGCTTCGCATCCACCCCCACCCCCACCTATGATTCCAACACCCGAGGAGGCGACTCACGTCCAGGAAAACACGGACGTTCCGACAGGGCCAGTCCCACTACCAATCCCACCTCAGATGTCTAAAGCACCAGCTAATCCTGTGGACACACCGTTCAAATTCGAAGTGGATCCAACTGCTCTGAAAATGAGTAAGCTCAAAAAGCTATTCAAGCGAGCCTAAGGAGTTAACTTGATCCCGGATATAGAAGATGGATACATTGATTCGGCCGTGACATTGCCGGACAGGTTCAAGATGCCTCACATAGATCGTTTCGATGGCTCGGGCAATCCTATGGTTCATTTGAGGCTGTTTTCTGACATTCTGCGCCTGATGGGCTTGATGAGACTCCAGAAACTATCACTTTTTAGTCGGACCCTGTCGGGTATTGCGGCCATCTGGTACGCCAAGCTGGAGGACTCAGTGAAAAGAAGCTGGGAGGAGATGGCTGAGGCCTTTGTCGCACAATATTCATACAACACCCAAATCGAGGTCACGACCCGTGATCTTGAGGCGACCAGGCAAGAGCCAAAAGAGGGCTTTTCTGACTTTGTCACTCAATAGAGGGCCAAGGCCTCCATGATGACAACTTGACCACTTGAGAAAGATCATATAAGGATGGTTGTGCGGAACCTTCAACCCAAGCTCATGCAAAAAATGATCGTCTTACCTCTTCCCACCTTTGCTGACTTACACGAGATTGGGGTACAGATTGAGAATGCCATAAAGCAAGGTCTGATTGACCACGAGAGAGAGCAGCCTAAGAGGGCGTTTACCCGCGGTTCGAATGCAGGTACGAGTAGTGCTGCAGCCGCAAGGACTTCTAACATGGGCATGGTCACCACCACCACACCAAAAACAGCCACACCCTTCACCGGCACATCTAGTGCCACCCCTCAACCAACAAAATACCCATCTTGGGGCCAGAGGACTTTTACCCCGTTGTATATGGCTTTGTCCAAAGCCTTGGGGGTTTTAATCAGAAAGGGGCATCTGAAGCCCCTGGAACCGCGCCCACTACCAAATAACCTCCCTCCAACACATAACCCGACCAAATACTATGCCTTTCACCAGCAGCATGGTCACGACACCGACCTCTGCTTCAGACTGCGTTATGAGATCCAGGATCTTATTGACAACAAGGTGATTGTGCCTTCCGAAAAACCAAATGTCACTACCAACCCACTCCCACCTCATAACCGAGCTCTACAACCCAAGCAAATCAACCTGATCCAAACCACGGCCATCATATATGACCCTAGCATATACATTACACCCTCTCACCTACCTAAGCCTGAGGTGTTCATCCTGGAAAGCACGAACTTGTGCATGTTGAGCACCTCCCTAACCCAGCCCGAGTTAGTGGTGGTGACTGTCGAAGACAGAACTGGGGTGACTTTGGAAGAGAGTGGGAATATTGATTTAGAGCCTGAGGGATCTGGGGGCTTTACCGAGGAAGCATATAACCCGTGTGGTTATATTGTGTCAACAAGTCAGGCTAAGCCGAGGGTAGAGTTGCCAACCGAGGCAGAGATCAGTGTGGTTCAGGAGGATGGACCAAGTCAGGGGCTAGATGACCTTGACGAGCTAGAGGAGGGTATCAGCAACCTTCAGTTCTTTGATGAACAAGACCCGGAAGACGTGAACATCAACTGGTTTGGTTTGAATAGATCAGCAGATACCACCGGGTGGCTCAGTGACGAGCTAGATGTTGTTGAGGTGCCTCAGCTAGAACAGGGATCGTCAGAAACGGGAACGTCTACAGTGGTCGGAATGGCCGAGAATCAAGGAGAATCGCCGAAGAGCACCAGTGCGAAGAATTTTGCTCAGGACTTGGGCAGCTTGTACACAGCAGACATCGAACGGGAGGCCGCGTTGAAGAGGTTTGAGCAGGACAAAATTGAGAACGAAGACAGGGCTAGAAAAGCCAAGGCACCTGAGGGGGCCGAGTGTGTTGAAAACACAGGGACAGCTATAGCAGAACTGGACAGCTGTCTGTCGGTGGCCGATAGGATGTGGTGGGAAGACGATGACTTACGTCTTGCCCACACTAACGAGGACTAGGGGCAAAACCAACTAGATGACACCTGGTATATTGACGAGGTCGACTATATGACCCGAAGTGGGTGGTACTTCAAGCCCCCACATTTGGACCAGCCAGAGGCGTCCGGGAAAGACAGGGAAGCAGAGAGACAAAAAGAAAAACTACTGGAGAAGGAAGCTGTACTGAAACAGCTTAAGAAAATTCAAGTAGACATCTCCATCTAGGGACTATTTATGGTCTCGAGGGTTCGCAGACAAGCCGTCCTTACAGCCATGGACAGGGCTATGCTTTCAATTGATACAACACCTGAGCAGTTGGTAGGGTTGGTTTTCCCGGGTGGAGCTTCCCCGACCTTGACCTTCAGCGACAAGGAACTACCACATGAGGGCTCCAATCATAACAAGTCGTTGTATATCTCTGTGGAGTGTAGAGAAAAATGGATACCGGTGGTCCTGGTCGACACGGGATCTACAATCAATGTATGTCTGTCGAGAACAGCGTATGCTATCAGGTTGAAGCCTACGAATTTCGTGCCTACGGCCCAAGTGATTCGGGACTATGATAACACCAATCGGGAGGTGATGGGGACCGTACGAATCAAGACTAAGATTGGCCCGGGGCAACATGACATTGAGTTCCATGTCTTGGATGTTCCAACCACCTTCAATCTACTCCTTAGGCGACCTTGGTTGTACCAGGTGAGAGCTGTCTCTTCCACCTTACACCAGATGCTGAAGTACCCCCACGGGAAGAGGGTGGCAATTGTTTTCGGAAACTTGTCCATACATCCGCCGCCAGAGGTTTCTACACCAGTTCTGGAAATTGAGCATGGCGTAGAGGATGTGTTTTTGTCGGGATTCACCTTGGCTGAGGCTCGGGTTGTACAGGATATGCTAGCTGTTGATAAGGGACTATACGTCAGGGCGCAGTCTGTTTACCTCATGAACAAGCTTCAACACATGCCCAGAATGGGACTAGGACGAAGTGGCCAGAAGGGCGTCGCTACATTGGTCGAAGTGCCACACAACCCATATACCTTTGGTTTAGGTTATCTGCCTACCAAAGAAGATTGGGCAAGGAAAGGAAGAGAAATGGCCGGAAGAGCCAAGGCAAAGCAAGCCGGGAAGCACTATGAGTTGGTGCACGGACCTATCCAGGGAATCCTAAATGGACGCTTTGTCCGGGAGGGGGAAGACTTCTCATTTTGCGGCTTTCCGGAGCCCTGGCTGAATGCGGAGAAGCCGCGCTTGCCCGACTTCGAGATCTTTTTTGACCTTCAGTTGTCAGGGGATGAAGTTGTGGAAGAGCAGACAGACCCACCAGCTGAGGCTGAGCAGTGCAAGGAGGATGAGTCCGAGGGCACAGAACTTGAGATGAGGGTAGCGCTGGCTTGTCTCCTCTCAGATCCTCATATCACACCGGAGTGCTTAGGAGGTAACTTCTCAGTTTCCATGATCGGGGATCAAGCGGCTGTGGGCCCATCTTCTAGCATTCTCGATGCATCCATCGCACCTTCCCTCATTTGGAAGTACGAGGAAGGCTTTTTGTCAAGCAATTACGGGTCAGGTAGTGAGCCGGAATCTGATTCCACAGAGTCTGTGGAGTCAAAATCAGATTCCAGCTCTTCTGAGTTTGAGTCCGGTATTCCTGTGGGTGATAACCTGGATGCCACTATCCTATCCAGGTCATCTTCTTCATTTTCCTTTGAGTCTATTATAACTGAAGGATCAGACGAACTGGATGTTGTTAATGACAATGGTACAACTGTGGCTTCTGAGTACTTTTCTGTGCCTTTAGTTTATTGCATTAATCAGGACTTTCAAAACTTTGATGAAAACGACGAGGAAGAAATTCCTCCGGTTTTGAAACATTTGCTTGATCAAGAGCAGGAGAGGTTTGTAAAACCTTTGGTTGATGAAATCACCTCAATTAATGTTAGTACTGAGAAGGACCCGCGGCTGGTCCAGATCAGGTCCACGTTGTCTTCGGAGGAGCGCGAGTGCTTAGTCGCTTTATTAAAAGATTTTAAAGATGTTTTCATGTAGTCCTACGAAGACATGCCTGGAATCGATCCTAAGATTGTACAGCACCGGATCTCTCTTGAGGCCCGACCTGTTAAGCAGAAGCTCCGAAGGATCCACCCGGACTAGGCTCTGAAAATCAAAGAAGAGGTCACCAAGCAAATTGACGCGGGGTTCCTGTTAGTATCTGAGTATCCAACTTGGTTGGCCAATATAGTTCCGGTGCTGAAGAAAGACAGCAGAATTCAGGTATGTGTGGACTTCAGGGATCTGAACAAAGCCAGTCTGAAGGACGACTTTCCTCTGCCGCATATCGACGAATTAGTCGACTTCACTACTGGGCATGCGCTGCTCTCATTCATGGATGGGTTTTCAGGCCACAACCAGATTTGATGGCACCCGAAGACAGGGAGAAGACTGTAACGACCCGAAAATCCGTGTCTGAAATTACTTTTATGCCCTTATGGGTTAATGCATTTTAATTTAATGATATCTGTTTGAATTGAAGCATTATCTATTGAGTTACGGCTTTAGAATTGAAATTACCGACCTTTATGGGTTCAGAAATCAAAATTGAGTACTTGGGTATGTTAATGGGAATTTTTAGAACTATTTAGGAAAATTAATTGGAAATCTAATTTGTCTGATTCGTTAATGCACGTTTGGGTGGTTAACTTGGTACTGCAAATTGAAGGCCTTGGAGGCTTCAGAAACCATAACAAAGGACATATTTATGATCAGCACAATTTTTAGAGTCACCTGGGAAGTTTAATTGAAATTTGATTTCGTGCGATTCGTAAGGCCGCGTTTGGCTCTCCCCATTGTGTTAAGCCTATGTGTGTGTATATTTATATATATATATATATATATATAGATGTGCCTTTGAGTTGTTGAACTCATCTCTTGGAACCTAAAAATATCTAAAGAAGAGAGAGAGGAATCCGTGAAAGGGAGAGAGAGAAGAGAGACAAATCTTCCCAAACATCCATGGTGGCTTTGAAGATGATTGAAGGGGATTGAAGAAAGAGAAAGAGGATCATCCATGGAAACTTTAGGGAAATTGAAGAGAGCTAAGAGATAGACAAAGATTGAGCTTGGTATGATAATCTATCTTGAAACCTTGTGTTTAAAGTATCAATTTGGTGAAATCATAAGATCTTGGAAGATTTAAACCCATTTGGGGTTAAGGTTTTATGTATGTATTTGCTTGAGCTAATTTGAGAAATTAGAAATTGAGTTCTCTAATTTTGTTTATGAGTGAAGCTCAAGCTCATGGATATCATGAAATGAAATTTAGATTATGCAAGAATCAAGTGAATTTGTGGGTTTGTGGGTTGTGTTTTAAGAACCTTGAAGATCATGAAAGATTAAGCATTAATCTTGAACTTTGAGGCAAAGATTGATTTGTTTGAGATGAAATTACACTTGGTTGATGTTAGTTTATCATGTTATGGGGCAATTTTACATGTTTTTGAGTGATTTATGTTAGAAACCAAGCTTAAAAATGGAAAGACCAAGTGTTGGAGCAAAAACCATTTTCCGACTGCAAAAATTGCCCAAAGCCGCACATGCGGCGGGTCTTCCCGCACGTGCGGCAGTCTAGTCCCGAAACCAAATTTGAATTTGCTAAAAAGGCACGTAGTCCCGCACGTGCGGCCCCATTCACGCACGTGCGGGGACAGCTCTGTCCAGCCAACTTTGAACAAGCATATCTTTTGCATCCGGACTCTGTTTTGAGTGATTCTTGAGCCTAAAATCAAGTCCCGGAAGTCTAGTTTCCAATGGTGGTGGCCTCACTCTCAAATTATTAATACACAAATAGTTATGCCCAACTTAGTGATGACTGTTCACTTTCTGTTTACCGGTTTGTACCGTTTCTTCGTCTGAACCATTTTCCTATCGATTCCTCCTATTTTCTGAGGCATAGATTATAACCTATGGAGGACTAATGAGTTTAGAACCCCATGGCTATTGATTAAAGAATAAGAAAGAGATTGGTTTTATTCTCATAATCTGCAATATGCATTGTGTTTGTAGGTCAAGACGAGGACATCGTCCCACTACTACCAGAAACCTATCACTGTGAGTAATAGTAGTGTAACGATATGTTATACTTACTTCTGGTGGTTATGATTTATATGTGGTTGTTGAGAATGACATAAACTATTGACATTATGCTCTGATTGAATTAACGAACATAATTGAACAATGGCACTGTTATGGACTTAAGGTCATTCTGTCTCTGTTAATAAAAGTGGGCCTGAGGCCGTTATGATGTAAATTGATTATGATTCATGGCCAGAGGCCAAGGGAGGTAGTGTACATGTCGATGTTCTACCTACCCTACAATGTGTGGACAGCTGTCGTTATGTAGGCCTAAGGCCATTCTGTATCTTATATGGGCCCGAGGCTGTTCTGTATCATATATGGGCCCGAGGCCGTTCTGTATCATATGTGGGCCCGAGGCCGTTCTGTATTACATGTGGGCTTGAGGCCGTTTTGAAATATAATTGTGGATAGGCCCTACGTATGGTTTGATATATGTATATTATATTCCTCAAGGTTATGTTCACTCAATTAACCTCCTTACATTGCTATTATTCACTGAGCCTTGCTCACCCTGTTATTATGTATATTTATGTAGGTGAGCCATCGGGGATTGACACTAGAGTTGTACTAAGGTTCGCCTGTCTGCCAAGTCAGCTGGGATATGTCTCCGTGTGGAGGCCTTAATTTGTGTTGGGAGTCATATAAATTATTAAGTCTTATGTAAGTGTGTGTGAGATCTATATAAATTCTGTGATTGTATATGTAACTCTAGGAATCTGTTTAAATGCTTAAATCTAATTAAGCCATCATGTATGCCCAAGCTTAATGGATATTATCTTATATTGATATTTGCTTCCGCTTAAGGCCCCGTATGTGGATAAATATTCGTAAAATTTTGTTTTGAGGCCTATGTACAGGTCAATCATGGACCAAACTTTTAGGGGCGGGTTTGGGTCGTGACAGGTGGTATCAGAGCACGAGTTAAGATCTCACACACGTGTCCATTGAGCATTAGAGTGTCTAGAATGCATTTAAGTTGCATGTATCTAGTAATGAAATGAGATGATGTGCATTTGAAAGAAGTATGTGAGCTTATACAATCAGTTAAGTATTGAACCTGAGAATTTGATCTCTTATGGACTTTGGAGTGATAAAAGGAGATTCATATTTATTGTTTCATAGATTGAGTTTGTGACTAAGGAGGATTCGATAATTGTTATGAAATGAGAACGAGTTTGTGTAATGAGTATGATATTGAGGCTCAAGTTATGAAAGACGTGGAATATTGATGTTCTTAGTTAAAAATCAAGAAGTGTAAGCATGATTGTAGAAATGTGATGTGAATAGAGATTAAACTTAGTTTCTCTATGGATTACATGTGAAATTAACCGTGAGAAATTTTGGGGAAACTAAGGATGTGGTTGATGAATAAAGTGTATGGAATTGTGGCAATTGAAAAATGCGATGATTAATAACGAGTATGGGATTTGAGAATTAGAGAATGGCTTGATATAAGAAGCAGAGATGAAGGAACTGCCCCACCCATAGCTTTGTATACTTGTGTGTGATATGATTAAGGATGTGAAACTATGTGTTATGGTGTAATTAATGAATGATACTTGATGTGTTAACAGTCTGCATCTTATGACTCTAGGAGTAGGGATGAAATGGAAGTTAAGTTTTGTTAAGGCAACTGCATAAGGTGGTAAGAATGTTTCCCAATATGATGAGAATTACGTGAACATGTCCTGAGAAATAAGATCAAAGAAAGGAATTCATTGTGAACTCGACGAAGAATCAAAGAAGATGGTAGGAAGTCTTACGTATGAATAACTACCGGAAGTGAAGAACCTTTTCAAGTGGATGAATAGAACTTGAACTAAACATTATGATAAGTAGAGACACCTTGACTGGTGTTTTATGTGTTTAAGCTAATTGTGAGTAAAATGTCAGTTGGAACCCTTTCGTTTATCTTAATCATCTAGCTATAGAACGAGTGGATCAGCGGGCTAATAGCATGTGTTAAGAGTTTCTATAGTACTTAAAGAATCTATTTTGTTGGAGATGTTATGCAGATTTGATTTGGTGAAGTAAGAAAAACATTAGTAGCAAACCTACATGAGTGATTTGTGACATTTGACTTTCGGATCCACCTAATTAATTATCAAGGAGATATATACGTTGTGTGGAAATTACTATGTGGACTAATGCAGTTAAGGAATTTGTGGACTGAGGTTTGCATTTAATCCTAAGGTTATGTTAGACGTTTAATTTTCCCTAACGTTATGAAAAACGGAAGAGATTTAAGGTTGAACTGTGATTAGTGGGAATTACGTGAATTGGAATTATTGTGATTGAGATATTTGGTGATCAACAATAAGTATGGAACCAATATATGAATCAGATACGATGCTCAACCTACTTTGAAGTTATTAGAACCAGAATATAGTAGCTTTATGGTTAATGTGTTTTATGCTTGATGTCATGATGTTGACTTTAAGATCCTCCAAGCAAACATGGATTTTAAATGATTATTACCTTACTGCAATTTGGGAATTGTCGCAATTAAGGTTTGATCCGTATCTGATTTTATTAATAATTTATTTTGGAATTTGGGTTACTATTTGAAGTCTGCCAGAAATCTGATTCAAAATGATAAGTTTAATTCTGATTATTTGAACCTTCATTGAAGTTGAGGATGTGAACCTGAATTTGATTATTCGAAAACTTAGACCTCATTTATCCCATCTGCCATGAAAGTAAACCGCTTGGAGATACTTCAAATTACCAAACCATTATTGTGAATCCTCAACTTATTAGTGAGCAAAGAGCCACAAAGTCGTTGATTTGGAACTTGTTTGTTTATTCTGGGTTTAATTGTTATGTGATGCATGTGCCTTTGAAACACGATTAAGTAGTGAACATTTCCTTAACCTTTGAGGAATTATGATAGTTGGGGTTGTGAATAATGAGATAATGATTTGATGTTATTGAGTATTATTATCAATTGGGTTACCAATTAGCCAGTAAAGATGAATTACTTGTGATTCTGGGAGCAAACTCTATTGAAACTGACTGTATAAGATTGTGAATTGTTAAATAATTGAGAAGTGTTGTAAACCCAAGACGAAACTGGACTTGTGGCAGGGTGAATCAAGTTTGAAGGACCAAACTTCTTAAGGTGGGGAGAATGTAACGACCCCAAAATCCATATCCGAAATTATTTTTATGCCCTTGTGGGTTAATGCATTTTAATTTAATGATATCTGTTTAAATTGAAGCATTATCTGTTGAGTTACGGCTTTAGAATTGAAATTACCGACCTTTATGGGTTCAGAAATCAAAATTGAGTACTTGGGTATGTTAATGGGAATTTTTAGAACTATTTAGGAAAATTAATTGGAAATCTAATTTGTCTGATTCGTTAATGCACGTTTGGGTGGTTAACTTGGTACTACAAATTGAAGGCCTTAGAGGCTTCAGAAACCAAAACAGAGGACATATTTATGATCAACACAATTTTTAGAGTCACCTGGGGAGTTTAATTGAAATTTGATTTCGTGCGATTCGTAAGGCCGCGTTTGGCTCTCCCTATTGTGTTAAGCCTATGTGTGTGTATATTTATATATATAGATGTGCCTTTGAGTTGTTGAACTCATCTCTTGGAACCTAAAAATATCTAAAGAAGAGAGAGAGGAAACCGTGAAAGGGAGAGAGAGAGAAGAGAGACAAATCTTCCCAAACATCCATGGTGGCTTTGAAGATGATTGAAGAGGATTGAAGAAAGAGAAAGAGGATCATCCATGGAAACTTGAGGGAAATTGAAGAGAGCTAAGAGATAGACAAAGATTGAGCTAGGTATGATAATCTATCTTGAAACCTTGTGTTTAAAGTATCAATTTGGTTAAATCATAAGATCTTGGAAGATTTAAACCCATTTGGGGTTAAGGTTTTATGTATGTATTTGCTTGAGCTAATTTGAGAAATTAGAAATTGAGTTCTCTAATTTTGTTTATGAGTGAAGCTCAAGCTCATGGATATCATGAAATGAATTTTAGATTATGCAAGAATCAAGTGAATTTGTGGGTTTGTGGGTTTGTGGGTTGTGTTTTAAGAACCTTGAAGATCATGAAAGATTAAGCATTAATCTTGAACTTTGAGGCAAAGATTGATTTGTTTGAGACGAAATTACACTTGGTTGATGTTAGTTTATCATGTTATGGGGCAATTTTACATGTTTTTGAGTGATTTATGTTAGAAACCAAGCTTAAAAATGGAAAGACCAAGTGTTGGAGCAAAAACCATTTTCGGACTGCAAAAATTGCCCAAAGCCGCACATGCGGCGGGTCTTCCCGCACGTGCGGCTGTCTAGTCCCGAAACCAAATTTGAATCTGCTAAAAAGGCACGTAGTCCCGCACGTGCGGCCCCATTCACGCACGTACGGGGACAGCTCTGTCCAGCCAACTTTGAACAAGCATATCTTTTGTATCCGGACTCCATTTTGAGTGATTCTTGAGCCTGAAATCAAGCCCCGAAAGTCTAGTTTCCAATGGTGGTGGCCTCACTCTCAAATTCTTAATACACAAATAGTTATGCCCAACTTAGTGACGACTATTCACTTTCTGTTTACCGGTTTGTACCGTTTCTTCGTCTGAACCATTTTCCTATCGATTCCTCCTATTTTCTGAGGCATAGATTATAACCTATGGAGGAATAATGAGTTTAGAACCACCATGGCTATTGATTAAAGAATAAGAAAGAGATTGGTTTTATTCTCATAATCTGCAATATGCATTGTGTTTGTAGGTCAAGACGAGGACATCGTCCCACTGCTACCAGAAACCTATCACTGTGAGTAATAATAGTGTAACGATATGTTATACTTACTTCTGGTGCTTATGATTTATATATGGTTGTTGAGAATGACATATACTATTGACATTGTGCTCTGATTGAATTAATGGACATAATTGAACAATGGCACTGTTATGGACCTAAGGTCGTTATGTCTCTATTAATAAAAGTGGGCCTGAGACCGTTATGATGTAAATTGATTATGATTCATGGCCAGAGGCCAAGGGAGGTAGTGTACATGTCGATGTTCTACCTACCCTACAATGTGTGGACAGCTGTCGTTATGTGGGCCTAAGACCGTTCTGTATTATCTGTGGACCTAAGGCCATTCTGTATCTTATATGGGCCCGAGGCCGTTTTGTATCATATATGGGCCCAGGCCGTTCTGTATCATATGTGGGCCCGAGGCCGTTCTGTATTACATGTGGGCCTGAGGCCGTTTTGAATATAATTGTGGATAGGCCATACGTATGGTTTCATATATGTAAATTACATTCCTCAAGGTTATGTTCATTCAATTAACCTCCTTACATTGCTATTATTCACTGAGCCTTGCTCAACCTGTTATTATGTATATTTATGTAGGTGAGCCATCGGGGATTAACACTAGAGTTGTACTGAGGTTCGCCTGTCTGCCAAGTCAGCTGGGATATGTCTCCGTGTGGAGGCCTTAATTTGTGTTGGGAGTCATATAAATTATTAAGTCTTATGTAAGTGTGTGTGAGATCTATATAAATTATGTGATTGTATATGTAACTCTAGGAATGTGTTTAAATGCTTAAATCTAATTAAGCCATCATGTATGCACAAGATCAATGGCTATTATCTTATATTGATATTTGCTTCCGCTTAAGGCCCCGTATGTGAATAAATATTCGTAAAATTTTGTTTTGAGGCCTATGTACAGGTCGGTCATGGACCAAACTTTTAGGGGCGGGTTTGGGTCATGACAAATACTGCTTTCACTACCCCGTGGGGAACTTACTGTTATAGGGTGATGCCGTTCGGTTTGAAGAATGCTGGGGCTACGTATCAACGGGCTGCGACCACAATTCTACACGACATGATCCACAAAGAGGTTGAGGTGTACGTGGATGACATGATTGTCAAGTCCAAGGAAAGAGAGGGCCACTACACCGCCTTGAAGAAATTTTTCCAACGGATCAGAGAGTATAGGCTGCGGCTGAATCCTCAGAAATGTACTGTCGATGTTACAGCAGGGAAAATGCTGGGTTTCTTGATCACACAGAGGGGCATCGAGGTCGACCCTTCCAAAATCAAGGCCATCTTAGAGATGCCACCACCAAGGATTGAAAAGGAGGTGCGAGACTTTCTAGGTAAAGTGCAATTCATAAGGCAATTTATTGCAAAATTAACCTTGACTTGTGAACCACTGTTTGGTCTCCTGAAGAAAGGAAAAAGTTCCAGTGGGATGACCGATGCCAAGTTGCTTTCGAGCAGATCAAGCAATATTTATAGAACCCACCTGTGTTGTCGCCGCCAAAGCCTGGGAAACCGTTGATTCTGTACCTATCAGTGACTGAAACGACAATGGGCTGCATGATTGCGCAGGAATCTGGGGATAAGGTAGAGAAGGCTATCTACTACCTGAGCAAGAAAGTGCTGGATTATGAGACCCGCTACACTTTGCTGGAGAAGGCTTGTCTGGCCTTGGTATGGGCTACCAGGAAATTGAGGCACTACCTGTTAGCTCACTCTGTAATACTGGTTTTGAGATTAGATCCCATCAAATATCTCTTTGAGAAACCAGCACTTACGGGTAGGCTAGCCCGTTGGTTGCTTCTTCTCTCCGAATTCGATCTGAAGTACATAACGCGCAAGTTAGTGAAAGGGAGAGCGGTAGTGGAGTTCCTAGCCGATCACCCACTAGAAGAGGGAGATAAAGCGGTTGAATATCTGTTCCCATATGAGGCCATTCTACATGTTGAAGAAGAGACTTGGATGATGTACTTTGACGGAGCGTCAAACCAGTACGGGTATGGGATAGGGGTGTTGCTGATAGCACCCGACAATTCCTGTATACCTTTAGCATTCAAACTCCAGTTCAAAGTATCAAACAATGAGGCAGAGTATGAGGCATGTATTGCTAGACTGGAAACCGCTCTGGAACTAGGGGCAAAACGGTTGGATGTCATCGGGGACTCGAACCTTGTTGTATCTCAAGCTAAAGGAGATTGGAAAGTTAAAGAAGAAAATATGAAAATCTATCACCAGACCTTGGACGTGTTGATTCCTCGATTTGAGAAACTAAACTTCGCTCATCTGTTCAGAGAAAACAACAGGTTCGCTGATTCATTAGCAACTCTATCTTCTATGATAGACAACCCTTTTGGAGTCCGGATGTGTCTGATTATCATTGAATAGAAATTCGTGCCGGCCTATGAGCTGATTGCTGCCATAGACGAAGTACAAGATAAGAACCCCTGGTATTATGACATCTGGAACTTCTTGGAAAAGGAAGCTTGTCCACCAAGGGCAAATGCCAAAGATAAGAGGGCAATACGAAGAATGGCTGCTCAGTTCATCATCTGCGGGGGTAAACTATATAAGCGGGGTCATCTGGGGATGCACAAACTGTGTGTTGATGCTAAAGAGTCCAAGCGCCTGATGGAGGCCATCCACGGAGGAGAGTGCGGAGCGCACATGAGCGGGGTGATGCTAGCCCGGAAGATTCTCAGACAAGGTTATTATTGGTCAACCACGGAGAAGGATTGTATTGGCTTTGTTCGGCGATGCCACAAATGCCAGATCCATGCAAACCGCATGAACATTCCGCCATCAAAGCTATACAACATGACTTCGCCATGGCCATTTTCAATCTGGGGGATTGATGTGATTGGGGCAATCACTCCGAAGGGGTTGAACGGGCATGAGTACATTCTGGTAATCCTATGCAGTGTTGAAGGCGTCACATGTTGCTAAGTTCATCAGGAACAACATCATCTGTCGCTATGGGGTCTCGAATGAGATTATTTCGGATAATGGTTCCCACTTCAAGAAGGAGGCGATCAACTTGTTGAAGAAGTACAATGTGGCTTTTCATAAGTCATCCACATATCGGCCGCAAACCAACGGAGCTGTTGAGGCCGCCAACAAGAACATCAAGCATATTCTACAGAAGATGGTGGAAACCTACAAGGACTGGCCAGATAAGCTGCCATTTGCTCTTTGGGGCTACCGGACTTCAATTCGAACTTCTACTGGGGCAACTCCATATTCCTTGGTCTATGGGATAAAGGCTGTTCTGCCTATTGAAGTTGAGGTTCCGTCATTGCGAGTTATGGCTGAGTGCTAGATAACTGAGGCAGATTGGCAGCAGAGCAGATTCGAAGAACTCATGCTGTTTGACGAGAGAAGACTGAAAGCACTATATCACGTCCAGGGTTATCAACGAAGAATTGCCAGGGCTTTCAACAAGAAAGTTAAGTCCAGAAATTTAAAAGAAGGGGATTTGGTGCTTAAAGACAACCAAGCTCCCATCCACGACCCTAGGGGCAAGTTCAGACCTAATTGGACTGGTCCTTATATCATCAAGTCAATCTGGTCAGGTGGAGCTGTCGTTCTAATGGATTTAGATGGCCTTGAGTTCTCCCAGCTGATCAACATGGACAAGTTGAAGAAATACTATCCATGAGTGGCTCACTAGGCCGAAAACCCGAAAGGGTGACCTAGGCAAAAGTTAGAGCACAAAAAATTTGAAATAATAAAAACTGAGCTCGCAAGGTTGAAAACCCAAAAAGGGCGGCCTTGGCAAAAGTTAGAGTACAAAAGGAGAGTGTTAATACACGAGTGAATCCTAACCGAACTATGTAAGGCTTGATTCCCATCTTTGGGATACGTAGGCAACTTCATTCCGAAGTCCATCCATAAACACTTCCAAAATCAACTTTGTCCATGTGATCATGTTGGTCATCTTTGTCTATTCTGCATTCAAGAGCTCGGTTGCGATCTCCAGTGTAGTGCTATTCAAACTAGGGGCAACTTTCCAGTTGTTGGGATTCGGGGTTGTGCATCTCGAGGATAGATCTCAGGCGTGTCCAGTTGTGATCCATATCGAAAATGGTTTTGAAAAGTTTTAATAAAAGTTGATTTTGCTCAAATTAATCTTTTTACGACTTAGACCATTTTTGGACCAAACGGAAAATTTTTAGTACCCACAACCTTCAATTTCATTGATTTCAGTACAGAGTTCTCCTACTCTTGAATACAAATTGAAGTTGCTTTTTATTACATTCATAAAGAAAACTTGAAAGTACAGATTAAAGCAATAAACTCAGGGCATAGTCAGGTGTTCCTGCGCCCCCTCCCAGAGCTTGTGGAAGCCTCTGATGCCAAAGTAGGCCTGGTCTGTGCCTCTTCGTTGAGCCAAGCTATGCACTCACCAAAAAGGGCACAACTAAAAGTGGGCGCAAGGGCCAGAAGCTCTCTCGTCCTCCATGCTGTGGAATACCAAGCTAGATGTGAACCTCGGATTGGAAATGCAGTAAGGTACTCTACCCCATCTTCTGGGCAAGTCTGATCATGTCCAAATTGGCGCCGGAACCGAAATAGGAAGTAAAAGACGCAGTGTGTCAAGCCAACCAACTGAATGCCCGACTGGCAGGACATGCTGTAGCTCCTCGCTGGCAGATTGAGCTAGGGGCAGCGCCAAGTAATGTCGACAGCAGATAGGCTGCACATCCATTCGCACCACCATCCCTCATCTAGGGCATCAACTAGTCGCTGCCAAAAGAAATAGCCGCGTGCTGAATATGCTGGGCAAGAGTCCACCACTTTCAACTTGTCCATCAACCATATCTAGGGAGGGATGAAAAATAAGAGAGATTAAAGAATAGAAAGGTGTACGTGGAGAGAAAAGTGAGAAAAGGGTTTTGAGAGAAAAACAGAGCCTAAGGGCCAAGTGATGTGAGAAATACACATGTGAGAAAGGTGGGAAACATTACCTGTAAGAGTAGTGGACTCCCTGCGAATCTGGTCATCTCTCGGCGATGGAAGGCATCCAAACCCATTAGAGTCTCAACTAGTGTCATGCCAATGCAGCTCTTGCCCTCTTTTAAGCCTTGGGTAACCTCAATCAAACGGACACTAGACCCTCCGGAGCCTGGGGCAAGCAAGAAATGAGACAACATGCATAAGCAGAAGGCGTGTTGCCGAAAACCTTGCCAAAGATGGTCGCGGCGGTCACCGGCGTCAGAAAACCGATAAATCAAGCTCGGAATGTCCAGCTCTCCGTCGCGAATCAAAGACCGAGCGTCATGCAAAGTAAGCCCACACATCCGTCCTAAAGCTTGGACGTGGCCAAAACGGAATTGGGGCAAGATCTCTTCAACGCACTGAGATTCCATCAAAGCTTGGAAATCTTCAAAAGTGGGACATATCTCTTGTCCGCCAAAGCTAAAAACGTGAGTTACCGGATTCCAACACCTAGCCGCAGCATGGAGGAACGAAAAATGCAGCGGGGTGCGGCTCAGCGTGAATAGTGCATTTATTTCGAAACCGAAAATTCAACTTTTCCGAGCTATCTAAGCTTGCAATCCAATTTGTGAGGTTTTGGGCAAGAAATGCTTCCATTTGGGGCAAAAATGGAGTTGAAATGAAGGAACCACGAAGCTGGAACCTTTATAGAAGATAAGGCATTGAGTAGAGGACAGATGGCAGAAATCTGGAGATTCCCAGCATTACTGGCCGGCCGGCTAGTTCAAGTAGCCGACCGGCCACCTTAACTAGTGGCCAGCAGTGATCAAAAGTGGTCGGCAATGAAGAAAAGTGGCCGGCAGCCACTCCTTGTCTCCAGCAGAGAGCTTTTAGCCTTCCTATGTGCTGGGAATGTTGAAAATCTGTGTTTTGTTCCACTCTGGATGCGCTCTGCTGTGGTTTTGTTGACTCATTCTCGAGTTCGTCGCTTTTGTTTATCGAGTTGTTGTAATTTGTTTATCGAGTTGTTGCAATTTGTTTATCAAGTTGTTGTTTTGTTTATCAAGTTGTGTGTTAGTTGTTCTTCAGGTTGTCTTATTTGTTTTGTTTGTTGGTTCGCTACCTGACTAAGACAATGCATTACAAACTTTCAATGTTCATCAATCTCATTTTTGTGCAAAATCGTGCGATGCGATGCTTAGAATATAAAATGTAACACTTTTTTGACAAAAAGTTGTTTTCATTCCATCATGGTTCCTCTTTACAAAAGTACAAAGTTTTAAAGAAAATAAAACTGCCTAAGGCTATACAATGTACTATACTACTAGCAAAAAGAAAACAAAGCAAAAAAAAAAAAAAAACATTTGAATCGGTGCCATGCAACTCAGGACTGAGAAGCCCTCTTCATTCTCTTCCTCGGCTGAGAGGACTCTGGAGCATCGTCGCCATCAACACCGATGTCTGAACCAGAGTCATCTCCGCTCTCATCCTCGGAGCCCTTCTCGACTGACTCTGACTGAGGACTCGCCGCCTTCTCGTCCTCGCTGGACTCGTCGTCATCACCGTGTCTAGTAGGCCTCCGATGTCTCCCTCGGCTGTGTGATGCTCGAGGTGGTACTGAAGGTCCTGCCGCCACTCCTGCTGGGGCACCTAATGGAACTGACGTCTCAAAAGGGATCTGGAAAAAAAAAAAAAAAAAAAAAGGGAGAGCTTGTCAAAATGTATTAATTACGGTATATAGCAGATGCAGTGTATTAAATGAAAGAGATAATGTGCCGTGAGCAGTAAATGGTTGCAGTGTGTGTATGCTGTGAGCAGTGTATTAATGTAGTGTTTTAGTGCAAAGTATCAGATCAGCGTAGTATGGAACTGTGTAAATGTTAATGCGTCAGCAGAGAGTTTCATGGCATGAAATGCAAATTGAAGAAAGATTACCGGGATCATGTAGAGGCTAAGTAGGTCCAGGCTCGTCTGCATCATCTCTGTCAAGGAAGCTACTAAGTCAAGAGCATGTCCTATGTACTCAATAGGTGCCTGCAAGTGCATTGAAGAGATTAGTATTCCACAAAGCCTAATTGAAATAAAGTAAATATGCAGAATGTAAAGTTTGGTACATACCGGGGTCCGACCTCGAACTCCAGCAAGCACACGCCCTGCCGGTGCAGGCTCGATGGGGATCTGGCAAGTCTCCCCAGAACGTCTCCGGTAAGTCAACGGGGTAGGCAAGACTAGCCATCCGACACTTTGTCTAGTGGTGGACATCTCCCCAACTCTGCCTCTCTGTGCTCAAGACCTGCTCATCAAGGAGGCACCTGCCGCCCGGGCCCTGCTTGACGAGGCGATGTTAACTGTCCTCCCAACAGGAACACAAGCACCTGCCAACGGGGGCATTAGGTATGTCTGGATGTAAGCTATGTAGTCCCCCTCCCTAATAAATCGGTCTGCGTCTGAGCCTCACATGACGTCAATCAGCTCCTGAGGGAAGAAACTCTTTGTGGCACGCATGGACGACAGAAGCGGCAAAGGAACTGACTGTAGAGGCAAGCCTAATACCTGACGCATGAAGCGCTCACCAAGAAACCAGGCTCGGCCTACAGGGCCCTCAAGCAAGATCCGGTACCGAGAGGCGCCCCGAGCTCCAGCAAAATGGAATCGAGCAAACTCTGGCATCGTCTCCTAGAGCTGCCATGTGATCTGCAGACAGCAAATGCATTAGTTGCCAGTAGATATACAAAATGAAATAAGGCCAAAAACAAGAAAAACTGCGAGCTTTGATTTACCTCTGCTGGCCTCACAGTGTCAAAGTACTGACGCAAGTATGGAGGGTCTCCCGAGCCCTCAGTCGGCACTGATCATCGTATCGGCGTGAGTATGGTACCTCAAGAGGTGTCTCGACCTCTAGCTCAGGAACAAGGGCTGGGAAATAAGAGTATACCCACAGCTGTGCAAAGCAAGAGGGTAGCAGTGAGAATACAGATAAACACAGATAATGTGGAAAGTAGAGTATGTGTGCAATATGTAGAAAGTAGAGTATGGTACAGTGTGCAGAAAGTACAAGTGCAAAATAGAAATGAGATTGTGTGTGCAATGTGCAGTGTGCTGTGTGCAGTATCTGCGGTGTGCAGAAAGTGCAAAGCAGAAAGCACGGTAGAGAATGTAAAGCTGAACAGCAAAGTATACCTCCCAAGCTCTCCAGTAACCGCCCCAGTCATAATGCCGCACCTGAGATAGGTCCACCAGGGCACTCAGCAAATATAGCCCTACTGTGTTCCCTCTGTCGGCAAACAGGGTAGTGCCGAAGAGGAACATCAGGAAGCCTCGAGTGTACTGCTCTGTAGCCCTACCGTCGTAGGCTCTCTCCCTTTGAAGTGGTAGCGAACCAGGTATACCGGATGAAGCCTGATGAGCGGTGAACGGGCGGGTGCACTCCCAATAGGTACGTCCAAGCAACCTCCCACTCGCCCATGTTGGGGTCGTACGAGATCGGCTGGCCTCCCACCTCCAGGCCCATCAACATAGCGAAATCATACGACGTCATGGTCATGTCCCCTATGGTAGAGAAATGGAAGGAGTTGGTGGTGTCCTACCATCTCTCTACCAATGCTCCTAGCGGAGTCCTGCTGGCGAAGAGAAGTGAGAGCCCCAAGCAGAATAGGCCGAACCACGCCTCGTCGATAATCTGCTAGACGCCGTCAGGGAGCTCCAAGTACCAATCTCTCGCCGTCATGGACCCATACCCGCGGGTAAAACGGGAATCAACCTGTGTGAATGAGTAGAGATGCAGTGTGTATAAATGTTCAGAATGAGCAAAGATGCAGTATGTACGAGTGTTCAGAACGAGCAGAGATGCAGTGTGTACGAGTGTTCAGAATGGGCAAAAATATAGTGTTGGAAATGTTCAAAATGAGCAGGTAAAATACAGTGAAGAAGGGCAACCTATGCAAGAAATGCAAAGTACGTTACGAAAAATGTAAAAGTACAGTGTGTACCTCAGCGGCATCATGGGATAGATGAGACTTAGGCTCCCGTAGCAGCAGATCCGCGGGTGCACGCCGTGCAAAGTCAGTGAAATGACGGACCGTACTAGGTGGAAGTACATATACCGCAGGATGGTACGTCGCGGGATCGAATGGCCGGATCCTCGGCGGTAACAGGATCTGCTCCGGCTCCCCCTCTATCCTCAGAGGACCCCCGTCGTGTGGCACATCGTCTCCCATGTGCAAAGAGGGTGAAAAATGAGCAAAATGGGCAAAAATGCAAAAAGTCAACAAAAAGTCAACCCTCGAGAAGGGAAAAAGTCAAAAAAGTCAAAGCTCAGGAAAAGGGCGCCAAACTCAAAGCAAATTTGGGGGAAACATATCTCAAATAGTGAAAATGCAGGAAAAGTCTCCGAAAACAACTTTTGTTCGGTTCAAAACGATGAGAATCGAAAGTTTTTCGCGAATCAACTTCGCGGGGGCGTTAGAACACACGTATAAAGTGCGGATCTTAGGAGAAAAAAAGGTCTAGGGATGAAGAACAAGGGTTTTTGGCAATGGGTGTGTGAGAAAACGTGTTTGGGGTTTGATTTTTTAAAGACCCGTGTGCAAAAGGTCAAAACTGCCCCGATTTTCTTAAACTGGCCGGCCGACCAGTTTTTGTGGCCGGCCGTCCACTCAAGTGGCCGGCAGTTGACAAAAGTGGCCGGCAAGGTTTTAAAGTCGCTAGTAGGTTCCCAATGTTCCCTCTGAGTGTTTTTAGACTGTCATGTGCCCTTGGCTTCCAAGAAATGCAAGGAATGCTCAAAATTTGATTCAAAATGCCTCCGCGGAAGCCAGAATTGTGTTCTTTGCACGCGGTGATCATCGCTCTTCAACACACATAAGGTGTATCCATTTTAACAGGGTGCAACTCTCCGAGAGATAAATCGGGAGTTACCTTTGAGTTGCCTCTATCATATGCTCTTGTCGTGGCATAAAATGAACGTCGCTTTTATCGTTGCATAAAGTATGCATTTTGAATTGTTGCATTGAACATGCATTACCATGTTGCATTGAATATGCATTACCATGTTTGCATAAGGCATGTATTCTACATTGAATATGCCTCGTTGATTATCTTGCATTGAATATGCCTCATTGATTGTCCTGTATTATTGATTATCTTGCATTGCATATGCATCATTGTCATTCGTTTCGCAGGAGACATGCATTGCATTGCATTGTATCTATCAAGTTTCATTCTCATACATGCATGATATTGTATGTACGGTTCATTTAGAGGAATTCTGGGTAAAACCATTCCTTTTCCCTATTTCGTTGGTTAGAAACACCCAGGTACGCTCGATGTTTACACTGGCACCTTGTTAGAAGCGTTTGGGGCGTGTGCCCGACGCTTATACTCCTTTGGTTAGAGACGTTGGGTTGTGCGCCCGATGCTTATACCACCCATTTTGGTTAGCAGTGTTTGGACCACGTGTCCGGCACTTGCACCACTCCTCGGTTAGAAGTGTTTGGGATGTTTGTTCGACGCTTATACCACCTCTGTCTTGGTTAGAAGCACTTGGGACGTGTACCCGGTGTTTATGCCACTCTTCGGTGTTTTCACCGCTCCTTTCCCTCTCTCGCGCATGATACGCTGAGAGGTATGCCTTTCCCTCTCTCGTGTGTGATACGCTGAGAGGTGTGTCCTTTCCCTCTCTCGCGTGTGATACGCTGAGAGGTGTGTCTTTTTCACCTCTCACGTGTGATACGCTCAGAGGTGCGTCCTTTTCACCTCTCGCGTGTGATACGCTGAGAGGTGTGTCATTTCCCCCTCTCGCGTGTGATACGCTGAAAGGTGTGTCCTTTTCACCTCTCGCGGGTGATACACTGAGAGGTGTGTCCTTTCCCCCTCTCGCGTGTGATACGCTGAGAGGTGTGTCCTTTCCCTCTCTCGCGTGTGATACGCTGAGAGGTGCTCCTTTTCCTCTCTCGCGTGTGATACGCTAAGAGGTGTTTCGTCTGAGACTCCAGGTATTCCCGATGGTTGCTTTGAGCCTTTCCTGCGTGAGGCGCAATGAAGATTGCATAGTTTTCTTACATCCTTTCCACTGAAATGTGTGAGACTGTAGTTCCTTATTCGCTTTCTTAAAATGTTGTATTTATTTCAGATAAATGCTTCTTTACAGCCCTCTTTGCATAATCATAAGTTGTGCTCTAGTATTGTGTGTGTCCTTTGCATTTTGCCCTTGCCTGCGGGCGCATCTGTATTGTTACCTTGCTTGTTTGTCTAAGTCTTCGGCATTGTCAAAAATGGGTCATCTCTGGGCTTTGACATTCACTCCCGTCATTTCATGACTTCCGAGTTCTGTCAAAGAGGGGCAACTGTTGACACCCCATTTTTGACCGACCTTAAGACTGTGATGTCATCGTTTGTGCACGCGATGATTGCGCATGTTTGTGCTTGTTTCGAGCGCCTGAAGTTCTCGGCTGAGTGCCTTGCCTTTGAGCCCCTTAACACTTTGTGTTTTGGCCTTGGTTTTTGGGCCAAACCTTGTTGCCTCTTGCCTGAGGGAGGGGAAGGGCTGCCGGCCACTTGTGGCACTTGCCGGCCACGTTTCTCCCTTGCAGGCCACTTGGAGTGGTCGGCCGGCTAGGGAAGGTGGCCGGTCAGCCACCTTAACTGGCCGGCAGCCAATCTTCCTCCTTTTTATGTATTTCCAGATATTTTGAGCCAGCTATTGAGCATTGAGGCTATCATGGAGGGATTGGAACAAGCTCTAAGCTTGTCAAGCAAGCTTCTCCTTGCTTTGCTTATATAAGGGGAGGTCCCTCTCCCTTGTTAGAGGTTTAGATCGTTTTTAGAGCTAAAATTTTGACTCTCTCTCTAGAAATCGCTCTCTCTCTCTCTCTATATATATATATATATATTGCTTGAAAGTGAGTGTTCTTCACATATTTTGCCTACAACCCCTTAGCCAAACATCTTGACCTTGGAGCTGAGATTCCCTAAGGCTTGTTTGGGCATTCTAAAGCTGGTTTTGGCTCAGAAAAGCTGCTGGTTTTTGCTATTCTTCAAGGGTAAGGCTCTAACCCTTTTAAGGCTTTGTTTCCTTTGTTTGACTGGCCACCTTTGCATGCTATTTTTGGCCTAGTTGTCAACTATTAAAAGTTCTATTTTTGAGTGTTAAAAATTTTGGTTTGAGTCCTTGTTCGAGTTAGGGGTGGTCCACCCCCTTTTATTGCTTATTTGCTAAGATTTTGTACCACCTCTTTAGGCTTTTCAAGATATCTCTTTTTGGCCTTTTAACCACTGAATTCCAGAGGAATTTCAGTGGTGGAAAGGTGGTTTTGAAGTCCCAAATAGGAGGGTGTGATCCCCTCTCCTCTTGTCTTGCTAGCATGTGTTGATGGCCCATCAAATGAGCATGTGTTTATACTTCTTTGTGGCTTGATCTCAGCATATTTTTGTGACTTTTTGGACCTTCCATAGCTCTGTTTTTTTGCTTCTTTGATCATTGGTTGCTTGCTCTTTGCACTTGTAGTGTAATCCTACTTGTTAGCCTTGCATGCTTGCTACTTTAGCCCATCATTCTAGCGTATTTTGGCTATACTCCAGCATGCTTATACTCATGTTTTACTCTACTTTAACCCTGTCTAGAGTGGTCTTGGCCCTTTCAGGCTTGCTTTGTATTGCTATAGCATGATAGGCTTTGATAGCTTTGTGTTTTGAGTCCTCTAGCATGCTTTGCTTGGGTTGTTTGTATGATATGGCGTCATTTGATATGTGATTTCAAAGCTTGTTTCACTGTCATACTCTCATATGTATTGCTCTTTCAATGCTTTTGAGAAGTTGAGCATCAAGCCTTGTTTGTGAGTCAATACTTGAACATATTTTTCTAGCCATCTATGCTGCAAGTCTAGCATGTTTTTGCTACTATTTTGACCTTCCTTAGGTCTGTTTTGAGTGGTTAAGGTCATTTGAGCATTGCTTAGTATGGTTGTGGTGTAAGTGGCTTTGACTAGCTTTGAGTTTTGAGGCCTCTAACATGTTATGCACGTGATGTTTGCATGGTATGGCACCATTTGGCATGTAATTTCAGTGCATATAGTGTAGTCACACTCTCACATGTTCCACTCTTTCAATGCTTTTGAGAGTCGTGCCTTATGCCTTATTTATGAGCCAATACATGTGCATGCTTGTCTAAGCTTTTGGGGCTCCCTTTTCAGCATGATTTAACCTGTGTTTTGGCATGATTGAGCTCTGTCCAGAGCTGGTTTGGTTGTTCAGGCTATGTATTGCATGCCTCTTGTTTGATGCCTAAACTAGCTTTAAGTTTTAGGGCCTTGTAGACACCCCATTTTTGACCGTCCTCAAGATTTGGACGTCACCGCTTGAACACTCGGTGATTATCCATGTTTGTGTTCGTTTGGAGTTCCCGGAGTTCTCGGCTACGCGCCTTGTCTCAGGATCTCCGAACTCGACCGTTTTGTGTCTGGTTTTGCACCAAACACTTGTGTTTTGCCTTGGAGGGGCAGGGAATGCCTTGTGAGGCATCCCCACACACCACCGGCAGTGGCTAGAGGCCACCGGCTGGTTTTTGTGGCCACCAGCAATGTATGTTGCCGGTCGGCAGTCAATTTTGTCAAAATGACATTTTTGGCCGGCCGACTACTGTTCAGCTGCTTTTGGAGATATTTTGAAACAGCTGGCTGGCATTTGCTTCCCCTCCATACACGTGTATGGAGGGATGCCCCTCTTGTTAGCTTACATTGTAAGTTTACAAGATTGGCTTCTCTATAAGAGGAGCCCTCCTCTCCCTTGCTCAAGGGTTAGAAAAATTAGAGCTTTTTGCTTAGAAAATACAGAGCAGCCTCTGGTTTTAGGGTTAGGGTTCAATACATATCCTATCTCTATATTACTCTTATGTGTGTTTTAGTCCATACTATTGCACACAAGCACCTAGTGTCTCACTTTTCCTTGGCTACTGAGGTTCTAAGGGCTTGTTCTTGCTATTTTTGACTGGATTGAAGCTTAAGGAGGCAACAAAACCACCATTTGTGAAAAAAGGCTTCAAGGGTAAGAAACTAGCCCTTTTTACCCCATTTTTGCATCACATTTCTACCTATCTTAGAGCTGTTTTTGTGTTTAGTGTATAACATAAAAAAGTTCTTTTTTTAGGCCCTCTTTATTGTTTGTTAAGAGTGTTTTGTGGTTTGGGTGTGTTTGACCACCCTTAGGCCTTGAAAGGCCCCATTTTTGTGCTATTTTGTGCAAGTTTCGAGACTTTGGTGTTTGGGCCTCTTCACCACTGAAATCTTAAGGGATTTCAGTGGTGAAGATGGTGCCTTGAAGTCTCCAAAAGGGGAGGGCCACCCCCTCTCCTTGTTGTCCTTGAAAGGGACCATTTTTTGCCTCTTAAGGGAGCCTATGTTTGAGTGTGTATTGAGCATGCCATGACTGTTTTTCATGCTTATATTGCCATAATATAACATGGTTTTAAGTTGGTTTTGGTGTACCATGCATGCCTTGCATACCTACCTTGTAATGCCTTGTGATTGCCTTAATATGCCTTAGGTTGTGTGCCTTCGTTTTAGCATGTTTTAGGCTTAGATTTGTGAAGCTTTTGTGCTTATTTTGCCATGCTTTAGGTCTGTCTTAGGTTGTTTGAGTCGACCCTAGCATGCATTATATAGCCTCTTTGCATTTTTGGGCTTGTTGGCCTTGAGTAGGCGAATGTGTGGCATGCATTGCTTGCATTAATTTGGTGGTTTGGAACCACCCTACATGTCATTTCAGTCCCTTTAACATGTTCGTATGCTTGCCTTGCATGCCTCTTTAACGCCTTATAAGCTTGTGTTGTATGCTCCTTGAAAGAGCACTTATGCATGCCTTCATATTTGAGCCACTTAGATACCATCTAAGTAGTCCTTTGGCCTTGTTTTAACATGCTAAAAATCTGTTTTTAGTTGTTTAACGCATGCCATGTTTGTTATGCTAAGTGTCCTTCAAAGTTTCATTTCCTTGCTTCAAGTATTTGGGCCATTTGCGTGCTAATGTTTGCTTCATTTGGGTTGGTTTGGCACCACATTCTAGCATGATTTTTAGAGCTTATGTTGCATGCTAATTGTCCATGATATCCCCTTTCAAGTGTGCTTGAAAGTTGCTTGTTTAATGCTTAAAGTTTGGACCATAACATGAGCATGTGTGCATGTGTGTTTAGCCTTCATTTTTGGGCATTTTGGCCACTGATTTTAGGCCTAATTAGAGTTGCCTAAATCATGTTTAAGTCCATCTTTTCATTAGTTTGCATTACCTCATGTTTGCTTGTATGCTTGCATAAGTGCCTTGCCATGCCATGTTGCATCCTTAGCTTGCATGCCTAGGTTGCATTGCATCTTGCATGCATGTCTTGTTCCTTGATTTTGTGATAGGAATTGGGCCATGGTTTGATTATGTGGTTTGCATTTCATTTGATATGAAAGTGCACAACTTGGTTCCTTGGGCCATCATGCATGGAAATGCGTGATTAATGGCCCGAGAATCGAGACACATGCCCCTTTGAGTCACAAACATGATAGGGGGTATGATTGGTGCATACATTGTTTGAATTGTATTGCCATGCAAGTTTTGCCCTCTGCTGCTGTGAGTTGCAGGTTCTGCAGGAACTTATTGCCGGCCGGCAGTATTTAGTGCCGACCAGCATTAAATAATCAGCCGATGGGTTAATTTTGTGCCGGTGACCACAATTCATTGCCGGTGGTCATTCTACTTAGCCGGTGGGGTCCCCCAGTATCCTGAGAGGCATTCCTGAGACTTTGACAGTTTTCAGAGGAGCAAAGCAGGGAGAACAGAGGCAGACTATACATGGCAGTGCGATTCCGAGAAAGTCCCGAGCATGTGCTGCACCTGGCCCGCTTCCCGAGGGCTTCACTGTTTTAATTAGATTAATTTGTTTAGTTAATTTAATTAATCTGTAATTTTTAATTAGCTTGCGTAGTTAATTAATTTGTATATTTATTTGGTCCCTCCGGGCGAGGGCAAATCTGTAATAAGTGTGCGTGAGTGGTGTGTATGTCTTCCAACCCCCACTTCTTTCTTCCCTTTTATTTACCCGCTTACGATGGTAGATTAGGGCACGTTTATTTTAGCATACCTTATGCAATGCATGCGTGCATCCATACATTTGTCTTACATGCACCGGGCTCGGTACATCATACAAACCGCATTGTATCTTCAAATCTAACTTGAATACATGCACCGAATGATTGCATTTCACATGCCATGTTAGGGTTAGCCGAGCCTATCCTAATCACATTCTGCATGCGATGCATTAGTCACTCTAACATGAACTAGGGCATGCATTTTTGCTAACTAGTTTATCGTTTTGGCACGGAGTACAATGTAAGTATTTATGCTTTAGCATATCGCATGCGTGTGAATGTTAACATAACAGCATGATTACCATGTGGCTAAATGCTTATATGAGATAAACTGCCTGAATGCCTGTGGGTGGAGGTTGGGTTGTTTGAGTTGGAAAAACTCGTTGAAATCCGTGTTTTAGCCTACTTGCGAGTAGCAAATTCCAAAGCGCTTTTCAAAACAAACGGATATGCAATGCTTGTTTCCAAATTAGGCAACCTAGTCTATACTTGTTTGCTGTGCGCATAACATAGTAATTCTAGGCTAATAATTGGTATAAGAACACATAAACGTTTTCAAAATCGGATATCATGGTTAGTAGAGGCCGGTCTTAGGACCGGGCGAAAGGGGGTGCTCATAGCTGACCTTCCCCGATCGTACCCAAGCTCCCGAGCCAAGACAACTTTGGTGATGACGGACACGTGGCCTTTGGCACCGAGTCAGGATTTCCTAAATTCCCCCATAAAAAATATTTAGGTGGCGACTCTGTATCTGGCAAAGCAGTCCATGTTTGGCGCTTCTTTCAAAAATCTGTTTTCTCAAAAATGATTTGCCAGAGTTGGACTCTTTGGTTCAGATTTAGAACCGTGACAAGTCGAGTCCGAACTGTAGTAGACCCGCAAAAATGAATAGAACGGGACTTAACCCTCCCGGGGCGTTCGGGGACGTCTACAGGCCTCTTGCATGCTATACTTGTGATGTTTGCATGATATGTCATCATTTGGTATGTGATTTCAGTGCTTGTACCTCTGTCATGCTCTTATATATATCACTCTTTCAATGTCTTTGAAAGTTAAGCTTTGTGCCTTGCTTGCGAGCGAATGAATGAGCATGCATTTCTTGCTTTTTGTGCCTAAGTTTTAGTGTGTTTTGGCCACTATTTTGGAGTATCTTAGGTCTGTCCATAGCGGGTTTGACCATTTGAGATTGATAGTGCATGCCTCATGTGTAATGTTCCTCACTTGCTTAAGTGCTCTTGGCCCCCTTTAACATGTCTTGCATGCATTGTTTGCATGATTAAGTCTTGTGCATGCCGCTTTAGCATTGAAAGATAAGCATGTTGTTTGCATTGCATTGTGTTTGGATCGGACGTTAATCCAAACACAAGAAATGTGAGACATTTCATACTCCAAGTAATGAAACGTCTCACATTTCTTGGTCGCCGACCCTCTTGACCATGCATGATAGAGGCGGAGGCTCTTATGTGTTGTTTGTGCATTCACCAACATTGTGCAAGCTTGACTCTTCGGCCATCATGCATTGAGATGCGTGGTTGGTGGCTTGAGAGCTGAGTACTACGCCCCTTTGAGCTTGAGAAATGATAAGGAGAGTAGTTGCACACACATTTTCTGGCAAATGCATTGATTTGCCTTTGTTATTCTCTACTACAGCAAAATTGGAATTCTGGAAGGAGAGGTGGCCGGCCAGCCACTTGCACTAGCCGACCGACCACTTGCACTGGCCGGCCGGCCAGTTGAGGTAGCCTACCGACTAGTTGAGGTGGCTGGCCGGCCACTTACAGCAAAATTGTCCAAAATCTTCCTGTTTTGGGGTAGATGCAATCTGGAAGTGTGTAAAATGTTCTGAGATCACCGCGAATGCAAACAAAGACAACTCATGGCAAGGCAGTTCATTTTCGAGCGGAAGCGAACCGAGCATGCATCTCTCCCTTGCCTTCGAGGCCATTTTACCGCTTTACTTAGCTAGTTGATTTGCCGGTTTTGTAATTAATTAGTTAATGTGTTTAGCTAGTTTCAATTCGGCTTGTAATTAATTAGCTTAGCATAGTTAATTAGTTGATTTGTAATAAGTACCTTAGCTTAGCTCTTATTTATTCGGACCCTCCTGTGAGGGGGCGTATTGTTGTAATAAGTGTGCGTGTGTGTGTGCATGTCTTCCAACCCCATTTCTTTCTCCTTTTTACTTATCAGCTTTTGATGGTTGGTTTAGGGAATATTTCAATTAGCATACCTTATGCTTTGTATGCGTGCATCATTCCTTTGTCTTACATGCACCGGGCTCGGCTCATCATTCAAACTACATTATATTTCAATACACTTTCTTGAATACGTGTTCCAAAGCATGTTATCAAGTGTTCCATTCATATGCCATCTTAGATAGCCGAGCCCATTAGTTGCATTATTTCATGTGTTGCATTAGGCATCTTAACATAAACTAGGATCATGCATGATTTCTAACTAATTTTCTGTTTTGGCTCAGAGTACACTGTAAGCATTTACGCTTTAGCATCCTTGCATGAGTGTGAGTGTTGCCATGATAGCATGCTTGCCATGAGGCTATGTGCTTAAGTGATCAACTGAATGAATGCCTGTGGATGAAGGCTTGATTGCCTGAATTGGAACAATTCATCAAAATGTGAGTTTTAAGTCCACTTTACGGAGTGGCAAATCATGTTGTTTTAAGCCCACTTGAGGGTGGCAAATCCGCGTTTAGCCTACTTGCGAGTAGCACTTCCAAACCATTTTCGAAAAACGAACATGAGATGTTTTGTTCCAAATCGAGTGATTTAGTCTATACTTGTATGCTGTGCGCATCACATAGTAAGGTTAGCTAATAAACTAGAATAAGAACACATGTGTTTTCAAAACAATATATCATGTTTAGTAGAGGTTGATCCTTTGATCGGGCCGAGCCGAGGTGCTCATGTTATGACATTCCCCTCTCGTACCCAAGTTCCCGAGCCGAGGCAATTTTGGTGATGATGGACACATGGCCTTAGGCACGTGTCAGGGTTTCCTAAATTTTCCCAAATAAAATATTTAGGTGGCGACTCTGAAATCTGGCAAAGTAGTCCATGTTTGGCGCTTTTGATTCAAAATTGATTTTTCAAAACCAATTGCCGGATTTGGACTCTTTGGTGATTTATCAGTCTTACATTGCACTTTGTGAGATTAGATTCAGAACCGTGACAGGAGCCCGAACTGTAGTAGCTAGAACCCAATTCACGCCCTCTCCGAAAGGGGGGCGCGCGGAGCAAGTTTCGGGCAGTCTACACTCACCTAGTACTCCAAGGCACGCCAAAAGAACAGAGTTAGAAAACATGAATGCCCTTAACTAATGCAACATGACTAGTGCAACACATGCGATATGCGATTTAAATAGACACGACCACTAACATGGCATGTGAATCGATTTGATAGCATGCAGTTTAAGCACATTTTCAAAGAAGGAATAAATAACAATGTGAGTTAGAATGATGCGCCAAGCCTAATGCATGCAAGACAATGGACGCAAATCATGGGAAATGCTAAACAAAATGTGATGCTCTAAACTATCCATCATAAGCGAGGAAATAAAAAGGAGAAAGACGTGGGGTTGGAAGACATACACACATTGTTACATATTTACCCTCACATAGGAGAGTTCGAATGAATGAATTAGCTAAGCTAGCTAACTACTTATTATAACGCCGCGTTTAACTAACTATTCTAGCTAATTAAATAATTACAACACAAAATTACTTAATTAATCTAATGAATTACAACACCAAGTTAATTGGCTATTCTAACTACGTATTTAAATATTACAAGTCCACAAGTTCACGGGCCCGAGAAATGAGGGAATGGCTTATGCATGCACATGATTTTCTCTCCTGAGAATGCCTCTGCACTGTTTTGCACCTCAGCCTCTTCTCTACTCTATGGAAAAAAAAAAAAAGTGGTACTGCTTGGCTAAAATAGGTGGTCGGCCGCCTACTAATAGTGGCCTGCCATACAACAAAGGTGGCCTGCCGGCCACTAATGTTAGGTTTCTCCTTCTGCAATAGAAAATAAACAGAGCACAAACAGAGCATTATCAGGGGATGTTTGTCCATCCTGCCTCTGCTTATCATCAAACAAGATTAAAGGATGGGTAAGCTCAATTCGCAAGCCATCAATCGGCTCAAATTCATTGCGTGATGACTTATGAACCAAGGGATACACTTTCAATAAATGAAACTAAGACCAACAAAAACCTCTCCCTATCATGGAATTGATCAAGGGAAGTGGTTGACATCGACTCTTGAACCGTTTTATCACTAACAAGTATGAAACGACTCAAGACTCAATGGGTTCAATTAACATCTGATTGAACCCCAAACCATTTTATTATCTTGCATCATTTTATTCCAATTTTTAATACCTCTTTTAATTACCTTTCCATTCATTAATCGATTGAGTCCAAAAATGAAGATTAAGTCCACTAATGGAGAGGAGTGTCAAACTGAGGGTTGTTTTATGCATGAGAGAGAGATCATGCCGTTGGTAATGAACCTCCGAAGAGATTAAACCATTAAGCACAAGGTCACCTCTCAAGCTTAAACAACACTCATTTTGAAGTAACTCTCAAAACAAATAAAATACCAAGAAAAGACGAGGAGTGCAGGGGTGATTAGAGGTGAACATAAGTATGAAAAGCATGAAATAAATGCTATCAACTCAAATAGGTTGGTGTCTAATGTCCAAAACACCAAACTAATGAGGACCATTACACTATAAGCATGCTACACAAAGCATAAATCAAATAAACAACCTAAAACAGTCCTAAAACACCTTAGAACATTACTGAAATTAATGTACAAAAAGCTAAAAGAGTAAGCTAAAATAATGGAGAAACTAAGCTAGTAAACAAGCCAAAGGAGGGTGGCTAACCCCTCCATTTTTGGGACTTCAAACCCACTTTTTTAGCATCTAAAAACCTCTAAAAATTAGTGGTATAGAGCTCAAAAAAAGTTAATGAAAAGATGGGAAACATGAGGTTAAAAGCCTAGGAAGCAGGGTTCAAAGAAGGGTGGTCAACCTCTCTACCTTTAATGGCCTTAAACCACAAGTTTCAGCCCATAAACACAAGTGAAAAACAGTACAAAACAGCAATAAATGATGGAAAAGAAGTAGTGTAAAGATAGTCAAAGTTATACCTCTTGAAGCAAGGTAACTCTTTTGTTAACAAACCCACAAGTTCTCACTCACAAGGGCTAAGATTTAAGCTCAAGAACCTCAGCAAGAAGAGCTAAATTTTTGGTTTAGGAAGTGTAGAGAGAGAGTGTGTATAGTTTATGAGATAGATAGAGAGAGAGAGAGAGAGAGAGAGAGAGTGCTATGCAAGTTTTGGAGTCTTTGGAATTTTTTCTAACCTAATCTCAAGAGTGGTGGTCATCTATATATAGAAAAACATATGCCTCTATTGAAAATATCTGTATATAGATAGCTAGTGCAGTGCATGCACCTGTGGGAATTGCTGGCAACAAATATTTGCAAAATCTAATTTTTTTTGACACAAGTGGTCGGTGGGCCACTAAAGGAAAAGGTCGTACAATATTAGTGGTCGACTGTACACTGGTGGGGGACGCCTGGGTGGCCAATCCACTCAAAATGGCCAAATTTTTAACAACTGGCCGGCCGCCCACTATTAGTGGCCAACCATACACTTTAGTGGAGGTCATCCACAAAAATCTGCTTTCAGGAGCATATCTCCTTCATCCGGACTAGTTTTTAGGTCATTCTTGAATCTAAATTGAAGCCCCATAAGTATACTTTCCAATGGTGTGGCCTCACATTTAAATTCTATGTGTGCAAAGAGATATGCCTATTTTAGTGAATACTGCTCGTTTCTATCTTAACGGATTAATGCCCCAACCTCTTCCCCAACTAGTTTTTTTCCCTCCCCGCCTATTTTCTTCAACTCCAAACCTATAAATAAGATGTTTTTTAAGATTTTTCCAAAAGTTCACCTCCCTTTCATTTATTTTCACTTTGTTCTTACTCGGTTTACCGAAAAGTATAATATTTTAAATGAAATGTGAGCCTCGGAACATCGTGGAAACATTTGGAAAAATATTTTGAGAAAGAGGGTTTTAAGGACTAAAATAGTTTTGGTCAAAATGGGGTGTAAGGTTGGGATTTAGAAGCTCTTTGTGCTGAAGAAATTTAACGTTCATACAGCATAACTTTCATCATCGAGAGATCAACCTGAGGCGCCCAAGTCTTAAGGGCTGTCAAAAATGGGGTGTCTATAGCAACAGAACCGATTTGAGGAGTTGACGTTGTTTGATGAACGGAGATTGAAGGCGTTGTACCACATTCAGGGATATCAACTCAAGATTTCCAAAGTATTCAACAAAAAGGTTATATCCAGGAATTTGAGGGAAGGAGACTTACTATTGAAGGATAATCGAGCTCTAATTCATGACCCTAGGGGCATGTTCAGACCCAATTGGATAGGTCCTTACATTATTAAGTCAATCTAGTCAAGAGGAGTAGTTGTTCTGATGGATTTGCATGGCAATGAGTTTTCGTAACCAATCAACATGGACAAATTGAAAAGGTAATATTGTTGAGAGGCTCGCCGGGCCGAAAACCTGAAAGGGTGACCCACGCAAAAGTTAGAGATGAAAAACAAAAAAAAAATTAAAATTAAAAAAAAATGATAAAAAAAAGGACCTCGCAAGGTCGAAAACCAGGAAGGGCAGCTTTAGCAAAAGTTAGAGCGCAAAAAGAGAGTGTTAATACCCGAGTGAACCTTAACCATGAACTACACAAGGCCTGATTCCTATCTTTGGGATACGTAGGCAACTTCATCTTGAAGTTTGGTTGTAACCATAAATCACCCGATTGTTCTTATCCATGTTCGATTGGTTCATCTCTGTCCAATTCAATTATCTTGTTCCTTCTTCATAACGGGCTCAATTGCAAGACAGATCATGTAGTAATGTCGTATATCTTACTTGGGATCATTCGATTTGGAATTATACATCTCAAGGGATGATTTCATGTTTGTCAAGTAATGACCATTTGCGAAAAAAGCTTTTGATGAATTTTAATGGAATTGACTGATTTCCTCGAAATTACTCTGTTTTTGCAAAACCCAAACCATTCATTGGACAATAAAAGGGGAATTTTCAGTACTCACAACTTTTATTACATGATTTCAAAACAGAGAATGGAACAAGCATGCTAATCTATCTCTCATTTTGATTAAAACTTTTTGTTTATTTTAAGAAAACTAAAAAGAGTCAAAGTAATGAACTGAGGGCACAGTCAAGTTAGGTCTTCTATCCCTTATTTGCACTCCCAAAGGCCTCCTTTCTCTTCCTTACATTGTTATAGGTCTTCGCTATTGGGACAACACCAGCTTGCGCCTCTTTCTCAAGCCAAAACATGTATTCATCGGACAGGGTATGAGTGAAGTTATCAGCATAAGCCCAAAGTTCTCTTATCCTCCAAGCAAGTGTGTATTGGGAGAGATGTGTGGCGCGAAATGGAAATGCAACAGGGTACTTAACTTCACCAACAAGACAAGTTTGATCATGTCCGAATTGTCATCTAAACTTGAATGGGAAGTAAAAGACACAGTAGGTCAGGCCAATTAGCTGCACATCTGGGTGAAGAAACATGCTATAAGTCATTTGGGGCAAGTTAAGCTAGGGGTATCGCCAAGCAATGTCAACTGCAGACTTGTGATGCATCTAATCGTACCACACTTCCTCTAAAGAAAAGTTCACCAATTGGGAGCAAGAAGAGTAGCCTCTAGCTGAATATTGGACACAAGGAGCCACTAGTTTCAACTTGTCCATCAACCATATATGGGAAGGGATTAAAAGAAAGAGTGATTAAAGAAAATAGAGGAGTGCATTGAGAGAAAAGTGAGCAAAGTGTTACACAAGTGTGAAAAAAAAAATGGAGAGTGTTGAGTGCCAGAGTGATGTGAGCACTAAAAAATGACAAAAGGTTGGGAAACAGTACCTGCAAAAGTAGTGGACTTCTTCCAAAGTGGAAGTTTTCTTGTTGATGGAATGTATCTAAGCTCATCAAAGTCTCGGCTAGTGTCAAGCCAATACAGCTCTAACCTTCCCGAATGCATTGAGTTATGTCAACTAGTTTGATGCTAGCTTCAAGGGCACTAGAAACAAGTAAGAAATGTGTAAGAAGACATAGGCAGAGAGCATGTTGTCAATGCCCATGCCAAAGGGGATTATTTCTATCTCCAACTTTTGAAAATTGGCGAATCAAGAAAAAAACATCCACTTTGCCATCATAAGTTAGAGACCGGGCTTCATTTAATGCAAGACCGCACATTTAGACAAGCGCCTATGCGTAGCCAAAATTTGATTGGGGCATGAACTTGTCATCTCGAGAAATCTCCATTAGCGCTTAGAATTCTTCAATAGTCGAACATAGCTCTTACGTCCTAAAGCAGAATACTTTAGTGACCGGATGCCAACAACGAGCAGCTGAATAGAGAAATGGAAGTTGAAATGGGGCATGACTCAAGGAGAAAAAAGCATTCAGTCCAAATCCGATGAAATTCACCTTATCCATGCCATCCAAGGTGGCCATCCAATCCTTGAGCCTAATGAAGGAGTTCTCCATTTTCAAGAGTAAAATATCTAGCTTCTCACTTTTGTGGAATAACAGCATTGGAGATTACCTTTCATAGAAGATAGTGGGCTTGGAAGTACAAGACAGCTATTTTTTACTATGTCACACTATTTTCAGCCAAACAGCCAAGTGTTTTACCGGCTGACCAATTTTTTTGCTGGCCGGCCAACTTTTTAGCCAGCTAGCTAACTGTCCTTTTGTTCTTCTCATCACTTTGGCTGGCTATCAAAAAACTTAGAAGGACGGCAAATTAATTGGTCGGCCGACCAAATTGTTATCTATCCAGAATTAAAAGATGCAGCAAACGGGAAGGCTCAACGGTTTGTTTGTTAAGGTATTGTTTTGAGTCATTTCTTTTCCAACAAGTGTAATTTGACATGTTTAAGTTGTTTATGCTTTGTTTGTCTTTTATCGAGTTGTACTTTGAATTTTGGACAATTTAAAACTTGATGACCAATCCAGGACTTATTGAAAATCAATCATTCTTAGTTTCAAAATCACAAACAAAATGTTTTCATGCTCAAGTGTTGTGCCTTTCACGCAACAATGTCCAGAATGAAAATTCCTTCTATTCAAATTGAAGGTCTAACTTTCCTATTACAGCTATCAAAACAAGAAAATTTCAAAAACAACAAAAGGTCTTCTGAAGCTAATACATGGTGCTCAATTCCTTAAGAAAGAAAGAAAAAAAAAAAAAAAAAAAAAAAGAGAAACATCTTTACTCTCGGGAGGCCCTTGAAGACCCTGCCTCAGCATTTGCAGAGCCTTTGAAAGAGATCATCCCCCATTGGCCATCGAATAAAGAGCACCAAGGCACCCTAAATCTTCCCATGTTTGTTGCACGGTGCTTCATCTCCTTGTTTTGCCTCTTCATCTGACTAATCTCCCGCGGAGCGTCTTAATACATACGCTGCAATAGAGAGAGCTACATGGTCAGCCACTGCACCTCATGTGTTCTGCTCTGCAAATGGTGCAACAAATTGGATACCGCAGTTGTGGTCTCCATACATAAGTTCAAAGTATGAGAGCTAGCATTGATGTCAGATTTTGCAACCAGCATTTGTTTATTGGCATCGCAAGTATAGGTGTGCGTGGTGCAGTTCGGGCGGTTTAAGAGTAAAATTACAAAATGAATGGCAGATTGGCAAATTGAAGAACATTCTAACTAATTATCAAACACTTGCATAATATATAATATTATATATATATATATATATACAACACCAATTAATTTTATATAATATGTTTCATGTATATAACTATTAATTTGTAACAAATTTCACATCTTAAATCTCTCCTATAATCATTTTTACTTTGATATTTCAATGGAAGTTAAAAAATATATATGTATTAATTATAGCGGAGCCGAGTGGTTTTAAAGGCGGATTATAAATTTTAAAATTCAATCCGCAGTTAGCAGATAGAGTGGTGCGAATTGATGCGGATCAGTGCGGTTATAGCTTATTAGGAGGCATTTTCCATAGCCCTAGTCGTAGGGAGATGAAAAACAGGGGTAGAAGCACTCAGAGGAGGCTCAGAGGAGATGGTGTCAACAATCTCTATCGACGTGTTGTTAAGGTCTGGGAAAAGGATGGTGAGAAGAGGCCATGTCAGAAATGAGAAGACTTAAGCTATAGCAGGCTGATTTTTGCAGCCTTTCGCCTCTGCTCAGCTCACTGCTCTAACTCACCAGTCTCATTTATAAAGAAGATGAAGGAGAAGAAGAGGACAAGGGGAAGACCGAGGCAATCATTGAAGGATCGGGGTAGGTTTGGCTATGTTGGTCAGGCGTCGCGTTCATTGAAATCGCGTGCCAGATACGACATTCGAAGAAGATAGAGGAGAAAGAGAGATACAAGAAAAGGGAAGAGGAGTGTATATATGTATATGTATACCGTATGTTTATAATATGTATATATAGGTATCTGTATATGTGTATAGTTTGTCTGTGTGTATATGTATAATATAATACGTATATGTATACGTATTTTGTATATCATTCGTACATATATATATATAGTGTATATGTGATATGTATTTTGTATCTATAGTTCATACGAATATATGTGCGGTATGTATATGGGTCGTATGTATGTATATATATATGTATATAGGTATGTATATGTATAAATATGTGTATGGCATGTATAACTAAATCATTGGTGTGTGTTTGTAATATGTTTTCTGTATATAATGTGTTGTCTCATTGTAGACACCCCATTTTTGACCATCCTCGAGACTTGGACGTCATCGTTTGAACACTCAATGATTTTGTATGCTCGTGTTCGTTTTGAGCGCCTAAAGTTCTTGGCGGAGTGCCTTGCCTTCGAGCCTCTCAACTTGTCTGTTTTGTGCTTGGTTGAGGACTAAGAGCTTGTTGTTTCAAATCTGGAGGAGAGGGTGGCTTGTCGGCCATCCCCATAGTCCATCGGCCATGGCTTGTGCCTGCCGGCCATCAGTGGTGGCCAGTCAGCCACATTTATGGCTGATCGGCCACTGGTGATGGCCGACGGCCATTTTTCTCCTTTTTCAGATATTTGTTTGCCAGCTGTGCCAGCTGTTGTTCACTGAAGTGCATCTCCATACACGTGTATAGACGGATGAATACAAGCTCTAAGCTTGTTTTTCTATATATAAGGGGGGTGTAGACACCCCATTTTTGACCGCCCTCAAGACTTGGGCATTACTGATGGTTTGCTCGGTGTTGAGAGATGTGCAGGACACAGGTTCAATTTCTTTGGCAAGGAGAGAGGCAAACCCATCAAAACACTTTGTTTAGGGGCTTGGAGTTGAAGAAAAGAGGAGAGGAGGGGAGAAATAGGTTGGAGAAGAAGTTCGCCATGAATCCGGGTAGAAGAAAGTCGAGCGGCCCTCGCTGAATCAGGCTTATTCAATTGCATACTTGGAGTTAAGCTATGAGGCCACCATCATTGGAAATAAGACTTCTGGGGCTTCATTTTGCACTCAAGAATCCCTCAAATCCAAGTCCGGGTGGGGGAGATATGGTTGGTTGAAGTATGGGATCAGTCTGGTTGGATCGAATCTGCGCGGCTTCACGGAAAAGGGCATAACTTTTTCCACAGGAGGAATTTTAATGCAAGGTTTGCGCCATTGGAAAGCTAACTTCCGGGGCTTCAATCTAGAAATCCACCGGCACTTGGTGACCTTACCGGCCATCCACCGGCACAAAAGAGTGCCGACCGGCCATAAAAGATTGCTGGCCGGCACAAAAGAGTGCCGACCGGCCAAAAGTGCCCAGAACTCAGTTTTTTTGACAGATATTTATCATCCAGCTGCTATACACTGTACCAGATATTTCCAGTTGAGATATTTCGACCAAAAGCTCTTTTCTTGATATATATAGAACCTTATATCTCATGTTTGCTAGGTTAGAACAAAAAAGCAAGTCTTTGGGAGCTTCTCACTCTAAAAGACTCCTCTCTCTCTAGAAATTTCAGACCTAAATCTCTGCCCCTCTCTCTATATTCCACTCTCTTGCCCATTTTGTGCATAGAAGTGCTTGAAAGTGAAGAAATCCTTCTAGTTTGCCTAGGCATCCTTCATCAAAGTTAACCACCATTGGGCTGAGGTCCTTTAAGGATCATTTTTAGCTTCAAAAGCTGGTTTTAGCTCAGATTTTGGGCTGGTTTTGCAGCTGTGCATCAAGGGTAACATCTCTCTCCCTTTTAGCTTGTTTTGCATACTAGCTTTGCCATAAGTTTTCAAATACTTTGAGGTTGTTTTTGGGGTGTTGTTGAACTACAAAAACCACTGATTTTCCTCTATTTTTCAGTCCTAAGAGTCTTGGCTTGTGCCTTGGTTGGCTAGGGGGTTGTCCTCCCTTTTGCTCCTTGGCTTATAAGGCCTTGTGAGCTAACTTTCAAGCCTTTCAAACAACATCTTTTTGGCCTTAAAACCACTGAATTCCAGAGGAATTTCAGTGGTGGAAAACTTGTTTTGAGGCTCAAAATAGGAGGGGGTTGTCCCCCCTCCTCTTCTCTTGTTTGCTTGTATTGATGGCCCTCCAAAAGAGCATGTGTTTCTACTTCTTGGAGGCTTTGTTTAGGCTTATTTTCATGACTTTCCAGATCTGCCATAACTCTGTTAGGGGGGTCTCCCCCATTTTGGAGGGTTAGACAATAGCTTTCTCTACACCTTTGCACATAGACTCTTGATCAATCTTGACTACCTTGGAGCTAAGGTTCTAGGAAGTCTTCTTGGTGCCTTAGAAAGGGTTTTGAGCTTGAATTTGTGCCTGAAGTTATCTTGTGCTTCAAGAGATATAAGACTCATCTTTAAACTTGTCTTGCATAACTTGAGTTACTATTCTTTTGTACTGTTTTGACTTGGTTTTTCAACTGCAAAAAACTCTATTTTTGAGGCTTGAAAATGGTAGTTTAAGTCTTGGTGAGTTAGGAGGTTGTCTCCTCTTTTTGTTCTTTGGCTTGTAAAGCCTTTTGTGCCATTTCTTACCACCCTTAAACCAAAATTTTTGGCCCTTTTAACCACTGAAAATCAGAGTTATTTCAGTGGTAAAAATCAACTTTTGAAGTCCAAAATAGGAGGGGTTAGCCTCCCCTCCTTGTGTCTTACTTCCATGCCTAGGTTGCTTCACATGTTAGCTTGATTTTCTAGCTTAATTTAGCTTAATTCAAGTATGTTTTAGGCTCTATTTTGGCATGTTGAAGCTCTGCTTTGCGTTGGTTGGAGCACTTGAGGCTTGCTTTATATGCTTGTAGTGCAATTGTGCTTGTTATGTTTAGCTTGTGCTATGCTTTGGCCTCTTATTCTAGCATTTTGTACCTCAATCTTAGCATGACTTTGCCACTGTTTTGACTAGTCTTAGCTCTGTTTTGAACTAGTTTGGCCCTTTGAGGCATGTATTGTGTGGTTGTGAAGCAACCTCTTTCACGAGCTTAATGTGTTAGACGTTTTAGCATGAATTGCATGATTTGCTAGCATGATTTAGTGTCATTTTGCACTCCATTTCAGCACTGAAATCTCTACAATCTCCCTCTATTCTGCACTCTTTCATTTGTTTTGAAAGTGACTTCGAACCCCTTTGTTGGCTTGAGTGTGGAATTGAGACCCTCATGCCTAATGGTTTAATTCCTTCGGGAGTTCATTACCAACAGCATGAGGCCTCTTTCATGCTCAAGGTACTTGTGGTTTAAGCCCTCTTTTCATTAGAGGACACTCACCTTTTAGACTAACCAATTAAAGAATGGATTGGTAAACAAAAGTGACAAAGTAAAAGAGGCAAGATAAGCATCTTGTGTTGCATTGCATGTGTTCAATCGAACGTTATATTGAACACATGGAAGATTGGAGCATTTCTTACTCAAAGTGATGAAATGAGCCAATCTCCTTGGTCTCCATTGCCTTTGATCACAGATGATAAGGTGATGGTCTTGAGTCTTGTTTTTGCATACAATGAAGTTGTACTTCTTGGTTCTTTGGCCATCATGCATTGAAAATGCTTGGTTGCTGGTTTTAGAGCCAAGAATTAGACTCCTTTGACCTCGTGTAATGATAAGGAGGGTAATAGTACATATACTCCTTGAGAATACACTGCTTTGCCTCTGTTTGCTCTCTATTGCAGCAAAAAAAAGAAGTCCAAGGAAGGGATGGCCGACAGCTGCCAGAAGTGGCCGACGGCCACCAGAAGTGGCCGATGGCCACCAATTGTAGCCGACCGGCCATCAATGAGAAGTTGGTTCAGTATGTTCCTGAGGTTGAGCAGAGGTGTGCTGGAAGTTGGTGTAATTTTCAGTGGTCAAAGCAAGTGCAAACAGAGGCGTCTAATGGCAAGGCGGTGGATTTTTCGGAGGAAGTCAACCGAGCATGCATGTCTCCCTCGCCTTCAAGGCCATTTAATTGCTTTAATTAGTTAGTGTAACTAGTTAATCAATTCCAGTTTGTAATATTTAATTAGCTTAGAATAAGTTAGTTAATTTGTTTCAATTGTTGTAATAATTAGTTAACTAGAATAGTTAATTAGTTTTGGTTTGTAATAATTAGTGTAGCTAGTTAATGCTTATTCATTCAGACCCTCCTTCGCGAGGGCATAATGTTGTAATAAGTGTGCATGTGTGTGTGCATGTCTTCCAACCCCACGTCTTTCTCCCTTTTATTTACTCGCTTTTGATGATTAGATTAGGGACACGTTTTGATTAGCATACCTTATGCTCACATGTTTGCATTCATTCATTTGTCTTGCATGCACCGAGACTCGACGCATCATTCAAATTGCATTGTCAATTTCAATACTTCTTTGAATACGTGTTTAACCACATGTTGTTCAAATCGATCATATGCCATATTAGTAGCCGAGTCTATTCATTTCATATTGCATGTGTTGCATTAGGCATCTTACATAGTTAGGATCATGCATATTTCTAACTAGTTTTTTGTTTTGGCTTAGAGTACTCAGTAAGCTTTTACGCTTTAGCATACTTGCATGAGTGTGATTGCCATATTGCCATATTTCGCATGCTTGCCATGAGGCTATGTAGTTATTTGCTAAACTGCATGAATGCATGTGGATGAAGGCTTGTTGGTTGAATTGGAACAATTCATCAAATGTATATTTTAAGCCCACTTTGCGAAGTGGCAAATCATGTTTTAAGCCCATCATGTTTGATGGCAAATCCGCATTTTAGCCCACTTGAGGATGGTAAATTCAAACCATTTTCGAAAACAAGCATGAGTTGAAATGTTCCAGTTCTTGCGATTTTAGTCTATACTTGCTTGTGTGCGTCACATAGTAATGTTAGCTAAATAATCAGAATAAGAACACATGAGGTTTATAAAATAACATGTCATGGTTAGTAGAGGCCGATCTTTTGATCGGGCGAGCGGGGGTGCTCATTTCAGGACCTTTCCCTCTCATACCTAAGTTCCCAGGCCAAGGCAACTTTGGTGATGATGGACACGTGGCCTTTGGCATGAGTCAGGGTTTCCTAAATTTTCCAAATAAAAAAATATTTAGGTGGTGACTCGATAATCTAGCAAAGCAGTCTAATTTTGGCATTATTTTATTTAAAATCTGATTTTCCAAAAACGATTTGTCAGATTAGACTCTTTGGTGTTTATCAGTTTCACATTGCACTTTGTGAGATTAGATTCAGAACCGTGACAGCAGTCCGAACTGTAAGACCAATTCGAGCTCTCCGAAAGGGGGCGCAAAGAAGTCGAGCTACACTCATGCATCGTGTATATTTTATATTGTTCATTTTATAATACCATTTAGGATTTGAGATAATTGTATACATATGTATCATATAATTTGCCATAAAATAAAAAAGACAATATATATATCATCATGAGTTTTAAGGTCATCATTTTGCATCAAAAATTAAAAATTAAAAAATGAAAAAAATAAAACGAAACAACAACAACAACAACAAGGAAAAAAAATACATCATAAAAGAAAAAAAAAATCAGTGTGAAGCCCTCTTCATCCTCTTCCGTGGTGGGTAAGCCTCTACGTCACTGGCGGTCTCACTATCCCCAAAGATCTCATGGTTAACACTGGTATCTCCGTCACTGCCACTCTCCTCACTGCTCTCTCCAATGTCCTCCTTGGAGTGCTCCTCATATGCCTCTAGCTCGGGAGCCACAGGAGATGCTCTCCCTCATCTCTTGCCATGGCCATCTCTACCACAACCACGCTCATCCTGACCTCCTCTCCCTCGTACTGGAGCTCTCCTTTCTCTCATCCTCATGGCCGGAGGAGGTGCTATCTAAAAAAAGTAGAGATCATAATATTAGAACATGTGACATGAAATAAGCAGTGTATCGCAAGTGAATGAAACAAAAAGAGTTGCATAGGAGACAAAGCAAGTAAAGAAAAGCTTACCTCAATCACGGCAGAGATCAAAGCTACCTCCCTCCGCCGCACTATAAGCATCAGCGTGTCGATGAGCTCCAAACACTGATTAGTATAACCCATCTGTAGGTACTATAGACAAAAAAGAGATTAGAATTGAAGTAAAATAATGAGAAGTAAATAGAAAGTAACAAGGAGAAGGGTATACCAGTCGAGTCTCTGGAGTGAAGATAAGCAACCATCGTCTAAGAGGCTCTAAAGGCAGCTCACCATGAAGGCCATTTGGGCACTAAAATGCAATTGATGTGGGAAGCGCCGAATGTCCAAGAGGAAAGGAAGCATCACCAATAGGAGGTATGGGACCTGTAGCAGCAGGGGCAGCATCTCCAGCAGTAGGGACATCAACAACTCTGATAGCGCGAGCCACACCCTCGGTCAAATATGGCATGATGTGGGACCGCATGAATGCGGTATAGTCCCCGGGAGCATGAAGGGTATCAGCATGCTGCCCCAACATCAGCTCATCGATAAGGGCCCCGTCAGTGATGTCATTTCAAAGTCTAGAGAGTGAATCGCTCTCCCAAGTACCAGACCTTGTAGAATGGGCCCTCCAGCAATATCCTTGTCCTAGAAGTCTCCCAGGAAATAACATATCTCACCCTCGTCGCAGGGGGCATGGCCACCCAAGGATGCCACTCGACCTACAAATGAAGAATGTATAAATTAGTTACTTAATTTAAAAGATGAGAAAGAGGAAATAGAGAGTTCTGCAAATGATTACCATGTCTGCAGTCACAGCATCGAAGAAGCGATGGCAAGTAGTGAAGCTATAGACATGTCGGTTGTGAAGACAAAGCTTCCTGTCGTAGCATAGAGAGAGAGACATCGCCATGGCTATCTCGAGCCTTGGAATGGAGGCAATGGGGGGAAAGTAAGTGTAAAGCCATAGTAGCTGCACAGAAAAGCATGTCAAACAAAATTTTTACAAAAAAATCAATAGGCAAAGATGGAAATGAAATACGCGACGAAACACAACTGAATTGAAAGAAAGTGCAGAATGTGCCTCATATGCCCTCCAGTAGCCTCTAAGCAGCTCTGTCTTTCGACGAGACATAGAACTCATATATTCATAGAGGGTGGCGAGGCTCGATCCACCCCAGTCGTACTCCCTCACCCAAGGGAGCTCTACCATGCCACTCAGTAGATAGACTCCTATGGTATTCTCCCTCTTCACAAATAGGGTAGTACGAAGGACATAAATAAAGAAGACGCAAGCGTACTTAGTTATCTCCTTTGGAGTCGTTGGCTCTATCTCATGGAAGTGTTGCCAGAGCCAGTTCTAACGGATCATTCTATGGTGAGCAAGGGGTAAGACAGTCGCAAGAAAGAAGATCTGAGCGACATGCCACTGGCTCAAGTTAAAGTCGAAGAGGATCGGATCGCCCCCCACCGAGAGACCGGTGATCATAGAGAAGTCGTAGGGGGTAATCGTCATCTCCTAGGTAGATGAGAAGTGGAAGGAGTTAGTGGTGTCCCACCACCTCTCCACCAAGGTGCCGTAAATCGACCCGTCCGCCTATAATGATGAGATCCCCAAACAGAATAGGTCAAAGCCAGCTCCATCCACCAAGATGTAGATGTTGGTGAGGAGATCCCTATACCACTAGCGAAGGCCGTGGACACTCCTGTACCCCCTCATCAGTCGGCCGGTGACCTACAACAAGAAGGTTGTTAGCATATAGAAAAATGCAGCTATCAATGAGTTCACAGCATAGTACATTAAACAAGAAGAAAAAGAGAAGGAGTACCGTAAAGGACTTGTGGGAGAGGTGCCTTAAGCGCTCCCAAAGCAACACATCCTCTACAACCAGTCGGGAGAACTCTGTGAACTGCAGCACCTCTCGAGCGTCATCATGTGTGTACGTGGCCTGTAGGTTGTTGGGTTAAATGGCCTCGTCCTCAAGGGGAGTGGCCCTAGCTTTGTCTCGATGTTTGCAGCCATAAGGTCCTCGTCGTGGCCCTCAATATCCATGGCAAGTGCGGAGATATCAACCCCAGGCACCGGTAAGGGTACGTCACCCTCTGCAACAATGATAAGTGGCACGTCATCACGAGGAGCGTCATCGCTAGCCATAACAATCTGTGGAATCAAATGAAAAAGTGTGAGAAATTCAATTCAAGTTGTAAGCAATCATTGAGAAATCCGAGAATTCAATCCAACAGTGCCAAATCAAGGCCAATTTGCAATGAATCATGAGGAACGATAAGGGAAAGCATAACTAAGGCCTAACAATGTGAAATCAAATATAGGCAATGTGAATTCAAAGGCTTTAGCTAAAGAGAGTTTGTGCCAAGTCATGGATAGTAGCCTATTCGAACTAAATCAAAAGAAACTATCTAAATTCATGGACAACCAAACATGATTCAGAGTTTCATTTAAGAAGATTGCATGTGAATAACAAGAACATTTCTAAAATGGTGTGCAATCAACAACAAACAATTGGAAATTTGATCAACCAGTGAAAATATTGCGAGAAATTCAATAATCAAAGCCAAATCTAGGAAAATTTGTCCAAACAGTGGGAAATCAACAAATGTTCAAAGTAAATTCAGAAAATAATTTTAACTGTAAGAAATCCCCAAAAATTAGTCCAAATTATGAAAATTCAAGACCAAAATCACGAAGGACAATGAAAAACAATACGAAATCAGAGGAAAATGATGAGAGATTGCCTAAATTCGTGACAATCACTCAATAATTGAACCCAAATCATTGAATGAAAACTCAAATCATGCAAGATCAAACAAAAGTTCTAAAAGTCACCTTTTTTGGATTCCAATCGATGCGAAGTGAGAATAATCGCGAATGGATTCGGCTGAGGTGTGGCAAGGGTTTCAGGCAAACCAAGGTACAAGGAAATCTAGAGAGAGAGAGAGAGAGAGAGTTTCCGGGGGGAATAGGTTTTCGAACTTGGGTGCATGAACAAATGAGCCCTAGAATGGGTTTCAAAGCAATCGAGTCTTAAAACTTGTTTTCTGCCCCGTAGTCATAGAAATTGGCCAACCAGCACATTTTTTGGCGGCCTGCTAAGTTTTTAGTTGTGTGAAAATTTTGTTGGTCGGGTGGGTCATTTTTTGTCCGCTAGCTCATAGTTTGGCCGGGTTGCTCTGTTTTTCTACGATAAGTTCAAAAATTGGCTCGGTTACAATTGTTTTGTATGGTTGGATCCATGTAATGAAGCCGAGTGTTCTTATCTTCATCTAACGATGATCAAATGGCATGCCCAAATCACTTCCGCTCTGAGAAACTCAAAATAGCATTTGGAATGTTTGCTTTAGTGTTTTAACATTATGTCGGACTCGATTAAAACCTTCACCCTCTCCATTTTTCATACATTTAGGTACACCTGTTGGTTACACCACCTTTCCTTCTTTCATGTGGAACGCTTTAGAATTTCAAGATTACTCGATTAAAACCTTCCCCCTCTCCGTATGAAATATGGTTAGGTACGCCTATTGGTTACACCACCTTTCCTCTTATCGCATGAAACGCGTTAGAATTTCAAGATTACCTAGTTAAAACCTTTCCCCTCTCTGTATGAAATCCGGTTAGATACGCCTGTTGGTTATACCACCTTTCCTCCTTTCGCATGAAACGCATTAGGATTTCAAGTTTAATCAATTAAAACCTTCCCCCCTCTCCATATGAAATATGGTTAAGTACGCCTATTGGTTACACCATCTTTCTTTCCTTCGCGTGAAAAGCGTTAGAATTTCAAGTTTATCGATTAAAACCTTCCCCTTCTCATTATGAACTACGGTTAGGTACACCTATTGGTTACACCACCTTTCCTCCTTTCGCGTGAAACGCGTTAGGATTTTGAGTTTACTCGGTTAAAACCTTCCCCCTCCGTATGAAATATGGTTATGTACGCCTATTGGTTATACCACCTTTCCTCATTTCGCGTGAAACGCATTAGTATTTCAAGTGTACTCGATTAAAAACTTCTCGTCTTCGTATGAAATACGGTTAGGTATGCCTATAGGTTACACCATCTTTCCTTTCACATGAAACGTGTTTGGAGTTGACATTTGCTTGCTCCTTTCTGTGTAAGACACAATTGGACCTATCTTAATTAAGCTTGAGGCTTGTTTCACATGCTGTCATCTTGCAATATTTATCATCATTGCATTATATTGCATGAATCAAGAATACTCAAACAAAATCAGCTTTGAGAAGCATGTAAGTCCAACTTTTGATTGTATTTTGAGCATGTCATTTACATTATGCCCCCGAACTACGCTGGTTTGATACCTTACAGAGGGATACATAGGCAACCTTCAGGTTCAACCAACTGTATCTACATTTTGTTTGTTTGCCAAGTCTTACGACCTTGTCAAAAGGGTTATCTTCGGGCTAGGACATTCACTCACGTCAAGAAATGACTTCGTGCTCTGTCAAAGAGGGGCAACTATAGACACCCTATTTTCACCAGCCCTAAGACTTGGGTGCTTTCTTTTGATCACCCGGTGATGAAAATAAGAATGTGTTTCTCACAAAATCATCAATAAGAAAGATGGAATTTGAGCTTTCTTCCTAACCCTAAACCTATTTTGGCCAAGTATTTAAACCCTAAACCTAATAAGAGGACGTGATGATTATTCTGTCAAAGTATTCTGTTTCCAAGAAATTGGTCAGCCGGATAATTTGTCTATGAACATATCAGTTTTGGCAGAATTCTTATTTAGTGCGTGTAGACATGCCACCTAAGATATTTCCAATATGCATTGTGTATTCACTCACCCTCCATTATCAAAAGAGCATGCCTCTTCAAAAAAATAGTAGCTAAGCAAGGGTCAAATGCTTTATCTTTGTCACTCCATGATCCTTGTCTTTCACCATCTTCTCCATTAAGTCTTCCACCATTGTCAATAAGGAAGATCAGATTGTTTAGAAATAAAAAGATTGATTGAAAGAGAGGAGAGATTGATAGAAAGAGAAGTCTTGCTTGATTTGAGAATTGATAAAAATTGAACTTTAAAACCTGTATTTTCCATATACATTGTGATACCATCTTCCATATATCAAAACCATCCAAGAAATTCCATTAAAGCCAAATTCTAATAGCTTTGGTCAAAGGAAAAGTGATTGTTGTTGAAAGTGAGAAAATGCGAGAGTTAAACAATTCCCCTCCACATACACTATTAAATGATTCAAATCACCATTCTAGCAAAAATTCCAAGTTTTCAAATTGAGGATTGAGAACATAATTCACAACCTTGAGGGTAACCAATAGAGAGTTTGGAAATAAGGAAGTTCATCATTTCCTTGGAAGGTGAATTTTCAAATTCTTTCATTTTCCCACGTTTTTCTTTCTTATATTAATTTTCTTCATTTGATTTCATATTATAAGCCTGTTGTAATCTAACTAGAAGTGGTTAGTTGAGCCACCCACATATTCCCTGTTTGTTCTTTCTCAATATTACAACAAAATAGGTTTTTGCCAGGTGTAATTGGCCCGCCGACTAAGTTTTTGTTGGGCCAGCCAACTTCTTCTGGGACAAAATAGTGCAATCTTCCATTAACGGGCATAACAATTTTTGGCAATCCCTGAGACATACATCTTCTGCTTTTATTTTTATTTCAGAGATTTGGGAGGTTTTATTAGGTTATAATATGCTCTCTCTCTCTCTCTCTCTCTCTCTCTCTCTCTCTCATTCAGTTTGTAATTATTCAATTGTTGCAATAATTTCCCACCCCAATTCTTTCTATCCCATTCTATACTTGCTTTCCTTATTTGTAAATATGCATCATATTTTGCTTTTCATCATATCCATGCTTTGCATCCATGATTCATGTATCTTGATTCAGCCAAATTTGCATCTATGGATTTAATCAATTCTTATGTGATTATATGCACTACCCCGTGTTCTTGAGATGATTCACATGTCATATATTAGGAGTCGAATCTTTAGTTGCATCTCATGAGTGAATTGCATTAGGATTTTATATATAAGATCATGCATATTTCGCTAACTTTGTTTTGTAGCTGTTTGTGCGACGTCGGTAAATATGCAAGTTTTTATGCTTTAGCGTCCCGCTTGCGTGTTTTCCTTACTATGTTTAGCATTCTACCATGAGGCTATTTGCTTATTTGATATAACTCTATGAATGCTAGTGGATGGAGGTTGTGTCAGTTAATTTAGAATGATATTGATTTTCATGTTTATATACTCAATTTCTTTGAGTTGTACATCTTCAAAACTTTTTCAAAATACAAGAAATCAAATTGTTTCAAAATCAATAACATAGTCTCTACTTGTATGCTTCACATAGTAAATTTTAGGATTTCTTCATAAATCGAAATATGAACATATAAAGTAAATAAAAGTCATATCGTGGTTTAGTAGAGGCCAATCTTTGATCAGGTGAGCGGAGGTGCTCAATTAAAGACCTTTCCCTCTCATACCTAACGTTCTGAATCGAGACATCTTTGGTTACGATGAACAGTGACCTTGGCACGAGCCACGGGTTTTCTAATTTTTCAAAATATTAGATGGCGACTCTGAGATCTGGTGATGCATTCTGTTTTTGGTGAGGATTTTTGAAATAAAATGGATTTTCTATAAAAGTTGCTAGATTTAGATTCTCATCTACATTTCACATTGCATTTTTTAGACTAATCGAGAGTCCGAACAGTTTAGCACAATCGGGTATCCCCCAGGCGATTTTACACATATGCATTAAAATTTTCTCATGTGACTTTGCAATATCATGGATGTTCGGAGAAATGTCAAAAGGGGTAAAAAAATGTACGAGTCTGGGTTACGAGTTGGGTCTTGGTTTGAGTTGTGTGTCGTAATTGGTACCCGCACGAGAAGTTAAGGTGTCTAATTGCCCTGTCTTGTGCATAACGCCGAATGAATGTGAGAAAGGTTTTAGGGTGTCCACAAGCCTACCGTTTTTAGAGTCGGTGAATGTGGAAAGTAGGATTTTGGGTGTCCACAAGCCTGCCATTTCTGGAGTCAGCATATATGGAAGAGTAAGGTCTTAGGTGCCCAATGCCCTGCCATTTCTAGAGTCCGCAAATGTGGGATTATTTTATATATATATATATATATATATGTAGTTGTGGCATACAACTCTTTATCGAAACGTCATAGTGTATTTATACCCCATGTTTTCAACAAGAATTTCTTATTGACATCACTTAGTTTAGCATCATGGTTTTACAAAGGAATGGACAAAGGTTTTTCTCATCTCTTGCATGGCATGATCATATGTATCCCAATTAATTACATAATTTGTTAAAGGTATTTCCTACTGAGCAATTGCTCACCCCAAAACTAACAATCTTTTAGGGGATGATGTGGACTTGCTACCTAAGTGATTGGCATCGAGATGTATTTTTTGATGGGAGCACAACGGCTCTTTTATCTATTGTGTGTTGAAGCCTCGGGCTATTCTTTTGTGATGGAGGCTAAAATCTATTTTTTTGTGTATCCAAGGGCACTCCTTGAGAAGATGTTTTCCTTAGGGCACTTATATGTTGTATTATCTCTTATCCATTGAACTGTTGTTATTATTTGATGAATATAACCGTACAATGAGGTAAGCATATGAATAGTTCAAAGGGGAAGAGATGATTTTTGAACCATGAAACCTATATTTAATGCTTTAACTTAATGCCATTAATTATAATGTTCTAACATTATCATTGTGAATTGATGATGAAATAAATATCAGGGTGTTACAAATTAGTATTAGAGCTAACCAAGTTGAATACCTGGAACTCGTGGGATGTGGCTTATGCCATAATGGGTTTATCATGTTGGGTAGGGATATTAGTGTCTTACATGTTATGTGTTTATGTATTTGCGTGGTTTTGTGGGTATAGGGTCATGTTTCTAGGATACAACTTGTGTCCATTACACTCATCAAAGTCCTTTTTGAAAGGCACCTGATCAATGCTTTGTCCACTTGAAAGTCCTTGAGCATCGTAGAACGAGTTGACATCTTAGGAGTGTGATCCATATGTGCTCTATGTGTTTATGTGCTTATGTGGTTTGTCTTATGTGTAATGAATTTATGAACGGTGTTGTGATTATTCGAGTGTAACATGTGGGTTGACATGTGAGTATGTGAATTGCACATTATTCCTATTCTACCTTTTTCTTTTATATAGGATGTCACCGGGGTGGCCTGGGTATTCTGGCCCATCAAGATCTACCTCCCCAAGAAGAAGGGGTAGGACAAAACAATGAGACTGCACCTCCGAACCAGACGCAAATGGGGCACTATCCCAAGAAATGGTCAAGGCTCTTCGAGAGTCCACGGACATACTCTAAGCCAAGCAAGCGGCTAGAATAGTGGGTGGGGGAAAACTAGGACCTCCTTTTTGAAGAAAAAATTCTTTCATTCAAATCCCGCCGAGTATAGTGGCAGACCCAATCCTATGAAAGCCGATGAATGGTTAGAGCAAATCCTTAAGTCCATTGAAATCCTGGATATCCTTGAGGGAGAGCTCCGAGTGGCGTTGGTGACTTACCAACTAAGAGGGGAAACCGGTCAGTGGTAGAAGTCGGTTAAACATAGGGTCAAGCACACTTGGAAGGCATTCACTCGCGCCTTTCAGGAGAAGTTTTTGCCTCCTACAACTAAGGAGAGGTTGAGAAGACAGCTTGAGGAACTAAGGCAACAAGATACAACTATGGCAGAGTATGAGACCACCTTCACCAGCTTATCGCGCTTTACACCGGAGATTATGGCAACTGAGAAGCGTCGATACTTGGAATTTGAGAGGAGAATGAGGCCCAAGATCTTGATGAAAGTAATGGCCAACATGTTCAGAGAGTATGATAGGCTTATTAAAGACGCATCAAGTGTGGAGATTATGTTAGATGTTGAAGAGTCTAGGCAGAAGCATAAGAGGTCGGGTTATGTGGAGTCCCGAGGTAACATGGGATCTTCCAAGAAATCGAGGGGTTCTTCTTCTTCCGTCCAATCATTACCACAACAGGCCAAGTTTTCACGATATGTTTCCTTGAGGAGTTCAAAAAATACGGGTTCGAGTCGTATCACTTGTTTTAAATGTGGCCAACAAGGTCATAAGGCTTCTGAGTGTAAAAAGAGTTTGGGACAGCAACAATCGGCTCATACACTGAGCCAATCTCAGGAGAAGGGTTAGTAATCCACATGCTATCATTGTCGACAGTCGGGGCATATAAAGAGGTCTTGCACTCAGTTAGCCGGGACGATCAGTGCTTCAAGATCCCGATAGACGAAGGCTGGCTCATTAGCCAACACAGTCTAGACAAGTATCAAGATCAGCTTAAGGGGCCACTTCTGTATAGTTAGTGCAACCAACCTACGTTGAGAGGGGTGATCGGAGAGAACAGGGACCACAGGGGTGAGTTTATGTCATTATTCCATCTAAGCAGTCGTCTAGACCATAGTTAGTAAGAGGTACTTATCTTATTTTCATTACTTAGGCCAATGTATTGATAGATACCGGAGCATCTCACTCATTCATAGCATCTCTATTTGCATCCATTTTGGGATTAGAAAGTGAGCAACTAGAGCCTCCGCTTATGGTAAAGTCACACGTTAAGGGTAAAGTTATCTTGAATTGGGGATGTCGTGGGTGTGTGATTGAATTGTTGATCACCGACTGTGGGCTCGGCTTTTTCTCGTGCCCTTGCCTTTCGAAAAGGGTTTGAAAAGAAAGGACCTCACAATTCGGACTCTACCTGTGGTTTTGAATCTAGTCTCACAAGTGCAATGTGAAACTGATAAACACCAAAGAGTCCAATCCGGCAAATCATTTTGAAAAATCGATTTTGAATCAAATAATGCCAAAACTGGACTGCTTTGCCAGATTACAGAGTTGCCACCTAAATATTTTGTTTTTGGCAAATTTAGGAAACCCTGACTCGTGCCAAAGGCCACGTGTCCGTCATCACCAAAGTTGCCTCGGCTCGGGAACTTAGGTACGAGAGGGGAAGGTCCTGAAATGAGCACCCCCGCTCACTCGATCAAAGATTGGCCTCTACTAATCATGATATGTTCTTTTATAAACCTCATGTGTTCTTATTCCGGTTATTAGCTAACTTTACTATGTGACGCACACAAGCAAGTATAGACTAAAATCTCAGGAATTGGAACATTTCAACTCATGTTTGTTTTCAAAAATGGTTTGAAGTTGCCATCCTCAAGTGGGCTAAAACGCAGATTTGCCATCAAACATGGTGGGCTTGAAACATGATTTGCCACTTCACAAAGTGGGCTTAAAACACACATTCGTTGAACTGTTCCAATTCAAGCAACAAAGCCTTCATCCACAGGCATTCATATAGTTTATCATATAAGCATATAGCCTCATGGTAAGCATGCGAAACATGGCAATATGGCAATCACACTCATGCAAGGATGATAAAGCGTAAAAGCTCACCGAGTACTCCAAGCCAAAACAAAAACTAGTTAGAAAAATGCATGATTCCTAACTATGTTAAATGACTAATACAACACATGCAAGAATGCAATTAATAGGCTCGGCTACTAATATGGCATTTGCAACACTTTGATAGCATGCTTTGAAAACACGTATTCAAATAAGTATTGAAATGACGATGCAGTTTGAATGATGCGCCGAGCCTCAGTGCATGCAAGACAAATGAATGATGCAAACATGCAAGCATAAGGTTTGCTAGTCAAAAATATCCCTAATCTAACCATCAAAAGCGGGTAAATAAAAGGGAGAAAGACGTGGGGTTGGAAGACATGCACACACACACACATGCTTATTACAACATTATGCCCTCGCGAAGGAGGGTCCGAATGAATAAGAGCTAAGCTAACTAGCTACGCTAATTAAGCTAACTATTACAACGCAATTAATTAACTATTCTAAGCTAATTATTACAACAAACTAATTAACTAACTTATTCTAAGCTAATTAATTACAACGAATCAAAATGAATAACTAGTTACACTAACTAATTAAAGCAATTAAATGGCCTTGAGGGCGAGGGACGCATGCATGCTCGGTTGGCTTCCTCCCGAAAATCCACCGCCTTGCCATCGGATGCCTCTGTTTGCACTTGCTTGAACACCAACAGTGTTGCCAACTTCCAGAACATCTCTACTCCAACTCAGGAGCACATTTGTGCAAAATTTCATTTCTGGCCGGTCAACTGCCAATGGTGGCCGGTCGGCTACTACTGGTGGCCGGTCGGCCACCCCTTCCCTGAACTTCTCTTTTTTGCTACAACAGAGAGCAAACAGAGGCAAAGCAATGTATTCTCAAGAAGTGTATGTACTGCTACTCGCCTTATCATTACATAAGCTCAAAGGAGTGTAGCTCTTGGCTCTCAAACCATCAACCAAGCAATTTTCATGGATGATGACCAAAGAACCAACCTTGTACAAGTTTAATGAGTGCACAAACAAGACTCAACAAAACCACGACCCTATCATGCATGATCAAGGGTGATGGTGACCAAGGAAAGTAGCACGTTTTATCACTTTAAGTATGAAACGTCCCATTTTTCTCGTGTTCGAATTAACGTCCGATCCGAACACATGCAATGCAACACGAAGATGCTTGTCTTGCCTCTTTTACTTGTCCAATTTTATTTACTCATTTTAGATTACCAATCCATTCTTTAATTTATTAGTCCAAAAGTGAGTGTCCTCTAATGGAAAGAGGACCTAAACCACAAGTACCTTGAGCATGAAAGAGACCTCATGCCGTTGGTTAGTAGAAACCCTCAAAAGAGGATTAAAACCATTAAGCACAAGTGTCTCAATTTCACACTCAAGCCAACAAGAGGTTCAAAGCCCCTTTCAAAAATAAATGAAAGAGTGAAGAATAGAGGGAGATTACAGAGATTTCAGTGCTAAAATAGAGTGCAAAATGACACTAAAACATGCAAGCAACTCATGCAATTCATGCTAAAAAGCCTAACACATCAAGCTAGTGAAAGAGATTACACTACAACCACACAATACAAGCCTCAAAGGGCCAAACCAACTCAAAATAGAGCTAAGACCAGTCAAAACAGTGACTAAATCATGCTGAGATTGAGGTACAAAATGCTAGAAAAATAGGCTAACACATAGAGCTACCTAGACTAGCAAACAAGACACAAGGAGGAGAGGCTAACCCCTCCAATTTTGGACTTCAAAACATGCTTTTACCACTGAAATAACTCTGATTTTCAGTGGTTAAAAGGCCCAAAAATTTTGATTTAAAGGTGATGAAAGATGGCACAAAAAACTTCACAAGCCAAAGAGCCAAAAGGGGAGACAACCCCTTAACTCACAAAGGCTCAAACCACCATTTTTAGGACTGAAAAACAGAGATTTTTATAGTTGAAAACCAGGCCAAAAACAGTACAAAAAGATGGTGAAACAAGTTATGCAGAACAAGTTTAAAAGGTGAGTCTTATACCTCTTGAAACACAACACACTTTAGGCACAAATGAGGCACCAAATCAAGCTAAAATCACCTTCTAAAGCTCAAAGAAGGTCCCAAGGAATCTCAGCCCAAAGATAAGCAACTTTGGTTAAGGGTGCCTAGGCAAAGGAGAAGTATATCTCTACTTGTATGCACAAAAAGGGATATAGAGCGAGAAATCTAGAGAGAGAGAATTGTAGAGAGAGAGATTTTGGAGAGAGAGGTTCCCAAACTTTCCAACCTTGAAAACAATAGATAATGGCCTCTATATATAGAAATACAAGAGCCTTGGTCGAAAATATCAACAAAACAGACAGCTAGAGCTTGTGGCAGACAGTTGGAGGTAAATATCCACAAAATCTGAGCTTTCCTTGCACCAGTGGCCGACTGGCCATCATTGGTTGCCAACCGGACATCACCGGTGGCCAACAGCCATCACTGGTGGCCGAACGAACACACCCGTGGCTAACAGGACACTACCAGTGGCCGACAGCAAAAATATGCTCTCCAAGTCCAACTTCAAATGGGAATATCTCCTTCATTTGGACTCCTTTGTAGGTCATTCTTGAGCCTAAATTGAAGCCCCAGAAGTCTTATTTCCAATGGTGGAAGCCTCACATAAAAATTCCAAGCGTGAAAAAAGATATGCTCATTTTAGTGAAGACTACTCATTTCTAACTCAATCGGATTGATGCCCAACTTCAACCAGCCATATCTCCCTCATCCAGACTCGTCTTTAGGAGATTCTTGAATGTAAAATGAAGCCCCGGCAGTCTTCTTTCCAATGGTGGAGGCCTCACAACTTAAGTCCAAGTGTACAAAAGGATAGACATGATTTAGTGAAGCCTGCCCAATTCTCTCTTAACTGTTCATGCTCAACTTCTTCCCCAACTAGGTTTGTTCCCTCTCCTTCAATTTTCTTCAACTCCAAACCTGTAACCAAGATGTTTTAAATATTTTTCAAAAATTTCACGTCTCTTTCATTTATTCCCACTTTGTCCTCGCTCGGTTTACCGAAAAGCGCAACATTTAACGAAATGCGAGCTTCAGAACATCGTAGAAACTCGTTTTCAAAAATATTTTGAAAGAGAGGGTTTTAAGGTCTAAAATATTTTTGGTCCGAAAATGGGGTGTAAGGTTGGGATTTGACGCTCTCCTTACCAAAGAAATAGAACCTTTACACTGCATACATTTCATCACCAAGTAAGCAATCAGTGGCGCCCAAGTCTTAAGGGCGGTCAAAAATGGGGTGTCTACACCGACTTCCTTTCATCTTTGTGTTATTGGATATGTCAGGTTTTGATGTCATCCTCGGCATAGATTGGTTGCCCTCCTATCGGGCCATCATAGACTGCTACCATAGGAGAGTTACTATGTGCACTTCGGGTGGTGATTGTTTCTTGTTTCTAGGGGATAGGACCGATAGATTGTTGCCGCCATTGTATGACCCACGTGGTCGAGGCGAACTTAGCTTCCTTCTAGCAACTTTCATAGATGATGAAAGTGTTATAGTTCGAAGTGCATTTCCTAGAGTAGTTTGCGAATACACAGATGTCTTTCCTAATGATCTCACCGAATTACCATCTCATTGTGAGGTTGAGTTTTCTATAGACTTGGTGCCTGGCACAGTACTCATCTCCATGTCACCTTATAGATTTGCACTGGCAGAGTTTCTTATCTTGAAGGAGAAGTTACAAGAGTTGTTAGACAAGAGCTTTATACGCCCTAGTACCTCTCCATAGGGAGCACCAACTCTCTTTGCTAAGCAGAAGGATGGTTCATTACGATTGTGTATCGATTACCGCAAGTTAAATAGGGTCCGTCAATTGCTCCAATACAATCCTATTACAAAATTTTGAATAAAAATATATTTATTCATTATTAGAAATATCCTAACAACATTAATTATATGTAACACCCAAGTTACACTTGTAGTTAATTATTACCTTGAAATGAGGATAGTATATGCGGTTGCTTCTAATGTATGGATGGACACCATTTCTCGATTAAGGCTTTACCCAATCAATAGACATCATTGTAACAGCTTTTAACACCTTCTTGACATATTTTGAAATTGTCTCATCAGAATGTTGAAATCTTTCTTGGACATTTCTGTTTCAAATGTCACTGCCAACAATATACAAAAATATTGCAATATGCTCCTGAACCCCAACTTTTCATCCAGTTTGAAGGCCATAGTTGGACTGTAACAAATCACACAATTAATAAAATACCTCTCTTTCCATTCGAAAAATATTCAAATATTTTGGTCCAATTCCCTTCTTCTACTTCTACCATCCTCTACCACCTTGTTAGAGAAGATGTCCCACATGGTTCTTTTATCAAATAATTTGTCGCATATGTCACTACAACTGTTGCCACCATTGCTAAGAGCATATTATTTTGTTGGGTTTGCGATGTGATACCTTCATCTTCAACATCTTCGTCATCATGATCATCATTCCATTCATTGTCACCACTGTTACTCATCTCCAAAATACCTACTCATTTAAAGGCTTCTTATGTACTAGTACAAAAATGAGGAAAACCCACAATAATATTTATTTAAAACACAACTAATTATTGAAAACACAATAAGATTTGTTTACCAAAATACCTAGGGGCCAAACTTATTGAAAACACAACTATTGTCTCAGCAAAAGACCTGCTTGAAGAGAGATGAAACACTGAACTTAAACTCCACCTGAGGCCAACACATTTACATATATAATATATATATATACATACTTAAAGCATCATACTTCCAGCACACACACTTCCAGCACAACCATTCAAATAAATGCCACCTACTACTCAACCATTCAAATAAGTAAGTCTTACAAATATCTGTTACAAGCCTCAAATAAAAGTCCATTATTAATAATAAGTCCTAATAAAGGTCTTACATAAACCTCAAATAATAATAAAAGTCCATCATTAATAATAAGTCTGCCATACATCCAGAAATAATATTAGCCGTGATAACCTATGGTGGTCTTCTCCATCTCAATCTCCAATTTCAGAAACCTCAGTCGAACTTCATCCGTAGGAAGTGTCATGAAGCGCTCATGACGCTTGTCTCTTAAGAACAATCTGGCAGCCCATACATACATGTCATCATCCGGGGACACACCAGGGATGCTTTCCAGCTTCGCCAAACATTCTGCAATTGAAGGATATGTTGCTGAGGTTTGTGTTAAAGTTGCTAAAGATGAATCAACCACACTGACTATACAATCAAGTGTCTTGTTAAGTAGAATTGCACCAGAAACTTTGTTTTTTACCTTTCCCTTGGTTGATGAACCATCAGTGTTTGATGGACATTTTTTGTTTAAATCAGAAGGATGAAGATCCTCCAAATCAGCATCATTATCAAAATCAGCATCATGTGGGGTACGAAATTCCTCCCAAGTCTCATCAGTGTTAGGTGTAACCCCTGAGCTAGGGGTGTATGCCCGTTCTTCTGTAGCACCTACATTTGAGAATAGTATGTCTAGGTCTTCAAAAATTGCAACAGCATATTGTAGACGTCCCCGAACGTCCCGGGAGGGAATCCCGTTTTGTTCGCCTGTGGGGCTACTACAGTTCAGGACTCAAATTGTCATGGTTCTTAATCTGAACCAAAGAGTCCAAATCCGGCAAATCGTTTTGAGAAAACAGATTTTTAGAAAGAAGTGCCAAACTGGACTGCTTTGCCAGATACAGAGTCGCCACCTAAATATTTATTTTGGGGGAATTTAGGAAACCCTGACTCGTTTGCCTAAGGCCACGTGTCCGTCATCACCAAAGTTGCCTCGGCTCGGGAACTTGGGTACGATTGGGGAAGGTCAGCTATGAGCACCCCCTCTCGCCCGATCCGAAGATCGGCCTCTACTAACCATGATATCCGATTTTGAAAACATTACGCGTTCTTATTCCGGTTATTAGTCTAGAATTACTATGTTATGCGCACAGCAAACAAGTATAGACTAGATCGCCTAATTTGGAACGAGGCATTGCATATCCGTTTGTTTGGAAAACGCTTTGAGATTTGCTACTCGCAAGTAGGCTAAAACACGGATTTCAACGAGTTGTCCCAACTTAAACAATCCAACCTTCACCCACAGGCATTCAGGCAATTTAATCAAATAAGCATCTATCCGCATGGTAAGCATGTTAACATTCACACTCATGCGAGATGCTAAAGCATAAATACTTACATCGTACTCCGAGCCAAAACAAAGAACATGTTAGTAATCATGCATGATCCAAGTCCATGTTAAGTGGCTAATGCAACACATACAAAATGTCACTAGAATAGGCTCGGCTAATCCTAGGATGGCATGTGGAATGCACAGATAGCATGTATTCAAGTTAGATTTGAAATACTATGCAGTTAGCATGATGCGCTGAGCCCGGTGCATGCAATACTGATGAATGATGCACGCATGCATAGCATAAGGTATGCCAAATTAACCATCAAAAGCAGGTAAGTAAAAGGGAGAAAGAAGTGGGGGGGGTTGGAAGACATGCACACACGCACCCACACTTATTACAAATTTGCCCTCGCTCGGAGGGACCAAAAGAATAATACAATTAATTAACCTACAAGCTAATTAAAATATTACAGACAATTAACTAGTTAAGCAAATTGACTAAGCTAATTAAAATAGTAAACAGCCTCGGGAAGAGGGCCCAATGCAATGCGTGCTCGGCTCCGCTCGAAAGCCACTGCCATGCACAAGATGCCTCTGCTTTGACTGTTATCCTCCTCTGAAGACTGCACAAGTCCCGGGACATGTTCTCTGCACACTGTGGAACACCACCGGCTAGGAGGAATGGCCACCGGCCAAGGGGAATGGTCACCGGCTACTGATTAAGCTATCAGCCACTGATGGATGGCCGGTCGGCACTAAAGATGGCCGGCCGGCCAAAGCTTCCTGCAGAATCTGTTTTTGACAGCAACATAGGGCAAAACATAGCATGGCAATGCATTTCAAGCAATGTATGCACCAACCACACTCCTTATCATATTCATGACTCAAAGGGGGATGGGCCTCGATTCTCGGACCACCAATCGCGCATTTCAATGCGTGATGGCCCAAGGAACCAATTATGCATTTGATTTCAAATGTAATGCAATGCACATAAACAAACCAAGGGGGCTTTCAACCTCTATCATGGTTTGATCAAGAGATGAAAGATGCATGCAAATGCAATGCAACCTAAGTATGTTAACTAGGTGTGCAACATGAGCATATGGGAAGCATGCAAGGCATATAACAAGCATGCAAGTTAAATAAGCATACAAGGGACAATGCCAACATACAAACATGCAAAACATATGGCATGTTAAGCAACCAAAACAAAGAGGGGAATGCACGCCAAATGCAACACCATTTCAACATGCAACAACATGTCATAAGCCAAACATGCGACAACATGCTAAGGGGACTTAAAACATGTCCAAGGCAGACCTAAACAATGCTAAGGGTGCACCTAGATGGCATCTAAGTGGCTTAAACATGCAAGCATACACAAAGGCCTAAACAAGGGGCATAAGCTAACAACCTTTTAACATATTAAAGGGGCATCAAATGCAAGCATACAAGCATGCTAAGAGGACTGAAATAACATAACAAGTGGTTCTAAACCACTGAAATGATGCAAGGATGGCATGCTAGAGGGATCAATGCTTAAGGCATACAAGGGGGATTACATGGTAGCTATACAAAGCGAAACATGGATGGCCCAAACGACCAAAAACAAACCTCAAGCACATCAAAACATGCATATAAGCTTCACAAAGCTAAGTCAAAATCATGCTAAAACAAGGGCCAAAGTCTAAAGCATGTTAAGGCCAAAACATGGCATTACAAGACATGTATGCAAGGCATGCAAGGTGTGTCTAAACCAACTAAAAATAGAGGTAATACATGGCAAAATACTACCAAATAACACTTAAGACATGGCCAACATGCACTTAAACAAGATGCTCTTTCAAGAGGCTAAAATGGCCCTTTTCAAGGACAACAAGGAGAGGGGGTGGCCCTCTCCTTCTTGGGACCTCAAGGCACCATCCTCACCACTGAAATCCCTCAAGATTTTAGTGGTGAGGAGGCCCAAATACAATGGTCCCGGAGCTCACCAAAAATGCACAAAAATGGAGCCTAACAAGGCTTAAGAAGGGTCAAACAACCTCAAAGCTCAAAACACTCTTAACCAACTATTTAAAGCAATGAAAAACAAGACTTTTATATGTTATACACCAAGTCTAAAAATAGTTGCAAGGTAGTCAAAAAAACTATGCAAAAATGGGCAATAAAAGGGGAAAGTGGTTACCCTTGAAGACCCTCTTCACAAATGGTGGACCAGCAGCTTCCTTAGGTCCAAACTAGCTTCAAAACTTCAAGAACAACCTTCAAGGACCTCAGCTCCAAGAGAAGGTGTAATGGTGGGTGTTTGTGTGCAATCCTAAGACTAAACACACAAATACACAAAGAGAGAGAGATATAGAGATAGGATATATGCAAACCCTAACCCTAGAACTCAAAGCTCTGGAAAAATGTTGTCTAACCTAAAAGAGGGAGAAGAGGCCTCCTCTTATAGAAGACTCAATCTTGTAAAGCTTCTAAGGCAAGCTAACAAGAGGGAGATCCCTCCATACACGTGTATGGAGGGGAGAAAAGTGTATGCCAGCTAGCATAAAAATATCTGCAAAAGCAGATGCACAGTAGTCGGCCGGCCAAAAATGCAATTTGACCAAAAAAATATGGCCGGCCGGCCATCTATAGTGCCGGCCGGCTAAACATTTGGCCGATGGCAACAAAAACACAGCCGGTGGCCTCAAGCCATGGCCGGTGGAGTGTGGGGATGGCCCACAAGCCATTCCCTGCCCCTCAAAGGAAAAACACAAGTGTCTGGTGCAAAACACAAGTGTTTGGTGCAAAACCAGACACAAAACAGTCAAGTCGAGAGATCCTGAGGCAAGGCGCATAGCCGAGACCTCCGGGAACTCAAGACGAACACAAACAAGGATGATCACCGAGTGTTCAAGCGGTGACGTCCAAGTCTTGAGAACGGTCAAAAATGGGGTGTCTACACATATGCCAAAATTTAGTAGCATCAGGATACCTCTGCAACAATTAGAAAGGAAATTTTTGGTTTGGCATAATTAAAATTTAGTTTTTTAAAAAAAAAAAAAAAGAATATGTACATTACTCAATTAACTAACCTCCAATTTCTTGGTCCACCACTCATCAAATGAAGAGATAGCTCTAGTTAATGTATCACGGCCTAAGCCTGTCTCACCCCTTAAGAGATTATTCCATAAAAGCCAATCTTTTTTCAAAACATCCCAATGATTTTTCATTTGTATTCATTGGTATTCTTTTCCAGTCATAGTTTTAAACTTAGTTATCACATTTTCCCACCTGACCCTATCTAAGTGTGTACCAGGTCTATGTGCAGCCTTCACTTTCTTAACACATAGCTTAATGAAAATTTCATTTGATTTTGCATCCTAGTGAGCCTTAATGGATGGTACTTGAGAGGATTTTCCCTTGTTCTTCCTATTTTCATATTGTGTTTCCTCTTGGGTACTCATTCTATAAAGGAAAAAGTTTCTTAAAAATATTTTAAAAGTCCATCATATTCTTCATTAACCATTTTAGTCTTATAAGTGTTAAATGAATAGATGACTTCATATGTACATCAAAAGAACAGTTGCTACCAAAAAAATGCTATTATAGTATGCAGAGAGATAAACAAGGTCTTTATAGTTTTCTTTTCTTCATAGTTGATAAATAATAAGTGTGAGAATGGATTTAAGTCATTACGCCCCTCCCAAAATAGTTGTTTGCTTAAGCTGTTTTGATAAGCTATTGTGGGGCTGCTTATGGATTTAAGCTGAAAATAAATTAAATTAAGCTATAAGTTGTTTTGATAAGCTATGCCAAACACTCTAAAATAGCTTAATATAAGCTAAAAGCTTAAATAAGCTGCTTATAAGTTGTGCCAAAAGGCCCTAACTACAACACTAATTCTAATTATTCCAGAGAGAGGGTTGGGTTACACCGTGTATTGTGATGCTTCTAGGGAAGGTTTGGGGTGTGTCCTGATGCAAGAGAGAAAAGTTGTGGTGTATGGTTCGCATCAGTTAAACACCCATGAAAGAAATTATCCAACCCACGATTTAGAATTAGCTACAACCATCTTGTCTCTAAAACTTTGGAGACACTATCTATAAGAGAAGAAATTTGACGTGTTCTCGAATCATAAGAGTCTTATGTATTTATTTTCCTAAAAAGATTTGAGCCTATAACAAAGAAGATGGATAGAGTTCATGGAGGATTACAACTTTGAATCGCATTATCATTTGGGAAAGGCCAACGTGGTGGCCGATGCTTTGAGTAGAAAATCTGTGAGCTTCGTTGCTAGTCTTGCCTTGAGAGAGTAGGAGATGTTAGGTGATTTGGGCAAGTTTGACTTGCACCTTGGTGAGTCGCCTGAGCATGCCACCTTATTTTCAGCTCTTGCACAACCAACACTTGTCATACGGGTTATAGAAGCACAACAAAGTAATCTAGAAGTAGAGGCAGTCAGAAAGAAAATCTTCTAGGGAAAGAAGGAAAAAGGTTTGAGGGTGTATTCTAATTCTAGTGTCCAATATTTAGACTGCCTTTTTGTACCAGAATTTTATAGAGACAAGGCACTTCGAGAATTCCATCATTCACGCCTTACGGTACATCCGAAATGCACAAAAATGTATCGTGACCTTAGTCATCAATTTTGGTGGAGAGGTATGAAATGAGATGTAGCCTTGTTTGTGTCCAAGTGTCTAACGTGCCAAAAAGTCAAAGCAGAACACCAAAAACCAACAGGATTATTGCAACCCTTCCCTATAGCTGAATGGAAGTGGGAGCATATCACTATGGATTTTGTTTCAGGTCTTCCTAGAACACAGAGAGGTAACTCTTAAGCTCTTGTGGTAAATTTCATATGTTCTCTCATGCTTATGTTGAAATATGTGTTGTATATTGATTTCATAATTTTCTTGGCATATGAAATGTTATACTTTGGACACGCTTTAGTTGTGGAATTACCTTAGCTCCATGATATTATAATAAGTTTAAATTATTGTGAGCGATAATTGGTATTCTGCATAATGCTTTTGCTATAATTGCTAAATCTCTTAGAGTGCATTTTGGCTTCAGTAACATCAGTGATATTTGGCATCAAATATATAGGTGTAGAGCGCCCGGAACTCTGCTCTGCGTGCGGGGGCGCGAATCGTTGTTTCTAGCTACTACAGTTCGGACTAATGTCACGGTTCTGAATCTAATCTCACAAAGTGCAATGTAAGACTGATAAATCACCAAAGAGTCCAAATCTGGCAAATCGTTTTGGAAAATCGATTTTAATCAAAAAGCGCCAAACATGGACTGCTTTTTCAGATTTTAGAGTCGCCACCTAAATGTTTTATTATGGGAAATTTACAAAACCCTGACTCGTGCCTAAGGCCACGTGTCCGTCATCACCAAAGTTGCCTCGACTCGGGAACTTGGGTACGAGAGGGGAAGGTCATGCAATAAGCATCCCTACTCGCCCAATCGAAGGATCGGCCTCTACTAACATGATATGTTGTTTTTGAAAACACGTGTTCTTATTCCGGTTATTAATCTAGAATTACTATGTGATGCGCATAGCATACAAGTATAGACTAAATCACTCAAGTTGGAACAAAGCATCTCATGTTTGTTTGTGTGAAAATGGTTTGAAAGTGCTACTCGCAAGTAGGCTAAGACGCAGATTTGCCACCCTCAAGTGAGCTTTAGAAAAACATGATTTTGCCACTTCAAGTGGGCTTAAAACTCACAATCATCGAGTTGTTCCAATTCAGGCAATCAAGCCTTCACCCACAGGCATTCATGCAGTTAAACACTTAAGCAATTAGGCTCATGGCAAGCATGCTATCATGGCAACATACATATCTCATGCAGTATGCTAAAGCATAAAAGCTTACCTAGTACTCCGAGCCAAAAAAGAAGCTAGTTAGTAATCAATGCATGATCATAGCTATGTTAACAATGCCAAATGCAACACATGCAATAATGCAACTAAAATAGGCTCGGCTATCTAGAATGGCATATGAATGCAACACTTGATAAAATGCTTTGAAACACGTATTCAAGTAAATACTGAAAGACAATGTAGTTTGTATGATGTGCCGAGCCCGGTGCATGCAAGACAGATGAATGATGCAAACATACAAACATAAGTATGCTAATTGAAACATGCCCTAAAACTAACCATCGAAAGCAGGTAAGTAAAAGGGAGAAAGAAATGGGGGTTGGAAGACATGCATCACACACACGCACACTTATTTACAACATCGCCCTCTCGGAGGAGGGTCCGAATAAATAGTACAAACCAACTAATTAACTAACTATCCTAGCTAATTAATTATTACAAAACTCTTAACTAATTAAACAAATTAATTAAATTACAAAAACCAACTAAGTAAGAAACTAAAAAAAAAGGCTGCCACAGCTCTACCTCGAAATGACGAATGATGCATGCTCGGTCGCGTCCTCCCAGAAATCCACTACCGTGCCTCATGATGCCTCTGTTTGCACTGTTTTAGACTTCTAAAAATTGTGCCAACTTACAATAAGCTTCTGATCCACCTTAGGACCATTCTAAGGGGTGGTCGGCCAAGACGAGTGGCCATCGGCCAAAGAAAATGATCATCGGCCAATTTTGACAGCCGATCGGCAGACTAAGTGGTCGATCGGCTCCTGCAAATTCCCCCTTTGCTGCAACAGAGCACTAATAGAGGCATGGCAGTGTATTTGCAAGAAAATGTGTGTGCAACCACACTCCTTATCATGTCGAAAGCTCAAAGAAGTGTAGTTCTCGGCTCTTGAGCCATCAATCACGCATCTCAATGCATGATGGCTAAAGAGGCCGAGTTGCACAAATCAATGTCAATGAATGCACATAAATAACACATAAGACTCGATGAACCTCCACCTTATCATACATGATCAAAGGTGTCGGTGACCTAAGGAATGAGGCGCATTTCATCACTTCAAGTATGAAACGCTCCTTGTTCCTCTTGTTTGGATTGACATCCAATCCAAACACAATGCAATGCAACAAACATGCAAACATAATGCAACATGCAACATGCAAGCAACATGAGTATGCAACAACATGCAAACAACAATGTAATGGCGAGGGCTATGTAATGCAACACTTAATGGACCAAACCAAACTCTAATAAGCCTCATGCATGCCAAGACAATGGCCAAAGTATGCTGAAAATGAAGTCCGAAAGTATATACAAGCATGCATGCCAATTGGTTCACAAGCAAGGCATGAAGGCACCAACTCTCAAGCACATTGAAGGAGTGAAAAATATGAGAGTGTGGCAATGAAATAGGCTCTGAAATCACATTCCAAAAGATGCTAAATCATGCACATATAATAAACAAAGCATGCTAGTGGGCTTAAAGCTTAAAGCTAGCCAAGGGACTTACACCATGGCCATATCAAGCAAGCCCCAAAGGGCCAAGGTGACTCAAAATAGTCCCAAGGCAGGTCAAAACAGTGCCAAAACATACTTGAACATAGCCAACACACGCTAGAATTAAAGGCATAAAGCATGACGCATGCAAGGCCAATGAGTGGGATTACACTACACCTACCAAAACCAAGCATGAGATGACTTCACCAACCAAAATCAGAGCTATGACATGTTAAATAATGACCAAAAACATGCTGGAATGGAATCAACACGTGCTAGAAAGATGAGCCAAAATCTTAAGCATACAAAACTAGTTTGCAAGGAGTACACTACAAGTGTATTAAGCATGCAAGAGACAATCAAACTAACCCAAAAAAGACTTATACCATGTTAGAATAAGGCCCTAAACATGCTAAGATAGAGCCAAAACATGCTAGAAAGACATGCCCCTTTGCAAAGCTAAAAGTGGGATTATACTACAAGTACAAGAAGCATGCAAGGGGTGACCAAGATAGCCAAAAACAGAGTTATGGCAGGTCTGGAAAGTCACAAAAATGAGCTCAAACAAAGCTTCAAGAAGATAGAAATGCATGCTCATTTGGTTGGCCATCAACACAAGCCAACAAGAGAAGAGGAGGAGGGACAACCCCCTCCTATTTTGGGCTTCAAAACCACATTTCTACCACTGAAAATCCTTTGGATTTCAGTGGTGAAGAGGCCAAACAAAGGTGATCCAAAGGCTTAAAAGAGATGGCTCAAAACAAGGCACAAGGGGGGGAGAGACCACCCCTAACACAAACAAAGCCTTAAACAAACATGTTAAGAACTTCAAAACAAGACTTTTTTTCAGTTGAAAGTAAGCCCTAAAACAGTATGCAAATGGGGCCAAAAGCTTAAGCAAAACAAGGCTTAAAAGGGGTAACAACTCACCCTTGAAGAACCACAGCAAACCAGCACTTCTGAGCCAAAGAAAACAAACTTTGAGAGTCCAAACAAGGTCTTTTAGTACCTCAGCAACAAAGCAATGGTGCTTTACTAGGTATTGTAGTGCAAAAGTGAAGACAAAACACACTTTAAGGCACAAACTCACACAAATATAGAGAGAGAGGAAGAAATATATATATATATAGAGAGAGAGAGAGAGAGAGAGATTTATATCTTGTATATCAATTTTCAGAACCTCTGGAAAGGGAGAGGGGCCTCCCTTCTTATAGAAATCCAAGTCCCAAGCTTCTTGAACAAGCTAGGACTTGGTTCAAATCCCTACATACACGTGTATGGAGGATACAACAAGTGACCAACAGCTGGCACCAACTGGAAGAAAAATATTTGCAAAAGCAAAAAAGGGGTCTCGGCTAAAAAAAATGGCCGACCGGCCAAAAATGGTGCCGACCGGCCACCACTAATGGCCGATGGAAAGAAGAAATGGCCGATAAGCACAAGGCTTGGCCAATGGGTTGTAGGGAGGCCAACAAGCCACCCCATTCCCTCATAAACAAATCACAAGCCCTTGGTCCACAACCAAGCACAAAACAAACAAGTTGAGAGGCTCCAAGGCAAGGCGCGCAGCCAAGACTTTCAGAAACTCAAAACGAACATGAGTATGGATGATCATCAAGTGTTCAAACAATGACGTCCAAGTCTTGAGGACGGTCAAAAATGGGGTGTCTACAATAGGCTTGCTCTTTCACTGTGATATGGTACTTTCGTACTATTATTATCTATTTGCCCATTATTGACAATTTGGTATTGGCATGAGCTTGAAATGTACTATCTATCTACCCAGTAGTAATATTGAAATGGATGATTATTTGAGATATAATGAGACTTGCCATTTTTCATCATCATCTCATATTGCTAAGTAGTGCCAACTTCCCTCTTTGTTTTTGATAATGTCACAGGGGGAAAGAAAAAGTTGATTGTTTTGGTATCTCTATTTTTGGTTTCTTAATTCTTACAAACATGATCTCTGGCTCATTAAATGTTGATAATGTAAGAGTAAATATGTTTTCCTCAAGGGGGGAGTGACTTGGACATTAGCTCCTTATTTAGTATTGATAATGTCACAGGGAGAGAGAATGAAAGGATATTTTATGTATGTAAATGTGACTTTGTCAGGGGAAAAGAATTAAGGAGAGCATGCCTTGAGGGGGAGTTGTTCCTCACCCCAAATAAATCAAAACATCCATGTGGGTCATCATTAAAATGAAGGAGATTGTTAGTCATAGCATGAATAACATGGATTTTGATGATTTTGTTTTCATTTATTTGAAAGAGTTAAATTGTTTGAAATCATATAAATAATCTAACATCATAATACATTGTGGGAGCCAGAAAAAAATATATATCAGCTTATTGGGGCTAACCCAAACAAGGCCTACAATAGGTCTAGCCCAAACAAATATTACACCCCCCCACCTATATAAAGGGAGGGGCATCCTAGGTGAAGATAAGTGATCTCTTTCTACACTACACACCAAGCACTCTACACTTTCTAGACTTTCATTCTGTTTATCAAGTGACTGACTTCACTATCGAAGTGCCTCCAGCCGACAACCTTGGTTGGGTGGCGCCGATCATGCTCATCTTTGCAAGTCTACCAGGACAAAGTTCATCTCTTCGTTGGATCTCTACAATCCATGTGAGAGGATATTTCATGGTCTCACAATTGGCACCATCTGTGGGAAACGTCTATAAGAATTCAACGAAGGAGATGACAAACACCACACTCAAGATGCTCAGATCATCATTTCACGTTACTAAAAACAAGACCCACGGTTGATCCTATCCTTCTCCTTTTTGTTTAAAGTTATTTTTTAAATTTCAATCTTGCTGTGCATATACATATACACAGATATATATATATATATACATTTATGCTCATAGATTTGGTCCAATATATATTGATGCTCCTAGGTTTGGTCCAAAAATTTATTTCTTATCGATCTCGACATTCTCTCTAGCAGAGTAGTCGGCTCATATTCGTTGTATTTATTTTTGCTTTTTTTCACTTTCATTCTCACTCTAAAAATGGGTTTCACATTTTTGTTGGTGATAGCATCTTTTCGGCATTACTAACGGGGTTTATCGGCCAAATTCATGCATGATCTATATATTTATTTATTTATTCTTTGTTTCTCAAACTTATCTTGAAGTTGAATCTTAACATGTATACACGTGTACCTATGCTACAACAGTTAGTCTTCACTTTTTCTCTCTCTAGACTAAATTGACATAAATAAAGGCCATGAGTTGTTATCACAAGTAATTTAACATTTTTTACTCCATAAATTGCGAGAGTATGAGCCAATCTATACGGCTCATGTTAATGCCAAAATATATATATATATAAATAAAATAATAATATAAGAATAAAAAATGAAGTCACACTGAGGCCATCTATACGGCTCATATTGTTCGGCTAATTGTTGGCCTATTACTTGCTTTTGTTTTTCTCGGTTCAGTACTCACCATCTCTCATGGCCGACCAAAGCTCCATAGCTACTCTACATGTTATCAACTCGGCTTCGACAACTTATTTGGCTTCTTCAGCAACTTATTCGGCATATTCGCAACTGCAGACCCATTCAATTCGCAACTTATTCGGCATATCATGTTATCGACTCGGCTTCGGAGCCATTATTCGGCTTCGGTATTGCTTATCAACTCTAAATTATACAATATTCGGCAAAACATCATACCGCATTACTTATCCACTCTGCAATTCGGCGTATCATTCGGCCTCTTATCAACTGCATATTAACAAACTGCGTATTATCTTGGCTTTGGCAACATTATTCGGCAACATTATTCAGCTAACATTGCTTACTCGGCAAGCCTACTCGGCCACACATACATCAACACAGCATTGGACATTCTCGGAACAACTACAATTGTTAATTTATCTTCCTCTTCGGCAAAAATCTCATGATTTCTCGAAAGTACAAGTTTGCTCGGTGATACTATCTCGGCATAGAACTAGCATCTCAGCTCACCGAAATCAACATCTGAATATACCAGTGGATTCGTGTCAATTCAAGGAGTCTAAACCCACCAATCCGAGGAGCTAAGAGGTAACCGAAAGGACCAAATTTTCAAAAAAACTAAAATTTTCAAAGTTGTCGAAATCAAGTTTTGATTATCCCAATGTGAAGTACTCATCGAGATGAATCCAGCGCAACAAACCGCGTCAAAATCGGTGCTAAAACGAAGTCGTACGGGCCGATCAAAGTTTGCCTAGAAAGTGAATTCTTTCGCTAGAGAAGACAACCCAGCAAGCAACGAAGAAACAATCCTGTGCTTCGCAGTTGCCTTACACCCTGTTGATTTGAACCCTCATATCCATTTTGGCTACAATTACGCCATCAGGAGTTTGATCACAGCGATCCAATAGTCCTTTCCAGCTATTTGACGCATTCTGGGTCCATTCGTACGGTCAAAATTTGCAAATTCAGCTCAAATATATATATATAAATAAAATAATAATAATAAAATAAAAGTAAAAAAATAATAATATATATATATATATTTGCAGATTTTATTCAAAAATTGAGCGCAATGGCTCACTTCGCATATCACCAAGCATCCAACTTTATCTTGGCTTCATTCCGATATCGCCATGACACTGAACAGGGGCACGGAATCCGTTTCAAATTGTTATCGGCCTACTCGGCAATTTCGGCCCAAGTCAATTTTATTCCTTCCGAATAACAAATCTTATTCAAAAGTAATGGGGCAAATATACGTTGGACAAGAAACTCAACTTCAATAAATTAGCAACCATTGCCAACCAAGTTCTTAGCAAATCCTACTCCGAAGGGATGCCGACACACCACGAAGCTAAGAAAAATCGCCGACCAAAAGATCGGCACAATCACCGACCCAAGTGTAGCTGACCAACTTTTCGACAAAATCACATTATATATGAAAGACCGATGTTTTGACACTAGTTACTTGGCATTGCATCAACTTTACTCGGCAAGATTATTCGGCACCATTATTAATTCAACATTATGTGTGATCATTATTCGGCCGTGCATCAACTTTATTCGGCTAAACAACGTTATTGGTCAACTTTATGCATTGTCAAACTTTATGCATCAACATTGGCCACAATATTCGGCAACTTTATTCGCCTAACAACATTGCTGGGCAAAACATTGGCCACAGTATTCGGCAACTTTATTCGCCTACCAACATTATTTGGCAAAACAATTGCCCACTTGGACATCTTAGTCAATTTTCAGCTTTCCAATTGGGGCACATCAGTCGATCATCATCTCGGCACCTTTGATATGCATGCATACTCAACCAACTTGGTACAAACATTACGACGACATTTACTTGAGTTACATACTCCTGCTCCTTTTCACACCGCTCCAAGCAAGCGCCAGTTTTGGGGCAATACATTACACACTTGGCAGTCGGCCGTTAGCACTTGGCAGATGGCAATTCGCATTTGGCAGTCCATAGTTCGCATATTGTTATGCGCCGTCATTTTACCAAAGCCGAATTTTCCCTGCAACATAGGGCAATGGGAATCTGCATTCCTTCCGACTAACACCTGTCATTCGAAAGCAATGGGGCAAGTCTACCTTGGACTAAACGCAAACCAAGCAACTCGGCAATTAAATAGTTGGCCCAATATCTTGGCAAATCCTTACAAGCGAAGCAATATTATTGGTGATTAACACGTCCACCTTATTTGGTACAGGATACATTATTCAAAGTCCTTAGCCATATTGGCACTTGGTTAAAATCAGCAAAAGTCTCCGAGTACAGCGTAATCTTTGCACTCGGCATGGAGCGCCATCAGCAAAGGCCTACACCCATGCTCGGGGGTTAGAATGCTGTAGGCCTACACCCTCGCCCGGGGGTCATAATACCATGGCCTACAAAGGCCTACACCCATGCCCGGGGGTTAGAATACCGCAGGCCTACACCCTCGCCCGAGGGTTAGAATACCGCAGGACTACACCCTCGCCCGAGGGTCATAATACCGCGGCCTACAAAAACCTACACCCATGCCCGGGGGTTAGAATACCGCAGGCCTACACCCTCGCCCGGGGGTCATAATACCGCGACCTACGACCCTTGCCCGGGGGTAACAATACCGTGGCCCATCGTTATGATTTGTTTGGAACTCATGTGATAGACATATGTACATTTATACATACATTCAAGAATACATGTAGTCATTCATTCATACATTTTTTTTTATTTACCCAGAGTGTTCTTTATCAAAAAAACCTAACAGCTAGTTGAACAGCGTAACTCGGCAAGAAAAACTTTCATTCCTTCTACCGCAGACAATGAAAGTTTTGGAGCAATTATGGGAGCTAGAAAAAAATATATATCAGCTTATTGGGGCTAACGTAAACAAGGCCTACAATAGATCTAGCCCAAACAAATATCACACCCCCCCCCCACCTATATAAAGGGGGGGCATCCCAGGTGAAGGTAAGTGATCTCTTTCTACACTACACACCAAGCACTCTACACTTTCTAGACTTTCATCCTGTTTATCAAGTGACTGACTTCACCATCAGAGTGCCTCCGGCTGGCAACCACGGTTGGGTGGCGCCAATCATGCTCATCTTTGCAAGTCTACCAGGAAAAAGTTCATCTCTTCGTTGGATCTCTACAATCCATGTGAGAGGATATTTCATGGTCTCACATACATCTTTTCTATGTCTAATTTGTGTTCTTTGGAGACCACAATTGAAGCTTAGTTAGGTAAAAAAAAACAAAACAGAATAAGCAGCAGCACAAAGCAGAAGGTGAAAACCACCCAAGATGGTCAACTAGTGGGGGGAAAGTTTCGCCAAGTTTTTCTCCAACAATAGCAACGTCCAGGTGTACATCTGGGGGGACGTCTGAGTGGATGAACACCAAGAGCAAATGTTCATTGGGACATCCAGTGGATGACCTCTCTCTGTATGAATCAGTTCTATAGCGACTATTTTTCAAATTCAATTGCACAATGGTTATTCACTCTCATCTTCCAACAGGCAAAACTCACATGGGCTAGAGACAAAGGCTGACATTGATTTTATATATATTATCTCACCATCACTAATGATAAGGAATGAAAGCACTCAGCTCTATATATAATAGAGCTCTGAAGTGAAGAGACACAGAACAGAGGAACAAAGAAATGAAAACCAAGTGCAAAAAATACTCTTTCATCCTTCATCAATCACACACTCTATCTTCTCTGAGTTATTTGAAGAGTTCTAAATCTTTGTTTCATTCATTCTTCAGAAAAGATACACTGAGCTTTAGCCTTAAGCTTATTTGCCTTTGAGAGGTTTTACAGAAAAATCTGAGAGCTTCATTATTTTGTATCTACCGGTGAGAGGTTATTCATTGTAGCTTTCTTTGAGAGCAAAAACACGTCACAAATCTTGTAAGAGGTTACTAGCTCTCCTATAAAGTTAGAAAATCTGTGGAGAACTGCTCCATGTGTATGAGGTTACTAGCACCCTTGTGAAGCTAGAAAATCTATGGAGAATTGCTCCATATACATGAGCTTGCTAGCACTCTTATGAAGCTAGAAGCATAGTGGAAAATCTCAAGTGAAGCTTGAGGAGTAGACGTAGTCTTGGTTGAAGTCGAACCATTATAAATCTTGTTTGTATTCTCTTCCATCATCTCTTTAAATTGCTCTAACTGTGATATCCATGTGATATTCATCTGATATTATTGTGATTATTATCTGTTATACCTAATGTACTAATTTTTAGTTTTTATTGGGTAATTATTAATTTTAATTTGTTGAAACCCAATTCACCCCCCCCCTCCCTCTTGGGTTGCCTTTTGGGTAAGGAAACATACCTTTGATTCATGAGTTGAAAATTTTTCAATCTTCAATTTCCTTTCATACAGAAGTCATATTAAAGGGGTTTAAATAGATGTTTAGTTGAATTATTTCTCCCCCTAAGTTAGTGCTTCCATTTTCTATTGTGATTTTTGTACAAATATAGCAATCATAAACCAATCACCTTTATACTCGTGAAAAATACATTACAAAATAAATGTAGTTCTATTTCACTCTCCTCTTTTATCATTAATAAACATAGACAAACTCAAAAGATGAGAAAATTTTCAATAGGTGCCATGATTAGTCAAAAACGTATAATGCTATTTTCAGATTTTTCAAATTGTAGCACATAGCATATTATACATGATAAAAATTTGATTCATAATTTTAACTTCTTTGTTCTATCAAGAAGTGATGCATCATGCTCAATTAATCACATAACATTATCAAGAGGCATTTTCATCAATTATATCTAATTCACATGCTTAAGCTTGGTATAATCAATTTACTTAATGTGAAGAAGAACATGAATGTTATAAATCAGTGAAGTTTGACATTTTTCACCTAATAGCATTTCATAAGATATATGCCAAAATAGTACATATTCAAATGATATTCAATAGTATAGATGCAATGTCTCTACAAACATATGATTCTTCATTTTATTTAGACATTGATGATGGACCATTAATCAATAGATCTATTTAACACTTAAATGAGCATCAAATATTTCATAACTCATTCAAATATTCCATGTGAAGCATATGAGCATGAAATTTTCATTTTGAGCATTTTTTTGAGATCACAAGTGGACATGGATGTTTCAAACACAATTTTTCACAAAATAGTTAGTATACAATCTCAAAACATATCATCAAAATTGATTTTACAATGATATGACTCAAAAGGATTATCAAATTAGTATGTAGTCATGCATGTGAGGTGAATAGTATGAAGGTATACTTATAATTGAAAAAATCATTTTATCAATTCTAATCACTTTTTCATAGCAATGGATGACAAGGTATAAAATAGTCAATGAATACATGAATAATTCATATTCTACTAGGCATTCATCAAGATAATATAAATCTCATTTTTAGCTTAATGATTGTTTGAAATAAGACAAGTTATCAGAACATGGCTCATTAAACTAAGCACAATTAGAGTTCATGAAAGTGATGATCAAACTCAAACTATTGTACATAATGCCTTAAAGAATATAGAAGTTACGCTTAAAGGTGGGTTAGAGGTTATAGCTTTATTTACTAAGCACAATTAGAGTTCATGAAAGTGATGATCAAACTCAAACTATTGTACATAAATCACACCTTAAAGAATATAGAAGTTACGCTTAAAGGTGGGTTAGAGGTTATAGCTTTATTTACTAAGCACAATTAGAGTTCATGAAAGTGATGATCAAACTCAAGCTATTGTACATAAATCACACCTTAAAGAATATAGACGTTACGCTTAAAGGTGTGTTAGAGGTTATACCTTTATTTACCTCTTTGGAATTTTCATCCATACATTACCTCTCATGTTCATCTTGATGGTTCTCATTTCATCATTTGTCTTCATGTAGGGATTTTTGTTCTCAAAATTGAATACTCTTGATGTGCATCTTCTTTCCAAGTTTTTAGTGTTCTTTGAGATTTCACCTATAGAATAATTTGATTTCTTTCTTGGTGCCCATACTTTCTTAGCTCCATGGGGATTAGCCTCAAGAACATTTAACCTCATAAGTAGCTTCAAAGGATCTTTTTCAAAGATGGTTTTGAAGTTCGTTTGTTTCTTGATAGGATCAAAACCAATGCCTACTTTATCAAAAACACATTTTTGATTTCCAAGAAGCTTGTTGAGGTTTTCTTTTCTTTTTACAAAATTTTCAAGAGTTTTGTTTAAATTCTCAACACTGTTTTTCAAAATATCTTTCTCATTAGCAATAGACATAAAATCATTTTTCAAAGTAGAATTTTCAGTTTTTAATGCATCCACATTATTTGATAGAGAAGTAACTAATTTCTTTAACACATAATTTTCAATACAAACTTTTATAAATTCATCATGAAGTTCATTAAAAGCATTTTCGAGTTCTTTATAATTAAAGATTACATCATCATCATCTTTTGCCATTAAGCATAGATGAGATGCTTCATTGTTGTTGTTTTCCTCATCAGAGCAACTTTCATCATCTTTGTCATGACCCAAACCCGCCCCTATAAGCTTGGCGTCGTAACCGACCAACAATCCGAGATTACCAAAGGCCTTCCTATAAAAACCAAAATAATCGGGGCTAGCGGAAGCAATATGCAAAAATACCAATGGTCCAATGAGCTGTGCATCTATATGAACAAACATGTACAATATAAACGTTAATTTACCCACATAACTTATAACATAATATCTTATACAAAACGTATGCACGTGCCGAAAGTGTACATCATGATCACAAGCTTGACAACGGCCTTCTAGGCCTAGCCTCAACTCAGAGACACTCAAAACAACTCGGTAGGCTTCAAAACAGTAGCTCGGCTAAAGACCCTTTCTAGACTTGTCCTCCAAAACACTCACCTATACATATATAGAAAACGGTGAGCTAAAGCCCAATGGATAACATTAAAGTAAAGGGGTTAGTGAATGAATTCCAAATCATATCATATACAGAAAAATCGATCATACATACCTGTCATATTAGTCTCATATCAGAACATAATAATGGTACATCCAAAGGAACATTTCGCAACATCTTCCGACTAGAGTAATCGATTCCGGATACCGATTAAACACACATCACCACAATGAAGTGGCTAACGAGATCTTGTAATCACATATATGTCATGGACCCACACTAACGTGTCGTCCCCCATGACTTGGGACTATCCTTGGATGCCATACTAGATTCACAAACCAGATATTCATTCACAGAATCAAAATCACATTTCAAAACCATTTCATATCATATATCATTTCGTAAAACATTTCAAGTATAGTGCATATCAACATATCTTTACAGAAATGTTACTCACAGTGCTAAGTCAGATGGTCCACCTTAACAGCTCAACCTGCAGAAATATAACCAAGCACAACAAAACACATTTCATAGCACATTCAGTTTAATCTATTCGGATCATTCGTTATATATATTTGTTCGGTTTGTCCTATTCTTTAATCTCTTTCAAGCTTATGATATGCATATGGATGTGAATTACATGTGAAAACCATGAACATGAAGGTCCGGAAGTCAGAAAATGGAAAGAAAACAAAACTGAAAAAACTGCCCTGTTGGGCCGCATGTGCGGTGGTCTTGGCTGCATGTGCAGTGGCCTGGCCGCTCGTGCGGTGGCCTTGGCCGCATGAGCAGTGGTTAAGCAGTATGCATGTTGAGCCGAAAGAGGTTTGGCCACTCGAGCAGTCTGGTTGAAAACCAGTCCGAAAATCTACTTTTAATGGAACCTCATTCTTTTGTAAAAGCAACTTCAATTTCAAGCAAACCAAGGCCCAAAAATCTTAAAAACATGTTGAATTAACCATGTTGAACTTCAAACTCAAACCATAACTTCAAATCAAAACCAAGGTTCCAAGTAAAAGATCAAAACTTTGCATTTTAAGGGCAAAATCAAGATTCCATGCAAGAAAGCAAGTGTATGAACAAGAAGTTCATGAGCTCATGCCATGAATGCCAAAATATTGAGCTATTACTTATCTTTTTCTCTTTGATGTTCATAGATGTGCATAAATCTTCCTAGGAACCCTTAAATAACCATGAATTCATCCTATCTCAACTTAATGTTCATGAGTTCATGTATGTCTTAGCTCCATGTCAAGAAATTAGAAGGAAATTCTTACCTTTGAGTGTTGATCTTTGAAGATTGTTTGATTTCCCCCTTTGTTCTTCTTCTTTTCTTTCTTTCTTCTAAGTCTTTAGAACACTCTCTCTCTCTCTCTCTCTCTCTCTCTCTCTCTCTCTCTCTCTCTCTCACATACACACACACACACACACACACACAGATTTTCATTCTTTTGTTGAGTGTAAGACTAAGGCTCATATAGATATTTATATATAATTGTATAAATGATAAGCCAAACACAACTTAGCGAATTAGACGAAATCAATTTTCAATTAAACTTCCCAAAGGGCACTAAAAATTCCTATTAGCATATTCATCTACTCAATTTCAGTTTCCGAACCCATCAAGGTTGTCAATTTTAGGTCCGAAGTCGTAGCTCCAACAGATATTTTCTCTATTCAGATAGATATTTCCAAATTAAATCATATTAATTCATAATTACATAACGATCATTGTGACAAGCATTTTGGGGTCGTTACAATCTCCCCACCTTAAGAAGTTTGGTCCTCCAAACTTATCTTACCCTCGGTCTCATATCACTAGTCAGTTCCATTACAAATGGTCAATTCAGTCCTCCATTACACAACGGTTCACCGTTCAATTCAGTCATGTAGTTCAATGATCCAATTCAGTGATTCAGAATTAAAAAATAACTTCCCATAACTTTGAAGGCAATACCGTAGCAGTCAAGCACATATTGTCCATTCTTCACATATCTCATAGCATCGTATATGAAATAAGGTGATATTATCGCAGTCACTTGTAGAATGTACCAACTTTCATAGACTCCCCAGTCATCAGGGTTTATAATTATATTCATTTACTGTCGCAACAAATTATAAAACCGTAATACGGAAGTAACCAGTCTTTGAATCAATAGTCTGTTATTAGTAGTTCACATAAGATTCACAAAGCAAGGTAAATGTTCAAATCATAGTCAAGTTCTTGGTCTAACAATTTCTGTAGCAGCATAACCCGATCACAAGATTCCAAAAGTCATGATTCCAAATGCACACAATAACTCCATGTCACAATCAATTATAGTAGGTTCCTCATCCATTTAGTTTCAGCATACATTTAAACGTGTCAGCATAGTCCAAAATTATCAAGCATAATAGTTCATATTACTTTGTCTAAGTACGATATAAGAGACCAACCTAGCAAATTCTCAATGTCACAAGCCCAAACAGTTTTCATAGCATAGGTGATTTGTCAAAGTCATAGCATTTCAAAGCATCGCAGATCATCTATATTAGTTCTAAGTCACAAGTCCAATAAGTCCATAAGTTCAATCAGCATTTTCACAAGTCATATCAAATTGAGAAATGTACACAATAGTTTCTGATAAAATCAGCTTACTATTATATCAAATAATTTCTCAGTCTGTCTACAAGTAGGTGTTATGACTAGTCATTATTTCGTGTAAGCAATAGGAGATAGGTTTCATGAGCAAACAGGAGTAATTGTCATCATTCTATCACAATAGTCCAACAGACGCCATGATTTATAATAATTTCCAAATATATATTTTGCACGTAAGTAAGATAATACCTGCACCTGTTGTCTCAATATTCTGCGTATTTTCTGAAACTAAGGTGTAAACCCTTCCTTGCCTCAAAGTGCTCCCCTCAAGAGTAGATGATGCGGTTGTTCTCGGTGTCATTGCCGATTTCACCCCACTAAGAACGGGTTTACTACTATTTAGGTGAGCTTGTGGACACGATATAGCTAAGTGTCTTACCTTTGAGTGTTGATCTTTGAAGATTGTTTGATTTCCCCCTTTGTTCTTCTTCTTTTCTTTCTTCCTTCTAAGTCTATTGAACTCTCTCTCTCTCTCTCTCTCTCTCTCTCTCTCTCTCTCTCTCTCTCTCTCTCTCTCTCTCTCAGATTTCCGTTCTTTTGTTAAGTCTAAGACTAAGGCTCATATAGATATTTATATATAATTGTATAAATGATGAGCCAAACACAACTTAGCGAATCAGACAAAATCAATTTTCAATTAAACTTCCCAAAGGGCACTAAAAATTCCTATTAGCATATTCATCTACTCAATTTCGGTTTATGAACCCATCAAGGTTGTCAATTTTAGGTCCGAAGTCGTAGCTTCAACAGATATTTTCTCAATTCAGACAGATATTTCCAAATTAAATCATATTAATTCATAATTACATAATGATCATCTTGACACGCATTTTGGGGTCGTTACAATCTTCTCCCCAAATACCTTTAGTTTTCTTTTTGCTTCCATCCATCATTGTAATTTCATAAGCTATGAGTGACCCCAAAAGTTCTTCAATACTTAATCTTGTTAGATCTTGTGCTTCTTTACTTTTGGCTCTCAAATCTCTTTGGCAAGGATCTAAGAATTTTTCTCACAAGCTCAACATTAGTATAAGATTTACCAAGAGATTTTAAACATTAATAATGTTAGTAAATCTAGAAAACATTTCAAAAATAGATTCATGGGATTCCATCTTAATGAGCCATAATCATGAATACTTACGCATATCAATAGGTGACTCTTATACTTGACTAAATCCTTCATAGATAATTTCAAGTTTATCCCAAATCTCTTTTGTTATATCATAACCAGAAATCCTATTGTACTCATTTGCATCTAATCCACACACAAGAATGAGTTTGGCCTTAGCATTAGCTTGTAACAGATTATAGTCATACTCATCATATTCTTCTTCAGTTTGGGGCACACTAATATTGTCTACTAATTTGATAGAGATTTTAGGGCCTTTTGTGATAATGAGTCACAATACATAATTAGTAGCTTGAAGATACAAAGTCCTTTTTGCTTTCCAATGATTATAATTGTTACCATCAAATATAGGTGGCCTATTGCTTGCTTAACCTACAGCAGAGTAAGTATTAGATATGGTTGCCATGGATCAAAAACTCTAAGATTGTTAAATCTAAGCAAGAGCCTAGAGAGGGTTGAATTGGGTTTCTACAAATTAAAATTAATAATTACCTAATAAAAACTAAAAATTAGTATAGTAGGTATAACAGATAATAATCACAATAATATCATATGAATATCATAGTTAAAGCAATTTAAAGAGATGAGAGAAGAGAATGCAAACAAGATTTATAGTGGTTCGACTTCAACCAAGCCTACGTCCACTCCTCAAACTTCACTTGAGATTTTCCACTATGCTTCTAGCTTCATAGGAGTGCTAGCAACCTTATGTACATGGAGCAATCCTCCACAGATTTTGTAGCTTCACAAGGGTGCTAGTAACCTCATACACATGGAGCAATCCTCCACAGATTTTCTAGCTTTATAAGAGAGCTAGTAACCTCTTACAAGATTTGTGATGTGTTGTTGCTCTCAAAGAAAGCTACAATGAATAACCTCTCACAGCTAGATACAAAATAATGAAGCTCTTAGATTTTTTTGTAAAACCTCTCAAAGGCAAATAAGCTTAAGGTTAAAGCTCAGTGTATCTTTTCTAAAGGATGAATGAAACAAAGATTTAGAACTCTTCAAATAACTTAGCGAAGATAGGGTGTGTACTTGATGAAGGATGAAAGAATATTTCTTGCACTTGGTTTTCTTTTCTCTGTTCCTCTGTTTTGTGTCTCTTCACTTCAGAGCTCTATTATATAGAGAGCTGAGTGCTTTCATTTCTTACCATTGGTTTCTTCCCATTGGTGATGGTGAGATAATATACATAAAATCAATGTCAAATCCTATCTCTAGCCCATGTGAGCTTTGCCCATTGGAAGGTGGGTGTGAATCAAATAACAGTTGCGCAGTGGAATTTGAAAAATGGTCGTTACAGAACTGATTCATACAGAGAGGGGTCATCTATATCCCAAATGAACATTTGCTCTTGGTGGTCGTCCACCCGGATGTCCTCCCGTATATCCCCTTGGATGTCCATCCAAATGTCCTTGCAGTTGGAGAACAACTTGGCCAAACTTTCCTCCCACCGGTCATCCAGCCGGTCGACCACCCAGGGTGGTTTTGACCTCCTGCTTTGTGTTGCGTGTTGTTGCTTATGTTGTGTTCTACTACTTCTTTGCTTTGCTCATTGCCTGATTAAGCTTCAATTATGGTCTCCAAAGAACATAAATTAGACGTAGAAAAGATGTATTATGATGTTAGATTAATTATATGATTTCAAACAATTTAACTCTTTCAAATAAATCAAAACAAAATCATCAAAATTCATGTTATTCATGCTATGACTAACAGGTTGTTGTGGATCGACTAACTAAGTCGGCCTATTTTCTTGCTATGTGTATGGGAGATTTGATTTATTATTTGGTCGAACTTTATGTTAGCGAGATTTTTCGACTGCACAGGTTTTTGGTGAGCATCGTCTCAGATAAAGACCCTCGTTTCACCGCACGATTATAGCAGAGCTTACAAAGCATTATGGGTACTCAGTTGACCTTTAGTACTGCCTATCACCCTCAAACCAATGGGCAATCTGAACATACCATTCAAGTCCTAGAAGATATGTTGAGAGCTTGTGTCTTAGACTTCAAGGGTTCTTAGGAGAGGCATTTGCCTCTAGTGGAGTTTGCCTACAATAATAGTTATCAAGCTATCCTTGGGATTGCACCTTTTGAAGCCTTGTATGGACGTCCATGTAGATCACCAGTGTGTTGGACCGAGACGAGGGATTTACCCACGCTTGGACCCGAGTTAGTTCGGGAGACCACCAAGAAAGTGGCTCTTATCTGGAAGAAGATTGATTACAGCTCAAAGCCGACAAAAGAGTTATGCCAATTGGAGAAAAAGACCTTTATCATTTGAAGTGAGTGATCATGTGTTTCTGAATGTATCACCTAGAAGAGGTTTGATGAGATTTGGGCAAAGTGAAAAATTGTCACCTAGGTTTATTGGCCCCTTTGATATCATAGAACGGGTGGGAGAAGTAGCCTATAGTCTTTCCTTACCACCACAACTATCCAAGCTACACGATGTATTTCACGTCTCTATGCTTTGTAAATATGAGCCTGATCCTTCCCATGTCATAGATTGGAAAAATTTAGAGGTAGATGAAAATGCTTCATATGAAGAGAGAGAGTTGTGAAGATCTTAGATTCCCCAGAACAAGTTTTGAGGGGCAAAATCGTTTCCTTAGTCAAAGTGTTATGGCATCACCACGAGATAGAAGAAGCTACTTGGGAACGAGAGTTCGAGGTTCGAGAGAAATATCCGAACTTGTTTAATAATGTGTAATCTTGCTAGATTGTTGTTTCTTTAATAATGTGCATCTTGACTTATGGAAAGGAGTAATGAAAAATGTTAATTTCATAAAGACTTGAACTTTTATGCCATTATTCGAATTTTGATTTAACTTTGTTTGCAATTAATGATATTGTAATGGTTGGAGTTATTGTTAATATGGTATTCATCTTATGTTAATATGGTATTCATCTTCCTTGGGAATTGTTAGAGTTGTTGTCAGGACTCACAAGATTTCAGGGACAAAATTCTTTAAGGGGGATAGGCTGTAAAATTTTGTTCTGGGTGACCGCTCAAGCAGTGAATCAGTCGCTCGAGCGGAGATGTAGAGCTCCCAATATGCTGACTATTTGTAGGCGAGACCGCTCTAGCGGTGAAGTGGTCGCTCGAGCGTAGAATTTAGGTTTCCAGTAGTTTCATTGTAGCTTTGCAAAACTTCTGAGACCTTATGTTTACCGCTCAAACGGTGGAAAGTTCGCTCGAGTGGTCTCTTTGATTTCGTATACTTCGCTCGAGCGTGTAAAGTTAGCTCAAGAGGTCTGTTCGGGACAGCACACTCAAAAGTCAATCTAAACCCTTTTTCTCTCATTTTTTTTCATACGTCTTCTCTCTTTATCCTCCATTTCCGAACCCTAACCTTAAAAACTCTTGATTTCTCATAGTTTTACCCAAGATCCACCTTAGATCATCAAAGAGGGTTGAAGAGCAAGCTAAATCCGAAAGTTCTACCGATTGTTTCTTGTTTTCTCAAAGATTAGAGTTGGGTCTTCACATTTTGTCTTTAATCTTGAGGTAGGGATACTTTTAACTTATTATATCTTTGATTTGAGACTCATAAAGTGGGTTTGATAGATGAAGGAGGGTTGTACCTCAAGGTCTTGGAAAAGTTTATGAATATTCTTGTTGATTATTGTTATAAATGGTAAATATTAGTCATTTATGTATAATGGAGGGAAAAGCCCCAAATTTTGCCTAAACCCTAAAATTTGATGTTTTGATTAAGTGAGGGGTTTAACCCAATCGACTCTTGGAACATGAAATTGGATGGGAAATACGTGACAATGATGATGAATATGAGTTTTTTTTACGTTATCTTGGATATATGCATATATAAATGGATATATGTGAAATTTGGGAATGGTGGATTTTAGAACATTGTTGCTCTTATGATGTTGTTGTGAATTAAACAAATCATAGGAAAATTGGGTTTGAAAACTCATGCATCATATGCATTAAAATTTTCTCATGTGACTTTGCAATATTTTGGATGTTCAGAGAAATGTCAAAAGGGGTAAATAACGTATGAGTCTGGGTTATGAGTCGGGTCTTGGTGTGAGTTGTGTGTCGTAATTAGTACCCGCGCAGGAAGTCAAGGTGCCCAATTGCCTTGTTTTGTGCATACCGCCGGACGAATGTGGGAAAGGTTTTAGGGTGTCCACAAGCCTGCCATTTTTAGAGTCAGCGAATGTGGAAAACAGGATTTTGGGTGTCCACGGGCCTGCCGTTTCTGGAGTTGGCAAATGTGGAAAAGTAAGGTCTTTAGTGCCCAACGTCCCGCCATTTCTGGAGTCAACAAATGTGGAATTATTTTCTTTATATATATATATATATGTAATTGTGGCATACGGCTCTTGTATCGGGACATCATAGCATATTTATACCCCATGTTTTCGACAAGAATTTGTTATTGACATTACTTAGTTTGGCATCATGGTTTTACAAATGAACGGACAAAGGTTTTCTCATCTCTTGCATGGCATGATCATATGTATCTCGATTAACTATATAATTTGTTAAAGGTATTTCCTACTAGGCGATTGGTCACCCCAAAACTAACAATCTTTTAGGGGATGATGTGGACTTGCTACCTAAGTGGTTGGCATCAAAATGTATTTTTGGATGGAAGCATAGAGACTCTTTTGTGTGTTGTGCGCTGAAGCCTCAGGATATTTATTTTATTTTTTATTTTTATTTTTTTTGTGATGGAGACAATAATCTATTTTTTTGTGTATCCAAGGGCACTCCTTGAGAAGATGTTTGCCTTAGGGCACTTATATGTTGTATTATCTCTTATCCATTGAACTGTTGTTATTATTTGATGAATGTAACCGTACAATGAGGTAAGCGTATGAATAGTTCAAGGGGGAAGAGATGACTTTTGAGTCATGAAACATATATTTAATGCTTTAACTTAATCCTATTAATTATAATGTTCTGAGATTATCATTGTGAATCGATGATGAAATATCAGGGTGTTACAATATGCATCTCGATTATTTATATATCTTGTTAATTGTATTTCTTATTGGGCAATAGCTCACCCCAAACTAACATCATTTCAAGAAATGATGGTGTGGTTCCGCAAACGTGACTTGGCGATGGATGTGTTTTGACTAGAGCACGAAGGCTCACTGGATGTTACTTGTTGAAACTCCGAAGCTATTTTGTGGTTTGGGACTGAATGTCCATTTTTGTGTAATCAAGGACTATCCTTCAAAATTGGGGGTTTTGCCCCTCCTTCATATCAAAGGCATTTTCTTATGTAAAATTTTCATAATCTAAGATAATAAGGGAAATCTTGAGAAAATAATAGAGAAATTCCATTTTTTTGAAGAAAACTTCCACTTATAAACCAAAACATTCATCAATTCACAAATGTCATAACAATACCACATAATCATCTTCAAATCAATGAGATACAAGGTTACAAGTAATCCTACCTCCAGAATCAAGGCCAAGAAGCTAGATTATCGAAGAACTTTTCATAAAATTCAAAGAACTTTTCATAAAATTCCAATCTAATCGGTAGAAAGCTTTATTCTTATCTAAACTCTAACTTTTGCAAGCAATGGGGTTGTGAATCTAAGTAGAATGAAAGATTTCTAGAGAGATATCGCTAGGATTTTCGGAGCTAAAGAGAGATAAGAGAAGAAAGGAAAGAAAGAGTTAAAGAAATGATCTAAAAGTCACTTTTTAAGTGGTTAATATCACACAAACCGCTTGAGAGGTGAATGAAATCTCCCAGTATCTCTACGTGCAAAACAAGATATTAGGGACCCCCTCTTCGTTGCTCGAACGACCATTTGGTCGCTCGAGCAGTCGTTCAACCTACAAAGCAAACTACTGGGAGTACCTCATCTCCACTCGAGCGGTCTTTTCACCGCTCAAGCAATCACCTGGTTTGAATTATCACAGCATGAGAGGTCTTTCTACCGCTCGAGCAGTGAACTCAATCTCTCAGCATTTCGGTCTACAGAGCAAAGTACTGGTTGCCCCTCTTCACTGCTCGAGCAGTGAAACCAACCGCTCAAGCAGTCACCTTGAAAACAGCTAGTCACACAGGCTCAATTCCTAAGGCACTCCCTACAAATCAACCTTATTTTCATATGTAACCATTGTTTTCATTTAGCCTCTTACATTTATATTTCCTTTACTTAAGTTTACAATGTAAATAAGGAAATACACCCCATTTGGATTCAAAGAAAAATACGAAAAACTCAAAAATCAATTAAATCAAAAAGTGGTTCCTCCAATTTTAGTACAAAAATAAGTTTTTGACTGAAATTTCTAAGTTTGACATTGAAGCAAAGTAGTTAATACCTCATAGAAAAATTCCATAAAATTAAATTACACTATTTAATATATAAGGAACAATTACCGCCAAAAATTATTTTTAAAATCGTAAGTTTTGAAAAATCCAATTTTTTTACACTTAAAAAATTTTCAAGCTAAGTCAAATTTTTGATAGAAAATCTTTTTAATACAACCATCTTTATACGAAAAAGAATAAGAGTTGGATTTCTACCCGAGCCATTACATAACAACCCTTCCAAAACATCAACAAAAACAACCATGCATTACACGATTATCAACCAAACACATAATAAAAATTAATTTGGTAATATATATATATATATATATATGTAAAAACAAATTATCATTTTTATATAATTTTATCTTTGGTGGGTAGAAATATTTTTTTTAAATTCAAAAAAAAAAAAACTTTTTGAAATTTATTTTTGTCAAACTAGTTTATATGTTATCCAATTATTGATTTTGCCCTTGAAATTGAGCATTTTTTGTTTTCAATTGTCCTTATTTAGAATGAGATTCAAAATTCAGAATCAAATGTATCACAATCGAAGGGTTAGGAACCAAAATGACACAAGCTCCAAACAATACACACCGTTAGTGTGATTCGCCCAATTAGAAATACATTTCTTCACATTTATTAAAAATAATTTTTCTTTCACAATAAGAAAAATTATAAATACCTTTTACCAAAATTTGTCCTTCAAACAAATTGTACATAAAATTACACAAATATTTTCTAATACCAAAATGAAACTATCATAATATTCTTATTTTTATCCACCTTCCACCAAATTCATCTCTCTAAACCACCACAATATTCTTGGACGACACTCCAAATGCTTCTAGACAATAATGATGGTGGCACTGATCAAGAGTAGGATAATATCATGCGATGGTCAGGCAAAGTAGTGTTACTAGTTGAGAAAAAATGGATAATAAGCAAGGCAAGATAAGGGAGAAAAAAAAAAGTATTTTAATTTCATAAAGGTTAATAAAGATGTTTTTTTTAGTTTGTTACTTACATCATACACTATGTTAGTTTGAATTAACTATTGATTAACGGATAGTCATTTGTTGTGTGATTGAAACTTCAAGAGTTAGGATGTAATTTTCTAAATGTGAGGGAGATATTGGTATTTTTGATAAATCTTAGGAGGTATATTTATAATTTATCCTATTAAATTTGTGTATTGAAAGATTTGTCAATTGACCCAAAAAAATGATAAAAAGAAATTTAATTTTGTGTTGAATATTTATTAATTTAGAAATTGGATGAGAGAGTATAGCTAGGGCTGGACATCGAGCTGATGGGCATCCAATCTGCCCAATTCAACTTGATATTTTTAGGGATTGGAAAAAATATTTAACCCATAGGGTCGGGTTAAACAAACAAAAAAAATTAGCCCATTTAATTTTTGGGTTGAGTTTGGAATAAAGAGTTTTAGCCCAACCCAACCCAGTATGACCTGCCTATTTAGAAAATTTTAATTTTTATATTATTTAGTTACAAAATAAATTAGAAAAATAATAAAATATTAAAAATGGACGGTTTCAATGGTTCAAGCGGACGTATGCAAATATATTTTTCCCAATTAGCCTAAATTCAGACGGATGGAGGATATGAGATCACCTAACTCTACCTGATCTATCAACACTCCTAAGAAAATGAAATTATGCTTGTGTGCCTTGTATGTTAAAAAATGATCTTTTATGAAAGTTGGGCCTTTATTTTTATTATAAAAAATGAACAATAAAAATTTTGGACAGAAAACATTAAAGAATTACTGAAAAATAGTTTGGAAAAAGACCCAAAACAAGCGGATGAATGCGGATTAATTTTCTTCAATCTATATAAGTTCGGATGAATGACGGATAAGAGATCACCCAATCCAACCCAATCCGTGAGCACCCCTATTTTTTAGTTTGAAGGAATAAAGTGATATAAAACAATAGTTTAGAAGAATAAAATGTAATTTGCTCATATATTATTGTACCTGCTCTACAACGGAAGACAACATCTAATCTTCTTGATTCAATACAGATTGTTGTACTTCTCTAATTTTTTTTCTAGGTTTTGGGACTCCCCTTATTTTCTTTTTTCACAGTTTGGGGCACATAATGTATGAGGGGGTTCTTGGTTTGAGGGACTTGAGTTGTTTTAACCAAGCTTTGTTGGCTAAACAAGCGTGGAAGATTTTGTCACAACCTGATTCTCTTTTGGCACGGGTGTTAATTGGTAAATACTGTCAATCCTCCCTTTTGTTTTGTTAAACCTGCTACTAAAGCGTCATGGGGTTGCAAAAGCATCTCGTGGGTAGAGATCTTCTTTGTTCTGGTTTGGAAGCAGAGGAATAGTGTGATTTATCACAAATTTATGACTCCAATTAGCGTTGCTCTAAGCCAAGTTCAAGAATTAGTGGTTAGTGTTGCTAGTTCTAATTTATCAACAACCAGGGACAACACGGATTTGAGGGAACAGGAAAGGGAAAAGGTTTCAGAAAATTATGTCTCTAACATTGTGTTTGGTTGGGAGATTTAGAAAGGAAAAAGGAAAAGGTGTGTGAAACTAAGTGAAATGTAAGTATATTTTATTCACATTTCATCTATATTTTCCATTTTCCTTTCTAAATTCCTCAACTAAGCACAGCATAATTATTGTGTTCTTTCCAATTCCTTGTATAACAATGTTGATTTTCAGGTACGGCCATTTGTGATTGACCGATCCTGGTGAAAGGAGGGATTCAAGGCAGGTGCAGCATGGGTCTGTTACAATCAAATTCAAGAACATGTTGCCCAGAATGCCAAGAGGCTACACCTTCCATCACCATTTCTTGCCGAAGCCATGACTTGCTTAGATGTCCTACGATGGGCTCGAGATAGAGGGATGCAGTGCATATCCATTTTCACTGGCTCAAAGGTTGAGATGACAGCTTGAGAAAGCCAAACCGTTCTTTATTTTTCCCTTTTAATTTTAGTCTAATTTTTGGAGGGGTTATTAATAAAATTGATACAATGTAAAACAATTTAAGAGTAAAATTGATGCAATTAGAACTACGAGAACCCAATTGACATGACGCAAATGACAAGGACTACCGGGGTAACGTGCCCTTCATTTTATATGTTTTATTCAGCTATTTTATATTTTAGGTGGAGCTTACCAAAACTTCATACAAACTATGTTTGGATTACAGATTTGGATAGAAATTTGTACAGGAAAAATAAAAGGGGAGAGAAATGTGAATGAAATTTAAGACTTATTATTTTTATTTTTTTACATTTTTCTCTCATTTTCTTTATCCTTTCCAAATTTCTACCTAAATCCATGATCCAAACAAAACTTGGTGTTTGGAATGAGCATACTCTTATCATATTCATGAAGTGAATTTAAATCCATCAAGATAGACAGTTCAAAGTATTTCAAGAGAGATAGATGGGTCAACATACTAGTTCAGAATGAAAACAGAAGGTTATATATCAAAAGATGGAAATATAACAGTTAACTGCACATAAATATACAAAATGGGTTACAAAAATAAACCAAGAACAACATAATGCATGCCATCACAGGCATTTTCACAGGTCAAAAACAAGTAAAGAAAAAAGAGATTACATTGTCAAATTGAAAAAAAATAGACATGTCGACAGATAAAATTTGAAGCAAATGCAGCTACCAAAATTTGGAAAAAGATCAAAACTTTTGGCAGCATTGACATTCAATGATTATGAAACAAAATCCCACAAGCTTCAAAGAAACTTAACAAGAACTGGCTAACTTCTTTTGAGAGAGCTGCTCAACGGGATCATCCTTGTTTCTCTCCATGGCTTTCCTAGCAAGTTCATAACCAGCGAAATTCATGGCACCCAGTGGAGCAACCCAAAAGAACCTCGGTACAGCTCCTTTGAAAAATCCAAGAGGTCCCTCACGACGGAGAATAAAGATGGTCACCATTGACATTGACAAACGCCGTCCCCCAGGAGCAGTCATCATTCTAGTTTTTATTACGTCGAAGGGCGTTGTGCTGACAGCAGTTAGCCCACCAGACAGAGCCCCAACAACAATTGTCTCCCAGGGCTCCAGATCCCGTCTCAAAAGACGCTGGGCGACCTAAAACAGGATACATGATAGTCAGTACAGAGATGTATACATGATTGTATATAAAATTAGGGTGTTAGATATCGGCCATTACATATGGGATTTTGGACTTCCAATACTGTTAGTTACTAATTTATCAGCCAATATTGTCAGATAACAACTGATATATGACCGTATCGCTAATACTGATACATATCCTGATATTGGTATTTAAAATCATGCATCAGACCAAACATTGAACTATTTCTCACCCTTAGTTATACTGCTTCATAAATTTACAGAATGCCACAGAAAGCGCAAGAAAAACAATAAAAATATAAATTGTCATGAGAATACAGTGGTTATTCGGATGGATCAGTCTAGACTAATAACTAAAATATCCTCAATAAATGCAAAATGAGGCTAAAAAGTCTTCATCAGCCGAGAAGTTCACATCAGGGAACTTCTTAGTTCAAAATTATGAATTTTTTGAGTGATGATGACCTTTAATCTGAGCGAAAACCGAAGAAGCTATGAAAAGTGTCCATTCAATTGTTCATAGGGCTTAAGTAGAGCCTTAGTCAACAACATTGATCTCAATTGCTCTCATTACTGCAAATGTAGGCATGTGTCTGGAGGTATACCTCAGGCAATCAGGTAGGGTTGTAAAATGAACCAAACTGCTGAAGGTAGTGTTCTGCTAACTAAAAGCTCACTTGAGATCGACTCATTATGTAAACTAGGCAAGATTAAAGACATTTTAAAGCTTGTTAATTTTATGAGTTTGGCTTAAACTTGGCTTGATAAGCTTATATGCACTCTACGATTATATAAAAAACCAAGTTACTCAAAACTCGGGTTATGATTGGCCTGATTGAAACTCATTTCAGATGAACTTGAAAGGTAACAAGCCAAGTTCAACCACATATTGAAGTTAGTTAAGTTTTCAAGCCAAACTTGCACAACCTTCTGCTTAGCTTAACTAGACTCGTAACTCGTTTATTGCCCTACAATCAAGTACAATCAGCATAACCTATAACAATATGCTAGTACGCAAGTGCACTAAATATTTTTTCCACGTCTTTGTATTCAGCAACCCATCACTTATGTGGTCATATTTTTGTATCGTTTCTTCTTTTGTCAACAATAAAAATTGAACACCCCTTGAATGCCTTTACCGCAAGTTACAACATCAGCAATATTTTCCAGATTCATTGATCTATTTTAATCATCTCAAAGTGGTTAAAGAGTTGATCTTTACCTGGTAAAAAGTTCCAGACCATTAAGTGGCAAAAAGAATCATGTAATATTTAAGTGGCAAAAAAGAAAATCTTTTGGTATTTCTGGACCATCATGAAATTATCCGACTCTTAAATAAGGAAGATGTCAGTAGATAGGTTTTAAACAATTAGTATCTTTGAGTATCTGCCACAGAAAACTTTTCGGGTATGCTTCCGTGACTTTTTTTTAGGTAGGGTTGTTAGTAGCATTTTGTTCTGCTTGCTCATTCTATGCTATTCAGGTATAGTTGCACATTTTATATTCAACCTTCAGAAAACTTATAGCCTAATTACACATAACCTGAATTTGAATGGCTCAATCCAATTATATAAGAATTTTCATAGGACAAATCTACGACATTGAAACAAACACAAGGAATATAGAAAACTTCACCCTAATTCTTGTATATCATCATTTCTAGGTTTTTTGAAATGAAAATTTTGATATTCTTAACTTCAACTTTGAGATGGCCACTGTTTCCAGGAAATGATTTTGTTTGAAATAACAAATTTTTAACTGAAACCAAGTCATTCAGATTCAAGGAACAGCCAAGTAGGTGCTTAATTTATTTGTTGATGTCACAAAATATTATTGATGCACTACTCCACACAAGAAGGTAAGACAATGGAAATACAATTATCATTGGGCCAATTACAATGCATACTGGATTATTTCCAACAATGAAGTGACCTTATTGCTTGATTAAAAAGGAAAAATTGAAAATCTTATTATTTGGGTCAAACTCAATGTTGATTTGAGTACACAAAACTAAGGAAATCTTGTATTTGTTCTCTCAAACCAACAAAAAGATATTGAAGAAGATTATTTTTTTGATCAGCAAAATAAAAGAATTTATTGCTGTAATCAAGAAGTAAAAAGACACGAGATGCAGCAAGCATCACAGCTAAACTCGAAATCCCAACAATGTAGGCACCCAGAGGCAAATAAATCATGTGCAAGCACCCAACCAAACAGAAGAAAAGAAAATTAAGCAGGCAAGCTACCAACCAAAAACAGGAAAAAACATGGGGGGTCATCCTTGGACTTGAGGAAGGAAAAACAAAAGGTAACCCTATGACTCTGGGTCTAGTGAAAGCAATGATGGATATAGTTGTGCTCCAGTAAAAGTTCTACAGTTGAGAGCCTGGTCAAGATGACCCTATTAAAGGGAACATTCAGCTTATCAAATCCAATACAGATCAAAATAAATATGAAGAAAATAGTAGCAGCACACATGAAAAAACAGGAAAAGAAAATAATACAAGAGCAATACGGAAGCAAAACTAAATGTATTTTAGAGTTGAATAGTTTGATATACATTGTTGGACTAATTTCCTAATAGCTTAAGCTTTTGGGACTAGTGGTGATCTAACATGGTATCAAGAGTGTTCGGGGAGGTCTTAGGTTCAAGTCTCACCATCTATACTCGTTTGTTGTTTGCATTATGTTTCTCCCTACAGTCTTGGATAGTTTGACATACATTGTTGGGTCTGTTTCACTAGTGATGATCTACCAATTAGTGCCCATGAACACACTCTAGAAGCACCAAATAAATGTAAAGTTGAAGGTATTATATCTGGCTTCACATGTGAACATTCCATACCTTTTTGGATTCAGCATAAAGCCCCATGCCTGCAACATAGAATGGAACCTCCCGGAAAAGAGTGGCACCAGTACCACGGAAAAAACCTTTAAGACCATCTTGATTCCAAGTACCAACAATTGCCTCCCCAACATTATCAAAAATGCCAGCCTGCAGCCTTTGTTTCAATACCTCACATGGTATCCGCACTGCTGTCCCCAGGACAGTGCTAGAGAATGATGCTACAGATTGAACCTATGTAGCAGGAAAATACAAACTAATTCATTTACTGCTTCAAATCTCTATCAAACTAATTCATTCACTGCTTCAAATCTCTATCAATGTCAAATAATCATACATATCCAAGTTCAAAGTTACATCTGGAAACCAATATGCGATACCACACTTCAAATATGATTTGTGATGTGCCACAGACACAAAGTGCACACGATGCATGTGACTGAGCAAGCACCATTCCTGAAGTCTATCTATATGCAAGCAGTATCACAAAAGTGAAAAGGTAACTGGTTCGAGTTAATTTTACATAACAAACAGCAGTGTTCTACTTTCGGTTGGAGTAAGAGATGCTTCTGCAAATGATGCCACCACTACTCAAACCAGTGTTACCAGAAAACGCAAACACCCTAGCAATTTACATTTTGTAATGCACGTTCTAAAACATGGTGTACACTTTTGTTCCAAAACTGTGAATTTAGCGATCCAAAGTGATCCAATAAATTTTTCTATGTTTTTAATTAGAAGTTCTTAATAGGAGAAAAAGTAAGATATAATGAACTAAAATCTAGATGGAGTGGAGTTTTGGAATGACAATAGTGTAAAACAATGGATCATAATGCTCATAGAACTGTGTTGTTGAATGATTAAATTGAAGAAAAATACACTATAATCTATTCGATGACAAATTAAGAAGTCTATACACTGGACACAATGCAGAGCACCCACAATTAATGATACAGAAAATCTTGTAAGAAAGATGTGATTCAGGATAAGGTGCTACCAACATAATCCTGTTAGAAGAAAAATGTTATGAGACAACAGTGGCAGCAAACCTATGACCTAGGATTAAACCTGGGTAGCTAACAGAGTGCAGTATTCAAACAAGAGTAAAAGAGACTAGGATGTTGACAAGGAAAAGACTTTAAAAAACATATTAAGATTATACATACTATTCTGCACTCATACTAATTCAGCAGTGAAAAAATTCGGGAATAAAAGGATCAAAAAAGATAACCAAGCTGTGCTTGGGAAGGACAGTGAGATGCTCTGCCAAAATTCTGTTTGATCTTGAAGATAAATAACGTTAGGTAACCAAGGAAGCAAGTTTTTCCTCAAAAAATATATATATATATATATGTAGAACTGAAAAATAGAAACAAAAACTACAAGAAGAAGAAGCTATGAAGCATGGACACTTCTAAAGAAGGTTACGTATCCGTGTCGTATCCATGTCGGACACCGACACTCTTTGGACACTTCCCCAACACAAGTCCGACACTCTTCAAAACGTGTCCTATTTTTTAATTTTTTTTAAAGATCCAAACACTCTTTGGACACTTGGAAGATACACGTGTTTATCGCTTAAACACACGTATCTATCGATTAGACACAGATGAAACTAATTATAAGTTTAAACCAAACAACTCAAGATACAATAATAAAACAAAAATTATATAAATTTATAGAAATTAGTATCATATTGCATTTTTTCTTATCTTTAAATAATATATTTGTAATAACCCGACCCTCGTCTATGATCCTGGTATACTTTCAGTTTCCTTATTCTGTATATTTTTATGCTTATTGTGAATTTCCATGTGGAATTATGGCTAAGTAAGTAAATCCCAAGTTTAAACGAAGTCTATCTGTTTCACAAGAAAACTATCTGTCACCATTAACACGTTTGACTTAGAAATTGGACATCTTAACGGCTTAATTATCTGAAATTAATTATATATCTGTGATCAGCATAATTTTCTGGTAATATTAGGCATGTTTACGAAATTTCAATTTTGGAATGATAAAACGATTGATTTTTGTCTTATATGCTTTGATATTTTGTTATATATCTAAGTCTTGTTTTGGCCCTAAGATCAAAACGTGAGACCCTTTTTGGGAGAGAAAAATAAGAGAGAAAATAAGAGAGAGGGGAGAAGAGAATTGGGGGAAAGAAGTAATTCAACAAAGAGCTTGGCAAATTGTTGGTGTTGTGGAATTTAAATCAAAGTAAGTTCAAGTTCTTCTTGTTAAGGTAACCTAAGGTTTATAATTGATGATTATGTATGAATCATGTTGCTTAATGAGGGTTTCTCCTCAAGGGGTTACTTTGACACCAAATTTAGATGTTGTATGAAATTCTACTTCAATCTTTGATTTTGTATCATTACCCCATGGTATCATATTATATTTGTTATATTTGGGGGAGATCACCATAAATGTTAAGGAATGAAGCTTGTATGTGTATACTCATGGTCTTCATCTCAATTTCAGGCTTGATCTTGTATTGTTGCATGTAGATTTTGTTTAAATGGAAATTTGAGTTGTTTTTCAAGTGTTTTGGGCCTTGACTCTCCCACATTTGAAGTTGTTTTGCAAAGGAGAAGTTGGAGAAACTCACATTGGGAGTCCAGATTTTCGGAATTTTGCTTGGTCCGCTCGAGCGTAGGAAGGCCCGCTCGAGCGGGAAAATCGGCCTTCCAGCAGTTTGGTGGATTTTACAGTCCGCTCGAGCGGCCAAAGTGGCGCTCGAGCGGGGAGGCTTATTTTCAGAAATAGAGTGTATTGTTTAGCTTTGCGTGCTTGATTCTTAAGAATATTTTCTGATGCTTTTAAAGTGCTTATAAATTCGTATGAAGTGTACTGACTCAGGGACTGGTTTCTCACTGATTTAAGAGAAAAGAGAACTAATTTATAAGTTATGATTGTGTACAGGACACACTCCGGGAGGAACCACCTCTCCGCAACAACACTGTGAGTAATAGTGCGTCATACATATATTTATATATCTGTTTTCTGTAAGATAAGACCATAACTCATGTGTTGATCTGGAACTGAAAGGTGAGCACCATATTTATATATCTGTGCCGTAAGGCTACCTGAGTCGAAAGACTATCTGTGCCGTAAGGCTACCTGTTGTGCGAAGGCTATCTGTTGTGCCGCAAGGCTACCTGTGCCGAAGGCTATCTGTTGTGCCGCAAGGCTACCTGTGCCGAAAGGCTATCTGGGCCAACAGGCCAATTTGTTATTTCTGTATTTGATTTTGGTACATATACTAAGGTGCATTGTGATTTTATTATTGCGCACTATTATTTACTGAGCTTGTCTCATTCTATATGTTGTCTGATTCTGTAGGAGCCAGCTTGGGGACTGTTCTAACATTACCTCGTGCATTTTGTCAGCTTAAGGATAACCAGGCACAGGAGGGAACCCTTACATATTAGACCAGTTTTCTTTGTATATGTAATTTTTGGTATCCATGTTGCTGGTCAGGGTTATTGTATCTATTGTTTGGTGTGCCTAATGTCTGGGCTGGATTTGTAGATGTTTTGTAACCTACTTCTGAGTGCATGTTTACCTTTTGTTAAATCTCGAAATGGTCCTGGTTTTTGGTAGTTGCTCAATGGATGTGTCTGTTTATTGTCATTTAAAATTTACTGCTTCCGCTCAGGCCCCAAACGCTGTTCATCATAGGTCATTCTGTCTGTTTCTGATTAGGTCATGCCCAAACCTTTTAGGGGCAGGTTAGGGGCGTGACAAGTGGTATCAGAGCACGAGTTGCTATCTCACACACGGATCCATTGAGCTCTAGGATGTCTAGGAAAGCGGTAGGCATCTTGGCATGACATCCAGAAAATATATGGAAGATCGATGGCAACGTTAAGTGTACTCTGATATGGCTAACAATTTTGATTTATGTCTACAGTATAAGTGAGTGTTGTGTAGGTAACGGTGAGAATAAGATAAAGGAGTCTACCTCCCCGGATTAAAAAAAAAAGGGAAAAAATGGGTGTGACCATGTAACTCGGTGGAAATGGGGTAAGAATCTGAGCTGACTGGTAAGACAATTTATATGTTTATGATCATGTGAATTTTATGTTATTAGTTTGATATTGACGGATTGATTGACATCTGCGAAAAATGATAGCAAAAGATTGAGCTTTCTAGCATCTGTTTAGCTGAATTGCTTACACCTTAAGCAGGGATATTCCTAAGACTTATTGATTAAATAAGATAATATATGCAATGTGTACTTTTTGTAGTATAGCCATGTTCTCCTTAATATAGCAATGTTTAAACCTACGAGGTTATTGTAATTAGACCTTTTGATAAGAATAAATTTTGTATGACGTTTTGTAATGTGTTGAGAAGGACTAGCTGGCTGATAAGAAGTCATACATATAGAGACTCTTGTAGTGATGTATGGAAATAATTACCTATAACCTTGCTCCCTACCAATAAGTCATACGAAATAAGGGAATGACGTACACATTAGTTATGTTTGGACAGTTGGATATTGACCTTGAACCGGTTTGATCAAATTGAATTATGATTTTGGAAGAAGTTACAAGAGTTCGTGAACCGAGAAAATTATTGTCAACGTCTGATAGGGACCAAGGGATTTGTTTATGCCAATTTGAAACTGTAAATTATTTTGTTATGTGTAACATGTAATTCGTGATTAAGATTTCTTATAAAGAATGATTGACCGACATGAGGAATTTTACCCACATTATGAGCCTGCTCACATAATACTTGACATAAGATGGGTGATTATTAATTATTTTGAGACTGAAGCTAAATGATTGATACTTTGACAAGTTACTGCAAGAATTAAATCTTGTTTTATGTATGTTTACAATGTAAGATTGTGAAAGCCTTCAAGTGCGAACTGTTCTGTATGACATTGTGAACTCGGATAGAAACAAACGGAATTGGGAATATGCTATGTTACTGGTTGGTTGAGACTTTACCCCTTATTGCAAATTGACACGAATATGAACGATATTCGATACGTGGTTACGCATTGCTTCATGATAAATATCATTGTCTGTTTAGCTTTGACATTACCGAATCGGGATGAATATGAGAACTATGAATGTGGTATATTTAATGGGATCCACGATTGTGTAAATGGATCTAGTGGTACCCATGTACGGAAAGTAACTGGATACACTACTTATATAACATAACTAAGCTGCATGTTGGTCTGTAATTTCTGTATGATTTTGGAATTATTCTGTCATGTCAATAATGAATAGTAACCGTTTATTGCCTATAAGCAAACTAAGTTGTTTCTTAATGAATAAATGGAACTAGGGACATTTGTAAGTCAAGGTATCTGTACATAGGTAAGATTAATTTATTGCGTTACGTATGGACCCGAGGATGCTTAGAATTTACGACATGAATGCAAAGGTTTACCCTCATTATGTAACCCACGTTAAAATGTGAACTGTGTTATCTTTGATAAGCGTTCTATAAGACATGAAATAGCAAGAAATATTCCATCATCTGATATCTCACGTTTTGAATTAATGACTGATTGACTATATACATGGAAGTAATCACGGCATCCTTAGCACAAGGCCCTTACCCGGGAGTATGTATAATCAAACATGACTTCTACTCTTTATTTATGATTCAAGCATAACAAGAATATGTATGAATTATTTCTGTTTATCCGTTCCATTTATGCTATGTTATGACATGATGTTGAATTTGACTTATGGCTTTATCTTTGAATGGCTTCCTTTGATGATGAGAAAAAAAAAAAATGATTGTCCTATCTGTTTCTAATATCCGGATCCGAATTATCATAATGTGATTAAGTGTCTATCATGGTACATTTGCATGATTTAAAATAAAAAAAAAAAATAATTAAAAAAAAAAATAAAGGAATAAATAAAAATAAAATAGAATATGGTGTTAAGATGATATTCTCATAACTATCGATTTACGACATGATTCTTTCTGTGTTACGGTACCTAGAGGTGAAGCTATGCGAAACTCATGATGCGTAATGTGACCCTTCTTTCTGTCGTATTGATCTGACTAAGAGTCATTTATTAAAGAAAGATGTTACACCTTATGGTTATGATTAATTAGTTAAGCATGATTTTGAATTCGATTTCTAGTTTTGATTTTAAGCGGTTTCCTTTGATACTGATTGGGATTCTTCTTCCCGACGCTTTGAACTTATCACGAATTAGTTATATAGTCTTGACTCAATATAATGATATGCTGTTGATATGTTTTCCAAACTAGTAAGAGCCTAGAAATTACTGATGAAGCTAATGGCTACGTGCCTAAGTGATTTATTGTGACTGTTGGAATGGAATATATTGTTTTTATTTTAGGCAGAACCTGTTTAGTAGACCTGATATCTGATTTAATTGTGCATCACCAGATTTGACTCTAACCAAGTAATTAATTTATTTAATTAATATAGCATGTTATATTGAATTAATGGCTTTTATAGTTGTATTTATTATGCCGATCCAGCCTTGTAATGACATGACTAAGTTACTATAATGGTATTCTGCATGAAAAGCTGTACGTTATTCGCTTTGGTAACACCATATTTATTTGATTTGGAATATGGTCCGCCGTGCTAACATATGGAGAAGTGCAACTATGAAGAATGAACATTATTGACTTGGAGTCTATTCCCATTTTTCTAATCTTATCAAGAAGTAGTAGATTGATGTTGAAGCAATGGACCGATTTGACCGTAATATGTTTTGGAGAAAGAGAAATATTAGAAATTAAAATGAAGCTGGTAACTATATACTTATACAACTCGTTGTAACTGGTAAGATAACAGTATCTTGTCAATTGGACAGAATCTTGCTTAAACGACTCTGAAACCTGATTTTACTTGTGCATACCCATATATGAATTTAGTCACGTAATTAATTTCTTTTAGAACCTGTATATGTCTTTAATGACTCGTCTCTGAGTGGCTTATGACTTGTACTTTACCTAAAGAATTACATTTACATGAAAAAGCAAGTTAGCAAGTTTGAGGGACCAAACTTATTTTAAGGGGGGGAGAGTGTAATAACCCGACCCTCGTCTATGATCCTGTATATACTTTCAGTTTCCTTATTCTGTATATTTTTATGCTTATTGTGAATTTCCATGTGGAATTATGGCTAAGTAAGTAAATCCCAAGTTTAAACGAAGTCTATCTGTTTCACAAGAAAACTATCTGTCACCATTAACACGTTTGACTTAGAAATTGGACATCTTAACGGCTTAATTATCTGAAATTAATTATATATCTGTGATCAGCATAATTTTCTGGTAATATTAGGCATGTTTACGAAATTTCAATTTTGGAATGATAAAACGATTGATTTTTGTCTTATATGCTTTGATATTTTGTTATATATCTAAGTCTTGTTTTGGCCCTAAGATCAAAACGTGAGACCCTTTTTGGGAGAGAAAAATAAGAGAGAAAATAAGAGAGAGAGGAGAAGAGAATTGGGGGAAAGAAGTAATTCAACAAAGAGCTTGGCAAATTGTTGGTGTTGTGGAATTTAAATCAAAGTAAGTTCAAGTTCTTCTTGTTAAGGTAACTTAAGGTTTATAATTGATGATTATGTATGAATCATGTTGCTTAATGAGGGTTTCTCCTCAAGGGGTTACTTTGACACCAAATTTAGATGTTGTATGAAATTCTACTTCAATCTTTGATTTTGTATCATTACCCCATGGTATCATATTATATTTGTTATATTTGGGGGAGATCACCATAAATGTTAAGGAATGAAGCTTGTATGTGTATACTCATGGTCTTCATCTCAATTTCAGGCTTGATCTTGTATTGTTGCATGTAGATTTTGTTTAAATGGAAAGTTGAGTTGTTTTTCAAGTGTTTTGGGCCTTGACTCTCCACATTTGAAGTTGTTTTGCAAAGGAGAAGTTGGAGAAACTCACATTGGGAGTCCAGATTTTCGGAATTTTGCTTGGTCCGCTCGAGCGTAGGAAGGCCCGCTCGAGCGGGAAAATCGGCCTTCCAGCAGTTTGGTGGATTTTACAGTCCGCTCGAGCGGCCAAAGTGGCGCTCGAGCGGGGAGGCTTATTTTCAGAAATAGAGTGTATTGTTTAGCTTTGCGTGCTTGATTCTTAAGAATATTTTCTGATGCTTTTAAAGTGCTTATAAATTCGTATGAAGTGTACTGACTCAGGGACTGGTTTCTCACTGATTTAAGAGAAAAGAGAACTAATTTATAAGTTATGATTGTGTACAGGACACACTCTGGGAGGAACCACCTCTCCGCAACAACACTGTGAGTAATAGTGCGTTATATATTTATATATCTGTTTTCTGTAAGATAAGACCATAACTCATGTGTTGATCTGGAACTGAAAGGTGAGCACCATATTTATATATCTGTGCCGTAAGGCTACCTGAGTCGAAAGACTATCTGTGCCGTAAGGCTACCTGTTGTGCCGCAAGGCTATCTGTTGTGCCGCAAGGCTACCTGTGCCGAAAGGCTATCTGTTGTGCCGCAAGGCTACCTGTGCCGAAAGGCTATCTGGGCCAACAGGCCAATTTGTTATTTCTGTATTTGATTTTGGTACATATACTAAGGTGCATTGTGATTTTATTATTGCGCACTATTATTTACTGAGCTTGTCTCATTCTATATGTTGTCTGATTCTGTAGGAGCCAGCTTGGGGAGCTGTTCTAACATTACCTCGTGCATTTTGTCAGCTTAAGGATAACCAGGCACAGGAGGGAACCCTTACATATTAGACCAGTTTTCTTTGTATATGTAATTTTTGGTATCCATGTTGCTGGTCAGGGTTATTGTATCTATTGTTTGGTGTGCCTAATGTCTGGGCTGGATTTGTAGATGTTTTGTAACCTACTTCTGAGTGCATGTTTACCTTTTGTTAAATCTCGAAATGGTCCTGGTTTTTGGTAGTTGCTCAATGGATGTGTCTGTTTATTGTCATTTAAAATTTACTGCTTCCGCTCAGGCCCCAAACGCTGTTCATCATAGGTCATTCTGTCTGTTTCTGATTAGGTCATGCCCAAACCTTTTAGGGGCAGGTTAGGGGCGTGACAAGTGGTATCAGAGCACGAGTTGCTATCTCACACACGGATCCATTGAGCTCTAGGATGTCTAGGAAAGCGGTAGGCATCTTGCATGACATCCAGAAAATATATGGAAGATCGATGGCAACGTTAAGTGTACTCTGATATGGCTAACAATTTTGATTTATGTCTACAGTATAAGTGAGTGTTGTGTAGGTAACGGTGAGAATAAGGATAAAGGAGTCTACCTCCGCCGGATTAAAAAAAAAAGGGAAAAAATGGTTGGTGGACCATGTAACTCGGTGGAAATGGGGTAAGAATCTGAGCTGACTGGTAAGACAATTTATATGTTTATGATCATGTGAATTTTATGTTATTAGTTGATATTGACGGATTGATTGACATCTGCGAAAAATGATAGCAAAAGATTGAGCTTTCTAGCATCTGTTTAGCTGAATTGCTTACACCTTAAGCAGGGATATTCCTAAGACTTATTGATTAAATAAGATAATATATGCAATGTGTACTTTTTGTAGTATAGCCATGTTCTCCTTAATATAGCAATGTTTAAACCTACGAGGTTATTGTAATTAGACCTTTTGATAAGAATAAATTTTGTATGACGTTTTGTAATGTGTTGAGAAGGACTAGCTGTGATAAGAAGTCATACATATAGAGACTCTTGTAGTGATGTATGGAAATAATTACCTATAACCTTGCTCCCTACCAATAAGTCATACGAAATAAGGGAATGACGTACACATTAGTTATGTTTGGACAGTTGGATATTGACCTTGAACCGGTTTGATCAAATTGAATTATGATTTTGGAAGAAGTTACAAGAGTTCGTGAGCCGAGAAAATTATTGTCAACGTCTGATAGGGACCAAGGGATTTGTTTATGCCAATTTGAAACTGTAAATTATTTTGTTATGTGTAACATGTAATTCGTGATTAAGATTTCTTATAAAGAATGATTGACCGACATGAGGAATTTTACCCACATTATGAGCCTGCTCACATAATACTTGACATAAGATGGGTGATTATTAATTATTTTGAGACTGAAGCTAAATGATTGATACTTTGACAAGTTACTGCAAGAATTAAATCTTGTTTTATGTATGTTTACAATGTAAGATTGTGAAAGCCTTCAAGTGCGAACTGTTCTGTATGACATTGTGAACTCGGATAGAAACAAACGGAATTGGGAATATGCTATGTTACTGGTTGGTTGAGACTTTTACCCCTTATTGCAAATTGACACGAATATGAACGATATTCGATACGTGGTTACGCATTGCTTCATGATAATATCATTGTCTGTTTAGCTTTGACATTACCGAATCGGGATGAATATGAGAACTATGAATGTGGTATATTTAATGGGATCCACGATTGTGTAAATGGATCTAGTGGTACCCATGTACGGAAAGTAACTGGATACACTACTTATATAACATAACTAAGCTGCATGTTGGTCTGTAATTTCTGTATGATTTTGGAATTATTCTGTCATGTCAATAATGAATAGTAACCGTTTATTGCCTATAAGCAAACTAAGTTGTTTCTTAATGAATAAATGGAACTAGGGACATTTGTAAGTCAAGGTATCTGTACATAGGTAAGATTAATTTATTGCGTTACGTATGGACCCGAGGATGCTTAGAATTTACGACATGAATGCAAAGGTTTACCCTCATTATGTAACCCACGTTAAAATGTGAACTGTGTTATCTTTGATAAGCGTTCTATAAGACATGAAATAGCAAGAAATATTCCATCATCTGATATCTCACGTTTTGAATTAATGACTGATTGACTATATACATGGAAGTAATCACGGCATCCTTAGCACAAGGCCCTTACCCGGGAGTATGTATAATCAAACATGACTTCTACTCTTTATTTATGATTCAAGCATAACAAGAATATGTATGAATTATTTCTGTTTATCCGTTCCGTTTATGCTATGTTATGACATGATGTTGAATTTGACTTATGGCTTTATCTTTGAATGGCTTCCTTTGATGATGAGAAAAAAAAAAAAAATGATTGTCCTATCTGTTTCTAATATCCGGATCCGAATTATCATAATGTGATTAAGTGTCTATCATGGTACATTTGCATGATTTAAAAAAAAAAAAAAAATAATTAAAAAAAAAATAAAGGAATAAATAAAATAAAATAGAATATGGTGTTAAGATGATATTCTCATAACTATCGATTTACGACATGATTCTTTCTGTGTTACGGTACCTAGAGGTGAAGCTATGCGAAACTCATGATGCGTAATGTGACCCTTCTTTCTGTCGTATTGATCTGACTAAGAGTCATTTATTAAAGAAAGATGTTACACCTTATGGTTATGATTAATTAGTTAAGCATGATTTTGAATTCGATTTCTAGTTTTGATTTTAAGCGGTTTCCTTTGATACTGATTGGGATTCTTCTTCCCGACGCTTTGAACTTATCACGAATTAGTTATATAGTCTTGACTCAATATAATGATATGCTGTTGATATGTTTTCCAAACTAGTAAGAGCCTAGAAATTACTGATGAAGCTAATGGCTACGTGCCTAAGTGATTTATTGTGACTGTTGGAATGGAATATACTTGTTTTTATTTTAGGCAGAACCTTGTTTAGTAGACCTGATATCTGATTTAATTGTGCATCACCAGATTTGACTCTAACCAAGTAATTAATTTATTTAATTAATATAGCATGTTATATTGAATTAATGGCTTTTATAGTTGTATTTATTATGCCGATCCAGCCTTGTAATGACATGACTAAGTTACTATAATGGTATGTCTGCATGAAAAGCTGTACGTTATTCGCTTTGGTAACACCATATTTATTTGATTTGGAATATGGTCCGTCGTGCTAACATATGGAGAAGTGCAACTATGAAGAATGAACATTATTGACTTGGAGTCTATTCCCATTTTTCTAATCTTATCAAGAAGTAGTAGATATGATGTTGAAGCAATGGACCGATTTGACCGTAATATGTTTTGGAGAAAGAGAAATATTAGAAATTAAAAATGAAGCTGGTAACTATATACTTATACAACTCGTTGTAACTGGTAAGATAACATGTATCTTGTCAATTGGACAGAATCTTGCTTAAACGACTCTGAAACCTGATTTACTTGTGCATACCCATATATGAATTTAGTCACGTAATTAATTTCTTTTAGAACCTGTATATGTCTTTAATGACTCGTCTCTGAGTGGCTTATGACTTGTACTTTACCTAAAGAATTACATTTACATGAAAAAGCAAGTTAGCAAGTTTGAGGGACCAAACTTATTTTAAGGGGGGGAGAGTGTAATAACCCGACCCTCGTCTATGATCCTGGTATACTTTCAGTTTCCTTATTCTGTATATTTTTATGCTTATTGTGAATTTCCATGTGGAATTATGGCTAAGTAAGTAAATCCCAAGTTTAAACGAAGTCTATCTGTTTCACAAGAAAACTATCTGTCACCATTAACACGTTTGACTTAGAAATTGGACATCTTAACGGCTTAATTATCTGAAATTAATTATATATCTGTGATCAGCATAATTTTCTGGTAATATTAGGCATGTTTACGAAATTTCAATTTTGGAATGATAAAACGATTGATTTTTGTCTTATATGCTTTGATATTTTGTTATATATCTAAGTCTTGTTTTGGCCCTAAGATCAAAACGTGAGACCCTTTTTGGGAGAGAAAAATAAGAGAGAAAATAAGAGAGGGGAGAAGAGAATTGGGGGAAAGAAGTAATTCAACAAAGAGCTTGGCAAATTGTTGGTGTTGTGGAATTTAAATCAAAGTAAGTTCAAGTTCTTCTTGTTAAGGTAACTTAAGGTTTATAATTGATGATTATGTATGAATCATGTTGCTTAATGAGGGTTTCTCCTCAAGGGGTTACTTTGACACCAAATTTAGATGTTGTATGAAATTCTACTTCAATCTTTGATTTTGTATCATTACCCCATGGTATATATTATATTTGTTATATTTGGGGGAGATCACCATAAATGTTAAGGAATGAAGCTTGTATGTGTACTCATGGTCTTCATCTCAATTTCAGGCTTGATCTTGTATTGTTGCATGTAGATTTTGTTTAAATGGAAATTTGAGTTGTTTTTCAAGTGTTTTGGGCCTTGACTCTCCCACATTTGAAGTTGTTTTGCAAAGGAGAAGTTGGAGAAACTCACATTGGGAGTCCAGATTTTCGGAATTTTGCTTGGTCCGCTCGAGCGTAGGAAGGCCCGCTCGAGCGGGAAAATCGGCCTTCCAGCAGTTTGGTGGATTTTACAGTCCGCTCGAGCGGCCAAAGTGGCGCTCGAGCGGGGAGGCTTATTTTCAGAAATAGAGTGTATTGTTTAGCTTTGCGTGCTTGATTCTTAAGAATATTTTCTGATGCTTTTAAAGTGCTTATAAATTCGTATGAAGTGTACTGACTCAGGGACTGGTTTCTCACTGATTTAAGAGAAAAGAGAACTAATTTATAAGTTATGATTGTGTACAGGACACACTCCGGGAGGAACCACCTCTCCGCAACAACACTGTGAGTAATAGTGCGTCATACATATATTTATATATCTGTTTTCTGTAAGATAAGACCATAACTCATGTGTTGATCTGGAACTGAAAGGTGAGCACCATATTTATATATCTGTGCCGTAAGGCTACCTGAGTCGAAAGACTATCTGTGCCGTAAGGCTACCTGAGTCGAAAGACTATCTGTGCCGCAAGGCTACCTGTTGTGCCGCAAGGCTACCTGTGCCGAAAGGCTATCTGTTGTGCCGCAAGGCTACCTGTGCCGAAAGGCTATCTGGGCCAACAGGCCAATTTGTTATTTCTGTATTTGATTTTGGTACATATACTAAGGTGCATTGTGATTTTATTATTGCGCACTATTATTTACTGAGCTTGTCTCATTCTATATGTTGTCTGATTCTGTAGGAGCCAGCTTGGGGAGCTGTTCTAACATTACCTCGTGCATTTTGTCAGCTTAAGGATAACCAGGCACAGGAGGGAACCCTTACATATTAGACCAGTTTTCTTTGTATATGTAATTTTTGGTATCCATGTTGCTGGTCAGGGTTATTGTATCTATTGTTTGGTGTGCCTAATGTCTGGGCTGGATTTGAAGATGTTTTGTAACCTACTTCTGAGTGCATGTTTACCTTTTGTTAAATCTCGAAATGGTCCTGGTTTTTGGTAGTTGCTCAATGGATGTGTCTGTTTATTGTCATTTAAAATTTACTGCTTCCGCTCAGGCCCCAAACGCTGTTCATCATAGGTCATTCTGTCTGTTTCTGATTAGGTCATGCCCAAACCTTTTAGGGGCAGGTTAGGGGCGTGACAATATTCATAAATATAACATATAATAAATATATAAAATTATATATTTCATGTGTGTCCTCCACGTGCCGTATCCTACATTTGTTGAAAATTGGCATGTTGGCATGTCCGTCTCGTGTCACGCTTCCTTATCCATGCTTCTTAGAGAATAAAGGAAAAAAAAGAGCAATCCATATAAGAACCACTGTATAATTTTACAATAGATAGTACCTGTATGTCGGGAAGGTTTGGAGCAACATTTATTAACACAAGCTTACTTGCTTCACAAATGCCAGTTCGCAAGCCATGGCTGCAATGCCAGAAGTACATGTTAGTTAAACAAGCAAGACTCATTAAACAAAACCCAAAAACAAGAGAAAAAAAAATAATACTCCCTCCGTCCCACAATGTTGGTCCCTTTTGAAAATTCAAACTTTTTAAGGGAACATGTAATTATTGTTTTAAAGTCAAATCAAAAGATATTGATTTACCATATTGCCCCTTTATTCCCATTATTAAATATAGTTATAATAATTTTTAAAGGGTAGTTTTGGAATAATATAAAATTTATGTTTTTGACTTTTTAAAATGGACAACCATTTTGGGACATCAAAAAATGACAAAATGGACCAACAATATGGGATGGAAGGAGTAATAATTACCTTGAAAACTGTCCAAGAATTGCTGGGATGGAGCCTTTGTATACCCCCTGGAGTCCAATTTGCGGAAGCTTTGACAAAATCTCAGGAAAGTTGAGTGTTGATGCTTGCACTTGAGTCTGAGAAACCATTAAACCATTATCAGTGGCCCAATGGAAAACCATAAAAGAAACAATGTGTACCAAGACCAACTTTGCAGAATATATGTTTAACTCTTTTGAATAATTTAATTATTTACTTCTGCTCTTTTAATTATTTAATCATATGAACTAGTAGTTGTCTTGTGCTGTAAAGTAAAAACTATGAAGCCACTAGGTCCAGACTCCCCACCACATTTGTAACATTCCGGGTTTCAAAACCCTATTTTAAATGAATATCTCTCCAGGTTCAGACTATTTGTAATTGGATCCATGGGTTGACATGACTTACTGAGGTTGTAAAGATGTGATTGAACCTCGTTCATGTCGAATTATTACATTGTATTTCATTTTCGTAGTTAAAGAGAGTTGTTGGGGCTTTGAACTGGAGACTTCATTTGGTTTTTATACCAGAAATTTTGGGTGTTCGCTTGAGCAATCAATTGACCACTCGAGCGGTCTCTGTAGCTTGCAGGACTTTTTGTTGCAAAGATTTATGCTGTGAACTTGGGTTGACCGCTCAAGAAGTCAATTGGACCTCGCAAAATCTTCTTCTTCTGCAGAGTGCAGAACCTGAGGAACTAGAGGGACCTCTCGAGCGGTGCAACAGATTCAGCTAAAATTCAGGTGACATAGACCATCCTTTTCCACTTTTTGTACCCTCCTTTTTTGTACTTATACATGATTTCCATCACAACAAGTCTCTCTCTCTCTCTCTCTCTCTCTCTCTCTCTCTAAGTTATTATGTGTTTCCTTTAGTTTGTTTTACATACATTGTAGGTCATCATGCTATAGTTAGATTTTAGTTGTATTTGTTCATGTTTCTTAGCCTCTTCATGAAATTGGTGGTGGATTGGTGGTTGTTGTCAATTCAATTTGTGTTTGGAACACCTTTTGTGGAAAATCCCTAATTTTTGGCTATGTTAGGATTTACATTGAGAATCTAAATTATCATTCATGTTGAAATTATTGTTGAAGCATGTTTATTGAATCACATGTTGAAATTTTGGTGTGAGTCAGTTTGTGGAATAAATCAACTTGGGTTCCAGGCTCCTAGGTGAAAGACCCAAAATTTGGCCAATGGGACAACGGGTCCTTCCGGCTAACAACTGGTGAAAGTCAGAATATCACATGACTTCTCCTTAAAAAAGGTGCATGGAATTGGTGTCATGCAAACTGAGGGTGTGTGGTGTGGTGTGGTGTGGTGTGGTGTGCACCTGTGTTTGTGAAACCACGAAACTCATGAATGAGGAATTAATCAAGAGTTGGTCTTATTTTATTTAATTTTCACATTTCATACACTTTGCATCATTCACACTTCATATGTCAACATTGCATCATTCGTATCTCATTTGACAACATCGTATTGCCCTTTACTTGTTAGTTCAGTGCGCAGAAATTATCTGTACACACAACACCACTGTACACCATGATAACATATAAGTTTGTAGAAAATTATTCTCTACTACACTAGTTAGTTCATCCCTTCCTTTTTAGGAAATGAGCCGAGAGGACCTGCATTAAGCTTGTTCGGGGTTTAAAGAGTCACTTTCATGCTTCATTTTGATATTCTGTTGTAATATTTGTAATAGTAAACTCTTAAGACTGTAATATCTTTTGGACTTGCTGTTTGTTTTCGGAAAGAAGGAAGGTGAATAAGACTCACTTTGGGTGGGGCTTCCACCATGTGTTATTATTATATAGGACTTGGAGCCATTATGGGTAGTCCCAGTTATTTTCTTTCTTTAGTTAAACTTTTGTAAATTTATTTGAAGGCTTGATTTGTGAGCCCCAAGATGATTGAAATTTGTATAATTTTGTTTCTTTATGGGGACCTATTGGGAAATGTATGTATGCATGCTCGTACAGGGTAGGTGTAAGGTCACAGACCATTCCCTAGTGACCGTACCTTCAAACCAAGCCAAATCACTTTAAATATTAAATTAATAAATGAGTCTTTATAATTTATTCACCACCTGCCACATTAATATTGTTCTGGTTCATTGTTCTGTATCTTTGAATTAAGGGCGTGACAATATTCCTTCCTGCCTCCACGTCATCCAAAGATTCAGAATAATTGCTTTATGACATAACAATTTGCATTGCAAGTGCTCATAATAATCTCTCACAAAGACACAGTATCATCCAGCCTCAAAAGCTCGGTAAAGATAGTTCATAAATGAGACCTTTCTCACTACAAAGTTTCCATAATCCATTACAAACAGAATAGCTATACGCTAAGGCCAGGCCTATCCAGAGCATCGATTTTATCATCCATCGCTTGCATCTATAAAGATGTTATTGTAATTGGACTAGCGGACAAGTCAAAAAATGTTCATTGTCATATCAATTATATTATAGGCTAAGCATTGATTTTACATCATAGATTTCCCTTTATGGGCATATCTAAGCGAGTGAGAAACATAGGACATGATAACATAAGTATACAAATGAAACATTACCCTTGTGGGTAAGGGAAGGAAGGAAAAAAAGACAAAGTATTAAGCTGATGACTTTACCTTTACTGTATCAACAGGGTGCATTAATGCACAAGAGAGTGCACAAGACAGGCCCCCTGCTAATGCAGATTTCAGAACACTGTTAGCAGGTAAGTCCACAGGTGGTGCAACAGCAACAACAGTAGCAGCTTCGAACCAGATACTCCTGCATGATTTATAAAATAAAGTTACTATCAGCTAAAAGTGACCTTGCAGCTCATATGGACCCTCGATGAGGTCAAGTATATTGAAAAATTAGGATCTCTCAACAACAAAGCATGGCGAATTACAGCCGCACACCCTACCCATAAACCTAAAGAGGTGCTTTACTGCTTCTTATTTTCACTTCCACAGTTATTACTAATTTATAAAATAAATAAATAAACAACAACAACAAAGGTGCTTTACTGCCACTCTCTCTCTCTCTCTCTCTCATACACACACACACACCACACAAGTGGCCGCATGCAGACATGTTTTCAAGAGCAAATAGCTGCAACAGGATATTTAATATTGATTTTCCCATTTGCATGATTTATTGTGTTGTTTTCTACACAACCATCTCCAAGGAATATTTTCGTATGTCTATTTGTGTGTGTGATGCCAAATTCTTCTATGAATATTCAATGATTGCAGGTACCTTAAAATAAATTAGTTTTAGTATGTCTATTGTGTGTGTGATGCCGAATTCTTCTATGAATATTCAATGATTGCAGGTACCATAAAATAAATTAGTTTTAGTATAATCTATGTATTTTTTAAGTAAAATAAATTATATTAAAAAGCACTGAAGGGGAGCACCTCAGATATAAACTATATATTACAAGTCAAAATCTTTATCATACTCGACAATGCAACATACACTTCTCACTTATAAAATGTGCATTTTAGTTCTCGTTAATGAATAACATTTTCATGCATCATTCATGGGCTTTAAATGTTTTTTTTTTTTCCCCATACGCTTCAAATATATGAAGATTTATTTCATGTTTAATATTTTTTTGTGGGTTCACATAAATATCACACATGACACTCTAGATTCTTTGATGAGCACAATGAAATGAAAAAATTTATTATTATTATTGATGATAAATGCACTTGAAGTTCCTACCAAAGAGAAGATTTAAAGCCAGAAGATGTTTAAAGCCATTTCAGTTCAATCACCGGCAATAGCTTCCCCATGTTTTCCCAATCCTATCAAATGAATATATTCATGGGCTCTCGGTCCATAAATCCAATTTTGGATTTTTCTTTTTTCTTTTTTCTTTTTTTTTTTTTGTGTCCAAAGGTCCACACTCTAAATACTTTGTCCATAAGAACAAATTCCTGTAAAATGACAAAAGTACCCATGTCTATATATATGCTATACGGTGGAAAAAGATAAATCAAACCCTCTCTCCCTCTCTCTCTCTCTCTCCGACACCACCACCACCGTCCCAACACCACTATCTCCGGCACCACCATCACCGTCACCATCCTTCCCCTCCAACACCACTGTCACCATCTCGACTGCCAACGATCTCTCTTCTCTCTTCTCCCTCTCTTCATCTCCCACACCACCGCAATACCACCACCGCAATACCACCATCCTTCCTCCCAACACCACCGTCGCCGTCTCAACCGCTGACGATCTCAAATCTGAGATCTGAAACAGATCAGATATCCAGTTCGCCACCAACGCCGGCGATCCAACCTGCACCCACTCCAAGCTGTTGATCATTTTCTTACGTGAACTCTGTGTGTGTGTGTGATCTGTGGAGATTGGTGGAAAACCTACTGGTATATCCTTTGTTATCTAATGTACAGATCAATTGAAACTTGTGTAATGTGTTTTATTTTAAAAAAGTCTCAACATTTAAGCTTTGAGTTTGTTTTGGTTTTGTTCTGTGCTGAATTACATCGAGAATCTCAATGGAAATTATATACATATATACATATATATATTTATGTATATGTACGTGATCTGTGTGTGTTTTTGTTTTTGTTTTCATGTATGTATATGTATGTGACATGTGGCTTTGTTTATATTTGGTAAATTTCTGGGTTATTTCCAGCATTTTCCAGATCTAGATCTAGTGTTGATGTGGTTGAAAATGAAAATTCAATAGATCTGTTCAAAGACAGGTTCAGATCTGTTCAAAATGCTCGGATCTGTTGAGAAAGCAGACTTCAAAAAGTCCAGATCTGTTCATATTCCTTTCTCTTTTTTTTTTTTTTTTTTTTGGTCAGGTTCATTTCCTCTTTGTTGTCTGGTTGTGTTAGACAGAGAGAGAAAGACTTGTTTTGGTAGAGAGAGAGAGAGAGAGACTGCTTTGTGTTTTTGGATAGAATTTCAATAGATGGGTGTGTTTTTGGATGCCCTGTTTGGTTGCCTAGAAAAATTTGGATAGATAAGATTTTGACAGATAGAATTCAGGAAAAAAATGAATAGATAATAAAATTGGGATAGATAGATTTAAGCAGGTAAATGAAAAAATTGAATATATAATAAAATTTGGATAGATATTTGAATAGATAAGGGAAAAATAATTGAACAAATGAACCAAACCAAACCAAACCAAGCCAAGCCAAGCCTTAAGTCCCATCAAATGGGGTCGGCTAAAAATAATTGAACAAATAGTCAAAAAAATTAAACAGATAAAAAAAAGTCAACAGATAAATTAAGAGGTAAAATTAGAAATAAAATGTCTTTCAAAACAAATAAGAAGACTTCTTACCAAATTATTTCACAAAAGGTGGACTTCTCACCAACAAAAAATATCTATTGGGCCTAACGTCTTATACCCTCCTTAGATTGGACTTTTCAACAATTTTTTTCTATATTCATTGCCCATCATGTACCAATGACTTAAATAATGAGAAAAGGCTGCAATTTTCACTAAAAACAATTACCGCCAAAAAAAAAATTCTTGAAACCACCTAAAAAGGAGCACTAGATTCTTTCTAAAAACATGTCACACCAAATTTCTTCTCCAGCTGTTCCATTCTTCTGAAAAATTCTATGCAAATGAGACCAAACCAGCTATCAATTAAACACATTTCATTTCTTACTTCCACGTGAAATGAAGACAGGTCAACACCAGGTTACTTTAAGTTTCTGCTGAAATTTCACAAATCATACTATTTGAAAGAACAAAAATATCTCACCGGGGATCTTCTTGAAGTCGATGAGATGGAAGTAGAAGCATAAAATTCCGAAAATGTCCGTAAGAAATAGATTCTTCCGTGTCTGCTTTCAGAAACCTCATCATGGCGACAGCATTGTCCTCATTAGCCGGAAGACCAGCATTCTTTAGCGATGTCAAGATTTCACTCTTTTGCAATGTCCCAGACTCGCTCAAACACAGAGTAGTATAAGCTCGCAGAATGGTTGGTTCCTTTTGTTCCATCAATGACAAGAATTGTTTCCAACCAAAAGACTTCGAAAACAAGTGACTTCTAGTATGGTGCATGAATTCATGTGCATATCTCCGAGGTAGTTTTCTCTTTCTCATAGCAATTTCAAGATCTTCCAAAGTAACTTGGCCATCACCATCTCTATCCAACTCCTCAAAGAACCTTCGTCCTGTAAAAATGCAAGTTATACATAAGGAATAAATCTTTAGAAAATATGAAAAAAATTAAAAGCTCATCAGCCTATATAATCAATCACATCACGGCTCTTCTTTTCCCATTTAGAGGACAAGGTTACAAGAGAGAATCTCAAAGGACAGTGGATAATGCAAAACATAATGTAATTAAAATGATATTATGAATGGGAAACCAATTCCAGGCCTTCATTTTTTCTTGTGGGACCGGGTGCTTAAACACACACGCACGCACACACACACATGCATATATATATATATATATTGTGAAGCTATAAACTCCGCCAGTCCCAAGTCCGGGTAAAGGAGGAGGGTTGTCTATTAGGTAGCCGACAGCCAACACGTCAAAAAGCCGCTCGGATCCCTTATAAAAATGAATCCTATTTTGAATCGATTAAATGCTAGGTTGTTCCCCTTAACTGACGTGTTGCGCCTGCCTCCAGGTGTTTCGAAAAATAAGCAAGGAGCGCCGCATCGACGCCTGGGTGTGGTGAAAAATGGGCAAAGGTTTCCACATTTTTTTATACGAGCGTGGATAAAGAAACTAGTCCAAGACTATAGGTTTAGGGTAGCCACATGTAATGTAAGAACTTTTACTGGTAAAACTATGGAATTGGTAGATGTCATGATTAGGAAGAGAGTTAGTATAGCTTATGTACAAGAAACTAAGTGAACGGGTGAGAAAGCTAGGAAAATAGAGGATACCGGTTTTAAACTGTATTATAGTGGCAAGGATAGACATAGGAATGGGGTAGGAATAATAGCTGCCAAGAGTCTTGTAGAAAATGTAGTGGCGGTTATTAGGAAAGGTGATAGGATTATGTTGGTTAAACTAATTATTAGAGAGAATATAGTGAACATTATTAGTGCATACGCCCCACAAGTAGGATTAGACGATCAGACTAAGAGAGATTTTTTGAACCAAATGGATGAGGTATTACAGAAAATATCCGTAGGAGAAAACCTAGTTATAGTGGGTGATTTCAACGGCCATATAGGAATAGATAAACTAGGTTATGAGAGGATGCATGGTAGGTATGGTTTTGGTGATAGAAATGAGGTTGCTGAGAGTATTTTAGATTTTGCGTGTGCTCCTGACTTGGAGGTGGCTAATACTATGTATAAGAAGAGAGAGGAGCATTTGATAACCTTTAAGAGTGGATCAATTAGGAGCCAAATAGACTACTTTCTAGTAAGAAAAGTGCACCGTCTAAAATGCAACGATTGTAAGGTGATTCCTTGAGAGAACCTAATGTCTCAACATAGGATTTTGGTACTAGATTTATGGTTTAAAAGGCAATACCAAGCTAGGAAGGATAGTGGGAGTCATAGGAAGAGATGATGGGACATAAAAGGAGATAAACTAGAAATATTTAAGAATAGAATGGATAAAGAAGGTACTTGGTACTTGGTACTTGGGATTTGGAAGATGATACTAACAATATGTAGAACTCGATGGCCAATTGTATGAGGAGAATCTCAAGGGAAGTTCTTGGAGCGTCGAAAGGAAAGAGACCTAACTCTAGGGAAACTTGGTGATGGAGAGAGGAGGTTCAAGCGGTAGTAAAGACGAAAAAAAGAGTGCTTTAAAAAGTGATAGAACGATAGAACTGAGGAAAACCTTAAGAGCTACAAATTGGCTAATAAGGTGGTCAAAAAAGTAGTGAGGGAGACTAAGTTGAAATCCTATGATGACCTATACACTAGACTAGATAATAAAGAGGGAGAGAAAAGGATATACAAACTTGCTAAGACAAGAGGAAGGAGAATAAGAGATTTTAATCAGGTTAAGTGCATCAAGAGTGAGACTCTAAGATGTTGGTGAAGGATGAAGAAATTACGGAGAGGTGGAAGAACTATTTTGAGAAATTGTTAAATGAGGAACATGGAAGTAGGTCAAAAGGGAAAGAAGTAGGCAGTTATAAGAAAAACCAGGACTATAAGTTCTATCAGAGGATTAGGAATTTCGAAGTGGTGATTGCACTTGAGAAGATGAAATCGAATAAGGCTTTAGATATCCTTGTTGAAACTTGAAAATGTTAAGGGGATTGCTTAGTTAACTAAGTTATTTAGTAAAATTTTGTTGACTAGGAAAATGCTAGCGAAGTGGAGGAAGAGTATTTTAGTGTCAATCTATAAGAATAAAGGAGACGTCCAAAACTGCAATAACTATAGAGGAATCAAGCTGGGAGAGAGTGGTGGAACGTCGATTGCGAAATATAACAGAAGTGTCAAAGAATCAATTTGAGTATGCCTGGTAGGTCAACAATGGAAGCGATCTATCTTTTGAGGAGAGTAATAGAAAAGTATAGAGAAAAGAAAATAGATATTCATATAGTTTTTATCGATCTTGAGAAAGCATATGATAAAGTGTCTCGGAATATAATCTGGTGGGTGTTAGAGAAGAAAGGGGTGACAAAAGGTTACATTGATGTAATTAGGGATATGTTTGAAGGTGTGGTGACCATTATTAGATCGCCTGCTGGAGAGACAAGTGAATATTCAATTACTGTAAGGTTACACCAAGGATCAACCTTAAGTCCGTATCTTTTTGTTTTAGTTACGGATGCGTTGACGAGAAATATTCAAGATAATGTGTCATGGTGTATGTTTTTTGCAGATGATATCATGTTAGTGGATGAGACTAGAGAAGGAATTAACACTAAGTTGAAGACTTGGAGAGAAGCACTTGAATCTAAAGGATTTAGGATAAGCAGAACTAATAACAATGAAAGCAAAGGATAAGTGAAGATTGAGAACCAAGAACTAACTAATAACAATGAAAGCAAACGACCAAGTGTATGCTCAATCGAATACCCTGTTTTTGGCAAATCTTGCCTAACACTTTCAAGTCCATAGTTGCATCCTCATGCCCATTTAGGCATTCGTAGGCCTCATCTGAACATCTTTAAACATAAAATAAGCTAGGAACACACGTAAGAGAATAATTAAGATACGTTGCTCGTTTCGAACGTGTGCCTCAATGTGTATTTGTGTCATGTGCTTTGTGTAGGTGGTCAACCGGGGTCTACTGTCAGTACCAGCCCACTGTGAGTAGTATATTTGTAAAGATATGTTGAAATGTATTTTTGAATTACCGCCAGAATGTTATTTGAAATGCTATTTTAATACAAATGAATGACGGTCCCTTTGGAAATGTAATTGTGACATCCTTAGTGTAGCCCTTACCTGGGGGTACCAATACCATGGCCCTTTGCTATGTGGCTCTCGCCTGGGGTAACAATACCGTGGCCCTTTGCTGTGTTGCCCTCGCCCGAGGGTAACAATACTGTGGCCCTTCATTATATGTGCACAGAGATCTCTAATGTTGACCCAAGTGGTTGACCTATATGGTCCCTTTAGATCTAAGTGGTCCCTTTGTTAGACCTATGCGGTCCCTTTGCACACTAATGGATGTACCACATATGATTACAAATTGTGAACTTTGATTCGATATGTACACGGGATATGAAATGCTTTGAACTCATGTGATATGATTTTGTACAGTGATAGGCATCATTCATTTAAACCTCCTTATACTGATATTACTCACTGGGCTTTAGCTCACTCCCTTTCCCCTATATATATGTAGGTGAGCAAAAGGAGGGTCAAGCATAAGGCAACCTCGGGAGTCCACCCTTTTGTCAGCCATTTTGGAGTGCCTCCATGATGGGGCAATCTGAGTCTCATGCAGAGCCAACTTGTGTCAACCAAGTGGATCATGTTACTTTGTTTTGGTTTTCTTTGTTTTTGGAAGTTATTATGTACGGATTTTGTTTAAGTGTAAGATGTTTGATGTTTAAATTTTATACCGACTCTTATGTATGTAATACTCAATGGTCATGTTCATAATTAATATTGCCTCCGCAAGGCCCCGTTATATTTATTAATTACCAGTTTTGGCTTTGAGGCTAGAGGTAATTTGGGATCAGTGTTATCAGAGGCGTGAGTAAGCGCTCGCCTAAGCGCTAAGCGAGGCAAGGCGACGGTGTAGCGCTTCAGACTCACTAAGGCGAGGCGAAATGGTGAGGCGAAGTCAAAGCGCATGAGGCGAGGCTTAGGTGACGAAGCGAGAGGCGATTCGAAGCGACGCTTCATTAATTTCGGTCTGATTTCAGTTCGAAAGATCTGAGCCCTTCATTTGGATGACTTTTGTGCTAATTGTGGACATGTGATGCACTTTATAATTGCTTTCTACTAAATATGTCGACTTCCTCTCAGTCGAAACCCTAAGTCGACTTCCTCTCAGTCGACATTTGCTTCGAACGACTGACTGACTACCTGCAGCTGCTACTTCCTTCTTCGGACAAAGGTGAGTACCTTCCTTTCTTCTTCCTTTCTTCTCCTCCTGCTTTTGCGTCTTCGTCTTCGTCTTCTTTTCTTCTTCCTTTCGTCTCTTCTTCTTTTCTTCATCTTTTTTTTTTTTTACTCTGATTTGAAAATTATACTCCGTGGGCAGACCTTTTTTTTTTTTTTTTAATTTTTTTTTTACTCTATTGCTTTGAAAAATTATACTCTGTATACTCTCTTCTTCCTTCCTCTCTCTTCTCTCTCCTGGTTATGTTAATTATTTTGTTAACTCTACTCTGTTAATTTTTTTCTCTCCTTGTCTGCTTTCTTTTTTTTTAATTATTTTTTTGTGTTATTTTACAATTATTTTTCTGTGTTAATTATATAATTATTTTGCTGAAAAAATTTCAATTAATTTTGCTGAAAAATTTCAATTATTTAATGAAAAAATTTCAATTAATTTTGCTGAAAATTTTTAATTATTTTGCCGAAAAATTTCAATTATTTAATGAAAAAAATTCAATTGATTTTGCTGAAAATTTTCAATTATTTACTGAAAAAATTTCAATTATTTTGTTGCTAAAAATATGTTGTTCTTTAATTTCTTTATGCTGAAACTGTTTATTTGTTTTCATTTAAATTGTTTCTTCATTTCGTAACATTGAATTGCTTGGTTGGTTAGAATTAGATATCGAAGTCGAGTGAAAGTAAAAAAGATCCGGCATGGCAATATGCACGGATTGTAAATCTCCAAAACCTTTCAAAGTTCATTTGCAACTTTTGTGACAGAGAAATGAATGGCGGTGTTTACCGAGTCAAGCAACATCTTGCTGGTGGTTATAAAAATGTTGTTGCTTGTAAAAAATGTCCATCTCATGTCAAAGATGAGATTAAAGACTATATGTCTCAAAAAAGTCAATCAAAGGTCCAATTGAGGATGGTTCCTAATTTTAATGAGATGGATAATGATGAAGATGATACTGATGAAATTCTTGAGATAAATCAACATGGTAAAAGGCATGTTCCTACTCAAGGTTCTACCCATCGACAACAAGGAAGTAGCTCCTCCAAATCTGTTGCTTCCAAACAACCAAAGCAAAAGGGACCCATGGATGTGCACTTCACCCGTGATCCGGAAGTTGTGGTGCAAAATCGTAAAGCCAAGGGGAAGCAAACAAGAATTGATGATAATGATCCTAGCAAGAAAGTGTTGAGAAATCAGGCTCTTGTTTGGTTTTCAAGGTGGATGTATGATACGGGTATACCTTTCAATGTTGTGAACTACAATAGTTTTGGGCCAATGGTTGAAGCTTTTGGGCAATATGGTCCTGGCATGAAACCACCAAGTTACCATGAGGTGCGGGTTCCTTATTTGCAGAAAGAGGTAGACCACACCAATAAGACCGTGGAGGATCATAAAAAAGATTGGATAACATATGGATGCTCTTTAATGGCCGATGGGTGGAAGGACAAAAGAAACAGGGCATTAATTAATTTTTTGGTTAATTGCCCAAGAAGATCAATGTTTATTGAATCCGTTGATGCTTCTAGCTTATCCAAGGATGCAAATAGGATGTTTGAATTGCTTGACAACTTTGTGGAGCATATTGGTGAAGCCAACGTGGTTCAAGTTGTTACAGATAGTGCCTCAGCAAATGTGTTGGCCGGTTAGTAACTTAGTAGTATACATTTACTTAGTACTTACTTACAATATGAATATGCAATTCTCATATTAAAAACTCGTTTTTTTTTTTTTTTTTTAACTTGAAATAGGGAAGTTTTTTGAGGCAAAGCGGCCACATTTGTATTGGACACCATGTGCAGCTCATTGCTTGGACTTGATGTTGGAGGACATTTTCAAAATTCCCAACTTTAACAAGACATTTGAGAAGGCAATTGCGGTGCATGGTTATATTGTGAACCGCTCTGGTTTGTTGAATATGATGAGGCAATTTACCCAGTGCAAGGATTTGATCAAGCCAGTAAAAACTCGATTTGCAACTGCTTTTCTAACTTTATCAAAGATTCGTCAACAACAAACTAACTTGAAGAAGATGTTCACTTTAGAGGAATGGACCACAAGCAAATGGGCGAAGGAACCACAAGGTAAAAAGACAGCACAAGTCATATTAATACCTTTTTGGAACACTGTTCTTTATGCCCTCAAAATATCAAATCCTCTTGTTCGTGTGCTGCGATTGGTTGATGGTGAGAGAAAGCCTCCCATGGGATATATTTATGAGGCAATGGATAGGGCTAAAGAAGCCATTGCAAAATCATTTAATGGAAATGAAAAGAAGTACAAGGAGTTTTTTGAAATAATTGACAATAGATGGAATGTTCAATTGCATAGGCCTTTGCATGCAACTGGGTATTATTTAAACCCAGAGTATTTTTACGCAAATCCGAATATTGAGAAAGATAAGGAAGTCATGTCAGGCCTGCATAAATGCATACAAAAGTTGGTCCCAAGCAATGAGACACAAGATAAAGTTTGCGCAGAGTTGACTACCTATAAGAAAGCTGAAGGTCTCTTTGGGATGGCTTTGGCCATTAGACAAAGAACTACAAGGGCACCAGGTGATCTATATTTTATACTTAAGTAATTTTAGTTAGTTTTTTATATTTTAAATATTTTTTCTAATTAATTAGTTATAATCAACAACTGATTGGTGGAGTGCATATGGTTCTGAAACGCCACATTTGCAAACATTTGCCATCAAAATTCTTAGTCTAACTTGTAGTTCATCTGGATGTGAGCGGAATTGGAGTGTGTTTGAACATGTGAGTACCTATTTTTAAATGTAGTGAATATATATAAATTTATTAATACCTAGATAAAAATTTGAATATTTTTATTTGGTTTGAATTTTTGCAGATTCACACCAAAAAGAGAAATAGGTTAGCTTAAAAACATCTGAATGACTTGGTATTTGTCAAGTATAATAGAGCATTGAGACGTTGATACAATTCCCGTGACACGATTGATCCCATCACTTTGACAGATATTGATAAAAGTAACGAGTGGTTGGTTGGGAGGATAGAGGAGGAACTTGTCTTTGAGGATGATACTTTGACATGGGATGATGTTGCTAGAGCTGCTGGAGTTGAGGAAAGTAGACAAAGAACTAGATCAACAAGGGCAATAGAAAGGGGTCGTTCAACTTCAAAATCAGCAGCTAGACCTAGATTACAACTTATTGATGAGGAAGAGTCAATTTCAGATGGGGGAGAGGAAGAAGATGCGGAGGGATATGATGAAGCCAATGATAATGAAGAAGAAGTTCATTTGCTTGATGTTGAAGATGATTTTTAGAACCTTTGGATTGTTGGATTGTATTTGTCTTTGTTGGATATTTTCTGTTGTTTATGGATATTTAGTATTTGGAATGATAAATGCATGATGGTTCTTGAAAATATTTATATTTTTGTCTATACTATTTATTTTAAAAAAATATCGTTTGTGGTCGCCTCGATTCGATGAAGACCTCGCCTCGCCTCGCCTCGCCTCGTCGCCTCACGCTTAGGTGTTAGGAGACCTTGTCGCCTCGATTCGCTTTTCGCCTTAAAAAACACTGGGATTACTAGCCGATCACGGCCTAAACCTCTAGGGGTGGGTTCGGGTCGTGACAGCTTCGGTTGTTTCCTCTCTTCATTTAGGTTTACTTGGGTTTTCTTCACGTATCTCTTCGTCTGTCTGGATTTTTGACTCTGGTACTTCTCATCATATGACTCATCATCTCTCCTACTTCAAAATTGTATTCCCCCTTCCTTTCCTATTACTGTTAATGCTGCTAATGGGTCTAATATGTCCGTTATATCTGTTGGGTCTGTCCTACCATCTGCTATGTCTACTATCTCTATTCCATCTGTTCTTTATGTTCCTTAGTTATCTGTCAGTTTATTATCTATCAGTCAGCTTGATCCCTCCGGTTTTAATGTTACCTTTTCTTACTTTGTGCAGGATTGGATGTCCACGCAGCAGATTGGAACCGGCCGTAGACTTGGAGACCTCTATGTGGTAAAGAGCTTACATCTGCCTATGATAACTCCTACTGCCTTTTCCTCTTTTCAATTGGATTCTCTGTCCAGTCCTTTCTACTTGTGGCATTCTAGATTAAAGCATTTGTCTGCTAACCACTTTCGGCCTTTAACTCAGTCAGGTATATTGGGTAAAATTTCTCCTAGTGAACTTACTGAGTGTCGGGGGTGTAAACTTACCAAAATGACAGCCTTACCTTTTTGTAAAAGTACTTCTATATTTGATACACAGTTTTCTTTAGTTGACACTGCTGTCTGGGGCCCTTCTCATGTTCTTACTAAAGAAGGTTCTGCATACTATGTTTCATTTGTTGATGACTGCACCCATTACACTTGGGTTTATCTTATGACTCATAAGTCTGACTTCTACCAGATATACCATACTTTTCAGTCTATGGTCACTACACAGTTTAGGTCTACTATTAAATTATTGCGGTCTGACTTGGGCGAGGAACACTTTAAAACTGAGTTTTGTGAATATTTTGCCAATTTGGGTACCATTCACCAAACTTCCTGTACTGATACATCTGCCCAAAATGGTCGAGCTGAGCCTCTTTGAGACAGCTAAGTCTCTCCTCTCTGCCTCTGTCCCGGCTCCATTTTGGGGTGAAGCAGTTCTTACTGCTGCTTTTCTTCTCAACCGCATGCCTACCCCCTTCTTTCTGGTCGGTTTCCTTATGAGGCTCTGTTTTCTCAACTTCCTAACTACTCCTGTGTTTGGGTATGCTTATTTTGTCCTTTTACTCCATAAAGATAGGACCAAACTTAGTGTCTGATCTGTCGTATGTCTTTTTGGGTTACAGTCTCACTCAGAAAGGTTATCACTGTTATGATCCTATTTTTTGTCGCTTTTATGTCTCCCACCATGTTGCCTTTCTCGAACGTCTACCTTACTTTCAGCTTCCTCCTCTCATATCCCCAATTTCCAAAGAGGATTTGGTTCATATTGATCCATTTCCTTCTAAGGTCCCTCCTGATGAGTACATCTCTGTTGTTTCCTATGAGCTTATTCCCTCTTCTGCTTGTACCACCCTCCTACTGAGTCCTTTCCCACTGAACCCCATGAGTCTGTTCCCTTCCCTCCTCCTCCTCCTCCTCCTCCTCCTTTCCCGCCTTCTCCTTCTTCTTCTTCTTCTCCTTCTCCAATGTTAGTCTATTCTCGTCGCAAGGCTCTCCCTCCATCAATTGTCTCTGTCTCTGCCCCTGCTGTTGATCCTCCTGCTTCTGACGACTCTGATCTTGCTAACCGTAAGTATCCCATTTGCATCCGTAAACAGGTAGTCAAACTTGATTTTACTAAAACATGTTTTTCTCCTTTATACTGTACATTTTTGTCTGCTATTCACTCTTTTTCAGAACCTCAGTCTTACAAGGAGACCTATCAAGATCCTCATTGGATTCAAGCTATAGAGAATGAGTTGTCTGCTTTGCAGAAAACTAGTACGTGGAAGTCGGTTCCTTTGCCTGCTGGTAAGAATCTAGTTGGTTGCAAATAAGTCTACAAAGTCAAGACTCATTCTTATGGTTCTCTTCAGCGTTACAAGCCTCGCCTGGCTGCCAAGGATTTTTCACAGGAGTATGGTATTGATTATAAGGAGACTTTTGTCCATGTTGCCAAGATGACTACTGTCTGTACTTTGATATCTATCACTGCTATTCGATATTGGCCTCTTTATCATATGGATGTTAAGAATGCTCTTCTTAATGGTCATCTCGCTGAGAAGGTTTACATGCGTCCTCCCCCTGACTTTTCACCATTCCTCTGGACAGGTTTGTCGTCTTCAGTATGCTCTGTATGGTCTGAAGCAATTTCCTCGTGCTTGGTATGATCGCTTTCAGACTACTGTTGCTGAGCTTGGATTTCATCTTTCTGCATGGGACTCCACACCTCTGCTGGTTTTGTTGCCATATTACTGTATGTGGATAATGTGATTATTACTGGCTCTGATTCTTCTGTTATCTCTGAGGTCAAGCAACATCCCTTCCGCACCTTCGAAATGAAGGATTTGGGCCCATTGCGATACTTTCTTGGTATTGAGATGACTTCTTCTCCCAATGGCTACTTTCTGTCTCAGGCCAAGTATGCTAATGAAGTTATTCACCGTGCTAGTCTTACTGACACTAATTGCTGATACCCTCATTAAGCTTAATGTAAAACTTAACACTACTAATGGTGTTCCTCTGCCTGATCCTACTTTATATCAAGAGCTCGTGAGTTGCTTAGTCTATCTAACGGTTACTCACCCTGACCTTGCATATGTTATTTATGTGGTTAGTCAGTTCATTTCTGCTCATTTTACACATTAGGCTACTTTGGTTCGGATTCTTCGTTATCTCTGGGGTACTATATTCAAGGTTTACTATTGTCTTCTACTTCCTCTTTGGACTTAGTGGCTTATGTTAATTCTGATTAGGCTAGTGATATCACTGATCGCAAGTCCAATTTTGACTTCTGCATGTTTCTTGGTGATTCCTTGATTTCTTGAAAAAGCAAAAAACAAACTGTTGTTGCATGTTCCACTACCAAGGCTGAGTATTGTGTTATGACTCATGCCACTACTGAGATTGTTTGGCTTCATTGTCTCTTGACTAATTTGGGTGTCCCTCAGTCTTCTCCATCCTCTCTTCACTGTGACAACCGTAGTGCTATTCAGATTGGCCATAGCACTGTTGTCCATGAGGAGACGAAGCACATTGAGATTGATTATCATTTGTACGTCAGCATTTGCAGTCTGGCTCCATCTTGCTTCCTTTCATCTCTTCGGCATTGCAACTTGCTGATTTCTTTACCAAAACCCACACCACGGCTCGATTTCAGTTTCTTCTTGATAAACTCTCAGTGTTTTCTGCTAAAACATCTTGAGTTTGAGCGGGAATGTGAGAATATTATGTTAATTATGGAAATATATATATATATATATTAGATTGATTGTATATTTTAGATTGATTGTGTGAATATTATTTCCTATTTTAGATTAGGTTTATGATTGCTATATATATCAGTTGTACTCGTTGTATTATACACAAGTTGAATATACAGATCATTCAAAAAAACTTACAACCAGGACATGTCTAAATTTCAGACTTTGTAAATACTACATTCATTTATTCAGAGTACAATAGTGTTTACAAACCAACATGGATGCTTGTGCATATGCATAGGTTCATAGTAAATTCTACTGCTTAAACATATTCATTGTCCAGCTAGACAGGTCAGACACATATCCCATACCCCAACCCAAGTGTAATTGTCTAACAGGGCAATTCACAAATTTATAAGAGTCCATACAACATAGCTTATATCTCCCATATGCAGGGGAAAAAAAAAATTAGAAGTTATATCTCCCATATAACTTCTAGTTAAAATTTTAGAAGTTTCTCTTCACAGGCAGTTCACAATTCATAATATACTAGGTCACAACACCCAAAAAAATGTGCTGAACTAATTTATCAAAAAAAAAAAATTGTGCAGAATTAAACAGACCAAAGTCGTAGCTTGAAGAAATCATAACTTTCCAAATCAGGTTTCATGCAGGAATGGGAACTGACAAATGCTGGAATAGAAGGCAGTTGGCAACATGGACATAGCAACTTTATAGTATGTTAGGCAGTAGGCCTAATTATAAATGTCAGAAATTTACTTTAATAAGTGTAACACAAACATTTAGTAGATGTTTGGCATGCACTAAATGTCAGAAATTTACTTTAATAAGTGTAACACAAACATTTGATGGTAATATGATTTGTGCAGTGTGCTGTACGATTAACACAGGACACTTGCACATTAAATCTTAACAGCACAAAGAGAAATGACATAGAAGGGATTCCCTGCTCAAACTAATACACTCTGCTTCGTCAATTAAATTTAAGGAATCTGGGAATGATTACCAAGCTACTTGAGAAACATACCTTCAGATTCTGTGTATCTGAAAAAATCCTGGACTGAGAATAGCTTCTTCTTGTCAAGATAGTCTTTGGAAGATCGTCCTAAATGGGGTACAAGCTTGATTAGTTCTGTCAATGAAACAGTTGATAGAGTGGATCTTAATCGCTCAACATTTGACAAGGGAATACTAAGTAATCCATTTGCCAGCTTCTGTGTAGAATTTTCCCCCGTTTCTTCCTTGTTGCTTGCAATAACACCATCATCATCCCCTTCTTTAGCAGAAGTAACTCCCACACTACTTGACGGCACGCCTCCCACTCGGGCAAACTTCCAATTTCCCAAAAACCCATTCACATCTGCCCTTTTACCTTCCAAAATATTAGTGACTGCCTTCAAATAGTTCACCTGATTGGTAGGACAAGGAGTGGGACATGAATCATTGCTCTTGCATTCACTTTCTTGGATACCCAAATCGAACTTCTGAAGATTTTGAGTTAATTGGTCACATACAAAACCTATAAAGCATTCGATTGACAAATTAATTCCTTCTTTATGTTTTGAATCCTCATTCTGAAATGTTGCAACAAACAGACCCTTTGATTCCTTTGGCTTTATTTCATATGAAACCCTAGGTTTGGATGCCTGTGCACATGAATGCATACAATCTTTGTCCTCGTCACCTGTTTTGTGAAACCGCTTTTTACCAGATGTAAAAGGACTTGGAAAAGACTGAAAAAAGCCATTAAGCAGCAACGACCACGTGACGGCAAAATGTAGGCAATTTGAGCAGGTCTCATCCGCATTACCAACATTCCCTTTCAACCCTTTGTTAGACGTGTCAATCTTATGTCCATTATTACTTCCACAATTTTGAGAAAAAATTCCCGACAAACTCTTAATCGGAACATTTATCGACAAATCCTTCTTTCTTTCATCACTAATCACACACTGATAACTCTTTTTCTTCACAGAGCAGGTCTGAACCTTATTATCCTTCTTAGCACTGCCCTGATTCAACTGTGTCGTAACGACTTCGAGGCTATTATTAGCCCCATTCTTGGAGCCTGGCCAACAATGCTCAAAGTCTTTCGCTGCCTTCCTTATACCAGATTCGAGCGGCAAAAACACATCCTTTACAACTTGAAATGGATTAAAGGAGAACTCCACATGATCATTCGCAGACACCATCACCAAATCCGCAGATTAATCACTTATATATATATATATATATATTCTTGTATATATCACTTGTCAAAAAAAATTTCCAAAAATACATTCTACCTTAAATTCAACATAAATTCATAAAAACAAAGCTCATTGATCAGATAATTACAGTTCCAGAACTACACCTAGAATTTCAGACAACAACTGATTCAGAACCCTAACTGTTTTCGTCCGTAAAATCAAATCGAGAGCAATCCATGAGCAGTTGAATCCGAAAAGTGATTAAACATGCGTATATATATACAGAGAATGGAGATGAAAAGTATATGCAATGTACTTACATGTGAAGCATTGAATTCAAATCACAGATAAATGTTTATCTTCTAAATTTAGACAAAGATAAACCTTTTGTTGAGTTTAGACAAATCTGAGGATCTCGAGATATGGCGACGAGTGAAGAGAAGAGGAAGACGAGCTTCTACTTGACTGTTTCATTTTATTTAGAAAAAATATTGGGAGCGAGTCTGATGTGATGTTTTGATTGTGGACTTTTTTTTTATATAATTGGAGCATCTCCCAATAATACCATTTTATTGTTATAATTTGACAATAAATAGTATTATTTTATTAAATTATAATGATGGTGTTTCAATGATCATTTGTTATTTTGGTAATTTTTAACTAGTTTTCTCTTTAAATTTATAAATGTTGTTTGGATATAGTTTTTTTGTAATTTTATTTTTGTTTATTTTTTGTCTTTTATGACCCTTTTTTTAATTATTTGTAAAAAAAAAAATATATATTTATATTATTCCCGACTAGACAAATATAAAAAATTTAAAAAATTAGAAGAAAAAAAATATAATATTCAATTTGAAAAATTAAATAGAAAAATTAAATTTGAAAAATTACTTAGTTTTCTACTGTTTTAATTCTGTTTTTTCAACTGAATTTGGAGCCACAAATATGTTCATATTTGCTGATGTAGCATAGTTGGCAATTACTATTTTACTTGCCAAATTTGATAACAGATATGGCATATGTCATCTTTGGCAAGTAAAATAGCAAGCCATTGGAGACCCACTTTTTATCACTATTGCTATATTATAGATTTGGCAAATGTTTTGAGAGCTCCATTGGATATGCTCTTAGTGTTCCTTTCGATTTCTATATCAAAATATTTTATTAAATATTTTACTAAATATCTCATATGATATAAAATATTTTATCAAATATCTCATACAAGACTCATTTGGTACTCACATAGTGGGGTCCCCCATGGTGTGGGTTCCACACCTATGTAAATATTTAATAGAATATTTGGAGCCTCCAGCATTACTCTTTATTTATTATATATAGTATTCAAGGAAAATTTACGTTTAAATATTGGTGATTTATTTAATTCTAAGAATTTTTTTATAAAACAATTATTTTATTGATTTTGAAAATATAAATTTAATATATTATTTAAAAATTAAGTTTAAGATTATATTTTTATTTTTATTATATTTCTTTCTATTTTTATTTTTTTAAGTAAAAGGTAAGATACATTTAATAATTTAATTTGGGATGAATTTTATTTGTGAATATTTTTTATTTGAAATGTGAACATGCTAAAAGAAGTACAAAAAAAAAATTCTTAATATATTTTTTTCCAAATAACACTTCAAAAAAAAAAAATTTATTACAACACTCTAATATAATATACAAAAAAATTTCTTAATGTATTTTTCTCCAATGTAACACTCCAAAAAAATTTCTTAGTGTTTTTTTTTCTAAACATAATACTCCAATGTAACACTCTAAAAAAAGATATAGGATTCTTCAAACCATTCCAAAATGATGTGAGATTCTTCATGCCATTCTAAAAAGAATACAAAAATTCATTAGTAAATTTTTGACAAATATATAATTTCAAAAACTATGAGTTTTACGTTTAAAAAATATGCTAACGAATTTTTTAGTATTGTTGTGTGTATTACATTGGAGTGTATTACATTAGAATGTTACATTTGGAAAAAGTATATTAAGAAATTTTTGTGTGTTACATTGAAATGTTACGTTTGGAAAAAATGCAGTAACAAGTTTTTTTGTGTGTTACATTAGAGTGTTATGTTTGAGAAAAATACACTAAAATTTTTTTTGGAGTGTTACGTTGTTACATTTAGGAAAAGTACACTAAGAAATTTTTTAATGTGTTATATTTGAGTGTTACATCCTTATTCGTAATGTAGGATTTGTTTTAGAATTAAAAAAAAAAAATTCAAAACCTCTATAGTGCAGATTGTCGAAATATGTAATTTCATATTTGGAGAAACTTACTTTTATCCCTCAAAAATAAAACCTAAACGTGTAAGTAACTGCCTTTTTGTGTAATTTTACTTTAGTGGAATCTTTGGATTCATAACCAAACCAAACCAAGCCTTGAGTCCCATCAAATAGGGTCGGCTACATGAATCATTCTTCTCCACGCAGCCCTATCAAATGTCATTTTGTTAGTCAAATTAAGTAGATCCATATCTCTATTTACAACGTTAGCCAACGTTAATCTAGATCTACGTCGTCCCCTAACACTCCCCTCTACCGCTACAGCATCGCATCTCTTCACTACTGCTTCTGTTGGTCTCCGTTGAATATGATCAAACAATCTCAATCGATTCTCTCTCAACTTGTCTTCTATCGGTTGTACTCCTACTCATTCCCGAATACACTCATTCCTAATTCTGTCTTGTCTAGTTTTGTCACACATCTACCTTAACATCCTCATTTCAGCTACACTCATCTAATCTACATGTTGTTTCTTAGTTGCCCAACACTCTGTCCCATACAACATCACTGGTCTAATAGTCATTTTATAGAACTTACCTTTTAGTCTAGTGGGTATTCGTTTATCACACAATACCCCAGACGCACTTCTCCACTTACACCATCCTGCTTTAATCCTATGGGCTACATCCGCATCAATCTCCCCCGCTGTTGTGATAATTGATCCTAAATAACGAAAATGTTCACTCTTAAGCAGTTCTTGGTTCTCAATCTTCACTTTTCATCTGCTTTCATTGTTACTATTACTAAATTTACACTCCATGTACTATGTCTCAGTTCTACTTATCCAGAATCCTTTCGATTCAAGAGCTTTTCTCCAAATCTCCAACTTTGGGTTAACTCCTTCTCTAGTCTCATCCACTAGCACGATGTCGTCTGCAAAAAGCATACACCATAGCACATCATCCTGAATATTTCTCGTCAACTCATCCATAACTAAAGCAAAAAGATAAGGACTTAAGGTAGATCCTTGGCGCAACCCAACAGTGATAGGAAATTCATTTGTCTCTCCAGCAGGCGATCTAATAGTGGTCACCACCCCTTCATACATGTCTCTAATCACATCAATGTGACCTTTTATTACCCCTTTCTTCTCTAACACCCACCATATTATATCTCGGGGTACTTTATCATATGCTTTCTCAAGGTCGATAAACACCATATAAATGTCTCTTTTCTTTTCTCTATACTTTTCTATTACTCTCCTCAAAAGATAAATCACTTCCATTGTTGACCTGCCAGGCATAAACCCAAATTGATTCTCTGGCACCTCTGTTTATATTTCGCAATCGGTGTTTCATCACCCTTTCCCACACTTTCATTATATGACACATTAGCTTGATTCCTCTATAGTTGTTGCAATTCTGGACATCTCCTTTATTCTTATAAATTGGCACTAAAATACTCTTCCTCCACTCATCTGGCATGTTCCTAGTCAAGAAAATTTTGCTAAACAACCAAGTCAACCAAGTAACCCCCTTCTTACCCAAGCACCTCCAAGCTTCAATAGGGATATCATCAAGTCCTAAAGCCTTATTTGATTTCATCTTCTTAAGTGCAATCTCCACTTCAAAGTTCTTAATCCTACAATAAAACCTATAGTTTTGGTTTATCGTATTACTGGTCATTTCTTCCCCTATTGTCGTACCTCCATGTTCCTCATTTAATAGTTTCTCAAAATAGTTCTTCCATCTTTCCTTAATCTCTTCATCCTTCACTAATACCTTAGAATCTTCACTCTTGATACACTTAACTTGATTAAAATCTCTTATTTTCCTCTCTCGTATCTTAGCAAGTTTGTATACCCTCTCATCTCCCTTTTTACTATCCAATCTAGTGTATAGGTCATCATAAACTTTCAACTTCGCCTCACTCACTACTTTTTTGATCTCCTTATTAGCCAATCTATAGCTCTTAAGGTTTTCCTCAGTTCTATCATTTTGTCACTTTTTAAAGCACTCTTTTTTGGTCTTAACTACCGCTTGAACTTCTTCCCTTCACCACCAAGTTTCCCTAGAGCTAGGTCACGTCCCTTTCGACTCTCCAAGCACTTCCCTTGAGATTCTCCTCATACAATTGGCCATCGAGTTCCACATAGTGTTAGCATCATCTACCAAGTCCCAAGTACCTTCCTTATTTATTTTATTCTTAAATATTTCTAGTTTATCCCCCTTTTAGGTCCCACCATCTCGTCCTATGACGCCCACCATCATTCCTAGCTTGGTATTGCCCTCTAAAACATAAATCTAGTGCCAAAATCCTATGTTGAGAGGTCAGGCTCTCTCCAGGAATCACCTTACAATCATTGCATTTTAGGCAGTCCACTTTTCTCACTAAGAAGTAATCTATTTGGCTTTTAACTGACCCACTCTTAAAAGCTATCAAATGCTCCTCCCTCTTCTTATACATAGTATTGGCCACCACCAGGTCAAAAGCCAATGCAAAATCTAAGATACTCTCTCCAACCTCATTTCTGTCACTAAAACCATATCCGCCATACACCATTTCATAGCCTAGTTTATCTATGCCTACATGGCCATTAAAATCTCCACCTGTAACCAAGTTCTCTCCTACGGGTATCTCCTGTAAGATCTCATCCATTTGCTCCCAAAAATCCCTCTTAGTCTGATCATCTAATCCTACTTAAGGGGCGTATGCACTAATAACGTTTACTATATTTCCTCCAATAACTAGTTTAACTAACATAATCCTATCCTCTTTCCTAATGACCGCCACTACATTCTCCACCAGACCCTTGGCAATTATGATTCCTACCCCATTCATGTGTCTGTCCTTACCATTATAATACAGTTTAAAACCGGTATTCTCAATTTCCCTAACTTTCTTACCCATCCACTTAGTTTCTCGTACGCAAGCTATACTAACTTTCCTCCTAATCATAACATCTACCAATTCCATCGTCTTACTAGTTAAGGTTCTTATATTCCAAGTGGCTACCCTAAACCTGTATTCTTGAACTAGCTTATTTACCCGCGCTCATCCAGGAAAACACAGGAACCTTTGCCCATTTTTCACTGCACCCAAGCGTCGATGCGGCGCCCCTTGCTCACTTTTCAAAACACCCGGAGGCAGGCGCAACGCGTTACTTGAGGGTAACGACCTAGCATTTAAACGATTCAAAGTCGAATTCATTTTCATAAGGGATCCGAACGGCTTTTTTACGTGTTGCCTGTCGACTATCTAACACACAACCTTCCTCCTTAACCCGGGCTTGGGATCGGCAGAGTTGTTAACAACCCTGACGGAGTTAACCTTTGGATTCATAAGGGGGAACAAAAAAAAAAAGTTCACAATATCACATTTTGAGATTTATTAGTGTTTCACCCATTATTTAATACATTAATTCTCCTAAATTTAGAGGGTGTTTGGGATGATGTATCATATTATCTTTTTGGTTTTTATGGATCATATTATCTCTCCATTTTTTTACACATATTTTCAAAAAATGTCAAAAAATTGACTTTCAACATGTTTCCCAAAATAATTCTAAATAGATATACTTTTTGATTTTTTACGAAAAAACGTGAAAAATATATTAAATTTGAAGTGATGTAATAGAGAGGTGATATGATCCAAATAAAATAATTGTGACCCAAATAGGATAATGTGCTAAAATAGCATGTGATATTTTAGCACATGCCAAACACACCCTTAATATAATTATATTAAACTAAATTTTACTTCGCATAATAATACTTACTGTAGAGAGTTGATTTTTTTAAATAGCCATTTGATTTTTGGTAGAAACTAAAAAGGTTATTATGTTTAATTTTGAGTTTTCAAATATAAGTTTTAATTTTTTTTTAATATTTCAATAAAAAATTATTTTTTAGATCTATTTTATGTAGATATACTTAAAGAAATAATTTTTTTTAATAAAAAGATCACTAATAAAAAAAAAATTTGTATTTATTATTAATTTAATTTATAAATAATTTAATTTTTAAAAACAATTAGATTAAATTTATCTTAAAAAATTGACTAAACTATGAAAAAAAAAATACTAAAAATAACAAAATACGAAAAATAAAAAATTGTATTTAAGAACTCAAATCCAAATAGAGTGATTAGAAAAATTGCTTAAAAAATATTTTTTTATAAGTAAAAATTTATGTGACATTTAATTTTTTTTAACTTATGACAAATAATTTTTTTGACGTAATTACTTACGCTCACTTAGGGATTGTTTGGAATATTCTAAATAAGTGAATTTTTTGACTTTTTATGAAATATGGGTTGGGTTTGAAATGATGTAGTAGAGAGGTGATGTGACTTAAATAAGATAATGTGACTTAAATAGGATAGTAACTTTTTAAATTTTTAACTTTTTTAGTATATGCCAAACAAGGCCTTAGTCTTTTTTTTATCAACAATTAAATAGTTATATTTATAATAAAATGATATTTTTAGCTTACTTATATATTATTTGTATTAATTCTAATCACTTTGATTTTACTATAAGACACTTAATGCAATATTTATTAAATTTATTGTATTTTTATTAAATTTCAAGAGTAATCAATTTTTTTTTAGAAAATTGGTGAAAAATCTAATTTGAAAAGAGTATAAGGTATTAGATTCAAGATAAAATCTTATTTAATAATAAGGATATGTCGAAAGTTGCCAAAAAAGTCGTTGATGCCAGAAAAAAGTCGTCGAAAAATTGACCAGAAAAGTCACCGAAAAATTCATTGGCAACAGTGACTGACGAGCAGCGGCAGCAAGTGGTAGTGGTGGTGAGCTAAAAAAATGTGTGATATCCAACAGATATGGTATTGAATGACATGTGTCACATTTCAACAAATAGGCAGTCTGGTGAATTTCAACATATAGGAAAATAGGTTTGGTAAATTTCAACAGATAGATAGATTTGGCAATTTCAATTCAAGAGATAGATAAATAAGTTGATTTTAATAGATAGTTGTCTTTTAATCCTAAAGAGAAGGCTATGGGTTCAACTATCTTAGAGGGAAGTTAAATTAGAAGGCAAGCACCTAGGTGTTTTGTAAGGATGAGGATATTAACTCACATTGGTGTTAATTTAATAATTAATAATTAACTTTTACCGATAAAAAATAATAATAATAATATTAAATAATTATACTTTGGACAAATTATGTGTTTTTTGGCCAAAAGGTACTATAACTTGGCCTGTTGGGTCAGAGGATTAAAAAAATGATCTTATGAGTATGAGTGCTTTTTTTTTTAAAAAAAAATAAAATTATTAATTGGACAAAGACTGATATATACGTGTGAATATGTCCACAAAAAGCTGACGTAAAGTAATAAAATATGGAGGCCACTTGGGGTTTGGTAGGTTTAAGGATCATTAATTAAGACATATCTTTTTGCGGGGTAGTTAGTGCGTTTTATCTCATCATCCAACGTTTGGGTCTTATCCATTTCGGTTTCTAGTCCATTGTTGTTTTGTGTTTGTTAAAACGACCAGCAATATTAGGTATTATGAAATTTTTTTTATAAAAGTAATCATAAAAATTTTGTGATTATTAGATTACACTTAAAATAAAATACCACACACTAATTAAAGTAATTCAAAGATCATAAAAGTTTCATGATTATTTTCATGAAAAAATTTTCATGATCCCTAACTTTCCTCTAAATTGAATATTGAGGCATAGTAATTTTGTTGGGTGGTTGATGGGTCAATTTTTTACTCTAAAAAAAAATTTAAAAATTAAATAAAAATTATTATCCCATAAAATAAGATTAAGATTAAGGTGGTGGTGTTTATTAAAATTGAAAGTTAAAAATTAAGTAATAAAAATTGGTTGTTAAATTTTTTTAATTGAAAAATTGTTTGAACTAAAATAAGTTATTTAATATGTATAATATTAAATTTAAAATTTATTACTTTTAAATGATATTTATCAATTTTACATTGTTATAGTGAATTGGTGATGGTCGTAATAGTAGTAGAGGCAACAATGGTAGCGGAACCAAGATTCCTTAGGTGGGATGGGGGGAAATTGCCAAAAGGAAGACATATAATAGATTTGTCGAGCCATCAATGAATCGACTTGTGTTTTATATAATTAAATCATTATAAAGTCCAATTTAACAATTGTCTAAGACATTAGGTCGAGTGAATGTTTTTAATTGGTGAGATATCCACCTTTTGTGAAATAGTTTGGTAAAAAATTTTGTTGTGAGGATATTTTACTTCCAACTTTACCCCTTATATGTCTGTTGAATTTTTTAACTATCTATTTAAGTTTTTTGATTATCTGTTCAAATATTTTTTTTATCTGTTTAAATTTTTGACTATCTGTTCAAATATTTGTCCAAATTTTATTATCTGTTCAAATTTTTTTTTCCTTATTTGTTCAAATATCTATCCAAATTTTGTTATCTATTCAATTTTTTGCTTATCTATTTAAATCTATCTATCCAAATTGTATTATTTGTTTAATTTTTTTCTCTGAATTCTATTTGTTGATTTTTTTTTATCTATTTAAATCTTTATTAAATCTTTACTGGAATTTCAGGTTTTAAGATAATAAAAATAAGGGGGGGGGGGAAACTAAGAACACTACCAAACAAGTCATAAATTTAGTGTTGATTCTTCATTATATTGGACCCAACAAACCAAAATCTATGACTAACCAAGCTCAATTGAACTAATACTATAAGAAACACAAACAAGAAATTAGTTTTGTGAAAAAACAAATCAAGAAAATTCAAAACCCTAATTAAATCAACAAAAACATTAAAAACCCATTTCAACAAGAAGAAAATCAAGACACGTGAATCGAAAAGAACAGTTATAAAACCCTAATAAAAAATAGCTAACACGGATATGACAGAGCCAAACAAATATTCAGAGAGAATGAAATTCGAGTATCAAATTAGAAATCGAGAAAGGGTTTATACTTGCGGAGAGACCAATTGAAATGGGAAAAATCTGGAGAAAGAGAGGTGGGGGGAAAGCATGGGGGGGTGTTTGGGAATTTTGAAGAGGAAATTTCAAAAATGAAGTGAATGTGAGAGAGAGAGAGAGAGAGAGAGAGAGGGATCCAAACATACCTCAAGAATGGAACCGTCAATCGTCGCCACGCTGCCGAACCAATCTCGCCGTAGAAGGGAGAGCACTGTTCCAGTCGAAGTCTCACGCCGCACGAACTAGTCTTTCCTTCGAACCCTCTCTTTTCTCCCTCTCTTATACTAGGTTTTGCATCTTACAAATTTCTATGTTTAGAAGCCAAAGGGTTCTCTTCCCCCCCCCAAAAAAAAAGAAGCAAAGGTTTATATTTTGATAGATAAAAAAAAAATTAATATAATTTTGGTGATTGGTGCTAGTATTTTATTTAGTCATACCATTCACGACATAAATTGTGCGCTGTGAAAAATGAAATATGTTTAACGGCTGTCATACGCTTGTTGTGTATAATTGATGTATTAACGGCATGCTATATACATATCATAGAAAGTTTTATTATTTACGGCCTAATATTGCAAATCGTAAAAAAATCACGATTATTAGTATTAACAGCCTAAGCAATAGACATGCTGTGGTTTGGATATTATTTACGACATGCAAAAAAAGAAAGTCGTAAAAGTGAAAAATGACGACTTGCATTTATTGTATGTCGTTGATGTGATGCGGTAAAATCCAGTTTTGTTGTAATGCTAATTGTGTATCAAAACATGTTCTAGTTAGGGTTAGAGCTTAAACAAACTAGGTTGGTTACAAGTACAATATATCAACATATAATCAAATTAGTCAATGTTTCTTCCTTGATTTAAGCTTGTTGTCCTCAAAAGGACATCACAATATGCATGTATAGGTGATGGCCAACCGTGTACTAAGGATTTGAGGGAATTTCTTTGATTTTTTTGTGTACAATTTGATATACAATTTGTAGATATTGAATACAAAAAGAATTGAATATGATTAAAGGTACAAACATATATATATATATAAGTACTTGATTTGGGGTCAAAATGTAATTCTAATAAAATGTAAGGGCTAAGGCTTAATTAGAATATCTATGTAGGTGTAGAATTTAATTAAATTAGGGTTAGGGAAAGCAATTCGATTTAAGTTTCTCGTTTTCTAATTAAAAGATGATCAACTGAACGAACATAATGAGAATTGAAAATCTAGGGTTTTGAATGATTTTTCTATAATTAGGGAGTAAATTAATTATTATTAGGGTATTAGAAATGATTCCTAAGTTATTGGGGCTGGTTAGGGTTTGCATGGTTTTAATCAGGATGCGTTTTCGATTCTAGGATTCAAATTGCAAGTAAACTTGAAAATCGAGGGTTTTCATTAAAATAATCCAAAAGTGGAAACCTTAATGAAATTACAAAATTCAGGGGCCTCACAAAGAGGTACACAAAAAACACCATTACATTTGCTCAATTTTCTTTTTTTTAGCCATGTTTAATCTATGACGATTCTAGTTTAGACCCGATCTATTTATTTGATTGTGAATCTGAGAATCCACGTACTTAACTGTTGTTCATCTCTTTTCCATCATAATACTTGTTGAGTTTGGCCATTGGGAGTTTTGATTGTGTTTGAAATAAGTTGGGAAGTCAGTTTTTCATTAAGTTGTTGCTCAGATTTTTGCCTATTCGCTCGAGCGATGCTTCTTGCTCTCGAGCAGTCTTTTACATTCTGTAAAACTACTGAGAGTTCGATATCTGTGCCCGAGCGACACTTCTTACAAAGCGATCTTTTACAGTTTGCAAAACTACTAGGAGGGGGTCATTGTGTGCTCGAGCGATGGTTTTGGTCACTCGAGCGATGTCACTTATCGTGTCTGTTTGCTCAAGCGGTGTTCTGGTCACTCGAGTGGTCTGTGCAAATATCAGTCCGAGAAGAAGGCTTTTTGGATCACTTTTTCATCTCTTTCTCTCTCTAAACATTTCAAAACCCTAGATCTTCATTCTCTCTCTCTAGTTCTTGAACTCTAGCTCCAAATACTCTCAATCCGTGGGTTTCTTCACCCTAATCCTTTGGAGTAAAACATTGAGCACATTGAGGGCTTCGTTTTAATTAGAGAAGTTAGTGTTTTTAACTTCATCAAGTTCTATCCATTGTTTCTTCGTGTCTTCTACCTTGAGCTAAGGATTTCTTTGACTCTTTTATATAATTTTTAGATTAGTTATTTGTTCTTTGAAAAGGGTATTGGTTTGGGAAATTTTGGGGAAAACCTATGGTTTGGATTTGAAATCGAAAGAGGGGTTTTCCAAATAGATTCTTGAAAATGGTTGTGGGGATGTATTTATGAGCGAGACATGCTAACATGGGGGGGACTTCTTGAAATTGATTTTGTAAAATAAAGGGGGGTTTTGCCCTAGATTTTAGATATTTGGAATTGTGAAGGGAAATGAAAAATGATGTTGGGTATTTGAAATTGGAATAATATTTATATTGATGATGATGATGGAGTTGGATATGTAGTATCACTCCATTGTAATTGATGAAATTGTATCTTTTAATTAGAAATTATCTTTTGAATATAAATAACTATTTCGGGCTATCGGTAGAGAATAGTCTTGATTGTTGTAGACATTACATGAGGATTAGGCCAAATTGAAACTAATTTCTCATACATTGTACATTGAGCATCATTTTATATTGAACATTGTAAATGTATTGGTTTTTGAGAAAAAAAAATGGTGAATACCGTGGTGAATCTGGTTAGGGGGTGTGGTTGTGGTTTTATTATGTTGGCCTATGTGTCATTGGTGAAAGTCCAGAAACCCGCGCGGTTAGGTGTCGATCCTTCCAGTTAGTACTGGTAAAATGGCTTTGGTAGTGCTTGTATAGCCTACTAGCAGACACGTACCTAGAGATTCCCATTGTGTTGTATCCACTGCCCAGTTTTATGATGTAAAAACATTATTTTCGTGAATTGATTTATAATCTGGCATTACATTGTTTTGAGATGAAAAACGAGAAATATTTGACAAATGGCATGCATGTGCATTAACTTTATAATTTCGCTAAGATTCATACATTGTGTTAGAGTATCTCTACTAGGCTGTGGCTCATCCTATGTGGAAAAAAACTTTTAGGTGCTGATAATATGCCTCCATCAAGGACGTAGCTTGGGAGGATTTGGAGCTTAAGGCTTAATTTTTGGTTTCTTGATGTAATTACTTTTGTTTAAGCCCAGGGCTTTACTTTTATTGAGTATAAACTCATTTTATTATAATCAAGCATCGTCTTGGGAAGTTGTAGCCATTAAGGCATTTCATTACTTGATTTTATTTCTCTTTTTACACTAATATCCATGCCATATACTATAGATTCAGAATTTAGGATTGGTGAATATATATTGCATATGTCATTTTTTGGAGGGATCAAAGATATAATGAATAGAAGTTATGAAATTGTTGATCAATTGTAACACTATCATGAGATGGATTTATTGTTATTTATTTCGAGGCATTGCACAATCTCCACGTTGACTTGATCGTTGGAGGGTCCTCCCGACCTATTTAGGTTGGGGGTGACCTTTGACTTTGGGTCTTTCTTACAAGGAAGGTCATGGGAAAGCGCATCATGTAGCTAAATCCCTATGGAGACAAATTCAACATCTACAATAGTGTTGACACATGAGATAGTAAATAAAACATGATAAGAAAATATTATTATCATAACATTATCGTAATTTTTTACTAATTTATGAGTCATTAAATTTTGAAAGGCAACTCTATTATATTGTAGACTTAACAAATTTTTTTGAGAGTATTAGATTAAATTTGGGGAGTCATTATCTATTAAATAAAAAAAAACCTACAAATAGCATATATGCAAAATTTAAATTTTGTAGAAAGTTGGAGGGGCCGTGACAACTTAATCCCCCTTGCTTTCACCCATGATTGGTGCCTATAGCACAAATGATAATGGTGAACGAGATAGAGATAGTGGTTATGATGATAATGAAAGGGTAATGTATTGAAGATAAAAAAGAAAAAGAGAAAAAAAAGAAAAGGTGGCAGTGGCGGTGTAATGACGGTGATGGTTATGGCAACAGTAGCAATAGTTGTGAAGGTAAAGGGTGGTAATAGTTGTAGTGATGGTCGTAATAGTAGTGGTGACTGTGGTTGTAATAGTGAAATGATGGTAGTGCTTATAACAACAATAATAATGGTAATGAAAGTGATAGTGGTGGAAGGGTGGTAGAAGAGTAGTGGTGGTGATAGCGGTGGCGGTGGCTATGAGGTTATAACAATGTATGTTGATATGTATAAGTATTTATAAATTAAACCAGAATTAAGTAAGTTTTCTATTACTTAAAATTAGGAGTGTTAAATGAACACTACTCCAGCTTGATTTGTATTCGATTCGTTAAAAACTCATTCACAATTGACTCATTATGTAAACAAGTCATGGTTGAACACAATTTTAAGTCTGTTAAGTTTTCAAACCAATACTGAACAACCTACTACTTAGCTTGTTAAGTTTATATGTACTATAAAAATCAAGCTATTCTAGTTCGACTTGTGTTCGGTTCGTTAAAAGCCCATTCGAAATCGACTCGTTATGTAAATAAGCCAAGCTTGAACATAATTTTAAGCTTAATAAGTTATCAAACCAAATTTGAAAACATATTAATCGGCTCGACTTGACTCATTTTCAGCTCTACTTAAAATATTCTTAAATTTTAGTCTATATTTGAAGAGACACGTAAATTTTTAACTGATACTATTAGTGGTATTAAACGGGTTTAATTGATTTTCACTTAATGCATTCAATTTTAAGTGTTGAATTAGGTTATCAAACACCACCTAAATATCATTTTAATATGATTAAAGATGTTCAGTGTACATTAATTCTTAAATTAATTCAAAAATAAAAATTGAGAATTTTGTATGAATTTAACTTAATTTGATTAAAGTGGTATCAATTGAATAGAAGAGATCTAGAGTTTTGAATACACCATACCTTGTAATCAACTAATTGTGCCAGTTTAAGGATTTACTATTCAATTCAATTATGATCCGTTAGTGACTACAATCCCAACAATAAGATTGTTAAATGAATCAAGCTACTCAAGCTCCACTCATGTTCGACTAGTCAAAAATTTGTTCGCGATCAACTCATTATGTAAACAAACCAAGTATGAATAGAATTTTAAGCTCATTATATTTTCAAGCCAAGCTTAAATAACATACTTCTTGGCTCGATAACATTATATGCACTATAAAAATCAAGCTAATCGAGCTTGAATCATGTTCGATTCATTATGTAAACAAGCCAAGTTTTAATATAATTTTAAACTCATTAAAATATCAAGTGTGATGCCCCAAAAATCGAGAACATCAGAGAATATAATAACAAATAAATATAGGATTTTTTTTAAGGTTACAAATGTGATGTCCAAAAATCTACTCTAAGGTCGAAATATAGGAAATGTCACTAATGAATCCTTTGTTCAATAACCAACTAAGATCCTAGGAAAGATCAGAGGAGTCAAAATAGCCTCCCTTCTAAGTCTAATCTCCTTAGATTTTTTTTTATTTTTTTGACAAATCTTAATAAGGTATTAACACAAGGTCTACATAAGTTGACGGAGAAAATAAAAGATAGGTTTACACAAAGAATATATAGGTATATATAAGCAAAATAATCTTTACAATATCATGTCTTAAATACAACAAGAGTTTTAACATTTACAACCCCAAAACATGGTTACAAAAGGGACTTAACAAAACTAGTTTCTACTTCTTCTAGGGTAACCATACGTCTTCAAATGCTTCTGCTTTGAATTTGACAGACTAATAATCTTCAATACCTAGCATGAAACGCCATGAGCATGGAATGCCCAGTAAACATACACACACCCCGTTCATTTTTCTCAACCCAATACACAATTACAATTATAACAAGTAATGATGCATGATATTCAAATAAATAAGAAAATGATTACAAAGTTAGATGTTAGTAATCTAGAAATCCCCCAAAAAGATTTCATCCTCCCAACCGCAACAATTGGACTCGAATTATTCGGTATACCCCCTCTTAGGTTATCTTCAGTAAATAATATCATCGACCCCCGATGCTCTTTAGGTTGAGGCTTTTGTTGTTGCATCTGATAGACATGCTACAAATAATTCACCCTTTTGGTCTTCCCACGGATCTCGTTAGTGTTCACTTCGGAATGGATCACATTAATGACCTCAGGTTCCTTAACTCGAGGTGTTGCGGGCAGAGGCAGAGGCAGAGGTGGTGGTGGTACTCCTGCTGGCGCCTGGGCCAATTTGGCCTGTTCTACCCTCGACATTTCTTTGTCAATCAGATCTCTCAAGTGACCCTATTTGACCAAGTCTTCCAATTGTTGTTTTAAGGTCTAACACATTCTGTCATATGTCTAGTCTCATCGTGATACTCACATGTCCTAGTGTGGAACTTTTCCATTGATTTCTCTAGAATCCTCTGAGGTGGTCTATAATATGGTTGGTTCCTTATCCTCTTCAAGATCCTATAGATGCGGATCTTGAAAATAGTGTTGACTGCCAGCATTGACTTTAGACTTGGCTCTTCATTGACATTGTCGACTACATTTCTTCTTGGCGATTGGTTCCGCCTAGGTGAGCTATTCATTTTCTCATGTTTAGACAAACTTCCTTGCTTAGGTTTATCTTCTTTTGCCCTTGCATTCTTCTCGATCTTTGCCATCAGATACTCCATTAATTTCGGGAGGGTCTTTGCCAAGGATTAATGAAGTGGGCAATCATTCTCTGAGCCGCAACGGGGAGCTCCTAGTTACACCCTGGAATCCAGTCGTAAACCTTGTAATATCTTTGGGCATAAGCCCTTAGGCTTTCACCATCGTCTATCTTTAAAGCAAGCAAAAAGGCAACCCTCAGTGGCTGAATACTATTGGTGATAAATCAAGCCACAAACATCTTGGCCAAACCATTCTAACTTTTCATTGATCCTTTTGGTAACTTCATAAAGCAATCAAATGCTATGTCCCCCAATGTTGCAGGGAACACTTTACATAGGAGCATATCGGTTCCATTCCACAATGACATTACATTTAGATAGAGTATGATGTGGATATTAGTGTGATAACCCTGCTCTGTGTTATATTAATTAATTTTAATTATGACTGTGATTATGTGCCTGACATGATTTTGAGTACCAATTTTATGATTATATATATATATATATATATATTTTCAAATTTCTATTTGTTCACCATAGGAAAATCTGTTCAACTTACTGCTATAAATTGAAAATTGAAGACCGTAGAGGTTACTAAAACTGAAATTGTCTGTACCATTGTGATTAGCTTGATTTTTAGAGTCTATGATGAAATTTGATTAAAAATTGATTCGTATCAAAATAATTAGATTAAATTAAGTGAAGCTCATTAGCCTTAATTGAAATTGATTAACTAAGCTAACCACCTAGTATATATAGGCTAATTACACTCAAGCTCATGGTTGTTTGAGCTCAAAAATCTGAGATATACACTCTAGAGAGAGAGTGAGCTGAATCTAGAGAGAGAGGGGGACTCATCTTTGAAGATTTTGCAAAGGAATTCAGAACTAGGTGGATTAGCTCAAGGCTTAACTATATTGAAAGAATTGGAGCCTTTGGGTGAATAACCAACCACTAATTCATGAGTTTAAGCCTATAATTGTGTGAATTCTAAGGGAATTGGTAATCAAGAACAAGATTTGAATTGTGTGCGATGAAATTGAAGTTAATATCTCCATGCATGTAAAGAATTACCATGAATGTGCATAATCCTAAAGAATTGAGTACCAAATCACACATGCATGCATAATTTTGTTGAGCTTCATAATTTTGAGCATCATTTGTGCCATTTGAAGTAGAATTGAAGACAGTAATTAACATGCATGCATGATTCATGAAGGTATGAAGCTTGAATGCATGAGTTTTGAAATTGGAAAAGAATTTGGAATGATTTTGGAAATGAACCATGATTTTAGATAATTGGTTTCAAATTATCTAAGTTTATATGTTACTCAATGTTTTTCTATGTTTTGGCATTAATTTGCAAACTTTGGAGCCTTTAGGGTTGTGTTTTGAAGCTCAAATAGCTTGCTGGAAAACACAGAATTCGACTAGTCCGCTCGAGCGAGGAAAGTCTCGCTTGAGCATGAAAATTTAGCTCCCAGAAGTTTTGTAGAGATTTGCATAGTGGCTCGAGCGGCAGACATTACGCTCAAGCGAACCCTGTTTTGCAATACTCCTCGCTCGAACGTCATAAGTCTCGCTCGAGCATAAAATTCATGCAACCAGTACTTTTACAGAGCTTTGCAGGTCGCTCGAGCGACCAAAGCTGCGCTCGAGCGGAGAACCCTGTTTCAGAAATTTTGAAAAGTTGTTTCATGTTTCGATTTCCGTTCTCTTTCTTTTCTGAGCACTCTTAGGCATTCATTGAGCATTGTAAATGAAGTAAAACGATAAGGAAGAGGCCTAAGAGAAATAAATAAATAAAGAACGGATTGAATTGCTTGTGATCCAATATGTTATGAAATGTGTAGGGACAAGCGCAAGGGCAAATCCATCAGTAGAACACTGTGAGTAATATCTTAGTAAAGATATTTTCAAGTATGTTACTTTCCAAATGCTTACTTTTGAATAAGTTTCATGGGTTCGTTAATTTGAATTGTGAATGAGTATTCATTATGCCAATGATTGAATAAGGTCGTTGGAATACGATTATGATTATGATATCGAGTATGAAATGCGCATTAACATGAATGATTGGGCCAAAGGCCGTTTGACATGAATGATTGGGCCAAAGGCCGTCTGACATGAATGAATTGGGCCCGAGGCCGTTTGACATGAATGAATTTGGTCCGAGGCCATTTGACATAAATGATTGGGCTAAAGGCCGTTTGACATGAATGATTGGGCCAAAGGTCTCCTGACATGAATGATTGGGCCAAAGGTCATTTGACATGAATGAATTAGGCTCGAGACTGTTTGATAACAATGAATTGGGCCCGAGGCCGTTTGATATAATGGGCCAGAGGCCGTTTGATATGTTTGGGCCTGAGGCCGTTTGATATGTCTGTCACGAATTTCATTCATGTAACTTCTTTATTTGATATTATTCACTGGGCTTTCGCTCACTCTCACTTATTTGTATGTAGGTGAGCAAAGAGATGTCCAAACCCAACCTTAGTGAAGAACTTGAGAGGGAGTCAAGTTTTGTGGAGTCAGCCCGAATGTCTCACGTTTTGTTCTTTTGTTTACTCTTTTTGCTACGTTGTTGAATACATTGGACCACCTATGTATATATGGGCTTTTGTTTGGCTGACTACATGTTTGAAGTTCCTGGATGTACAAGATGTTGAGTCTTCTTATATGTGTGAGTTATTATGAAATATTTTTGGAATAATTTTGCTATGCCATATAAGCGCAGCTCATTGGACAAAATTTTTAAGTCTGCTTCCGTTTGGCCCCTTTATTTCTACTAAAACATATTTAGTCAGGTTTGAGGCCGTGGGTAATCTCATGATTACTGGCCGGTTATGGCCTTAATCCATAGGGGCGGGTTCGGGTCATGACAATTAGGGTCAGACTTACCGTCATACATGTGGAACTGAAGGGTGGTGAACCTCTTCGGTGTTTCAAACACCTCCAGCTCCGCTGAGAATTGGTACCTCAGCATGTGAGGTGAGGTGACCTCGGTCGCGTTTTTCTTCTTCTCAAGGAGGTTCTGAAGATTCTGCTTAGATCGCCCTGGTGCTCTGCTGTTAACCGACTTTAGCCTCTTTGGCGTACTACCCTCCGTGCTAAGATTCAACCTCTCAGATCTATTAGGATCCAAGCTCTTTTTGGGGTCCTATCCACGCCCGTTGACTTGCTTCGATCCTCTGATTTGTGACTATGCTTCCCTTTGGGATTTACCTCTACTGTCGTATACTAATAGCCTTGGTGAGCTCCTTGGTTGTCTCACATTATGTTAGGCCAACATCTGCCCCCCATTCTGGGCACCAGCATTCATGACCACGGGTGGGGATGGAGGTGTCGGATGCAAAACCTAGATCTATACCATGAACTTCATTATGGTCTGCAACTCTGTCACTTTGTTGAACAAATCTTTTACCTTTGCATTGCGGTGTAAACATTGGTCCTTTGAAACTTGGATATCACTCTCGTTGTAATACTCCTCTTGGTCCTGATCTTGTGCCCTTCCATTGCTTCTTTTCGGGCCGTCCTCCGTCTTTGGATTTCAGCCGTTGATGGCATCGTTTGCTTATGGATCTCCTTCTTGATTTTCTCTACTGTTCTAGTCATGTGTTCCTCGTTCTCACTAGACAAGTCATCATCGACTTGCTAATTATGTCCATTGTATGCATCGTTGGTCATCTCTTTCGACTAAGTTCCCATAGACGATGCCAAATTGTAGGTGCTAAAATCTGACCTTATAACCAATCGAATCTCATTGCTAAGATTTAGGAAACAAGTCGAAGAGCATGCGGCAGAAATAGAGAGGCCCAACACATGCACACAAGAAGACAACAAACACCGGTGGCTCATCCACATGAGGGCACTCCGACTATCAAGTCAGTTAACTTATCTCTTAAAGATAACAATTTAATCACAATACTCACAAAGTAAAACTTATCTTAAACCCACGGGGTTGCCTTCCTTTTATAATGAATAGTGCCCTCGTCCCCTAGAAGTCTTACTTCATAGGACTCTATCTCTTACAAGGATATCACTTATCAAGACTCCACCTATTTAGATTAGAACAAACTCCTTTAAGAGTCCATCCTTACGCAAATTGCCAATCCAACATCACCAGGACTCTTGTCCCTTATCTGCATATTTTAGACTCTGATATGTTCCTACTATATCTCAACAATCCAAGACCCACCCATGTGGCACCTCGACTAACCACGTAGGACACGTGGACAACCCCAAAAATATGTGGGGGTTGTCCACGAGTCCTACGTGGTTAGCCAAGGTACAAATATTCTCAAATCCTATACTCTTTTTGTTATTTTATTTATCTCTTCTCTCTCATACATGTAATTTATAATATTTAACATTAATTCAATTAAATCATCATTAAATATCAATTCTTAATTATTTATTATAATTCTTAGCTTTTTATTCTAATTCTTGTTTGATTATAATTTAGATCACAATTCGTTCTATATATTTAATTATTTATTATAATTCTAAACTTTTTAATCTAGTTTTAATTTAATTATATTTTAGATCACAATTAATCTTAAATTCTTAATTATTTATTGTAATTTCTAACATGTTAATCTAATTTTAATTTAATTATATTAAAATTAATTATATTTTAGATTAGTTATTGATTATTTTATATTTTTATTTAATTATATTGTAAATTAATCTTTAATTATATTTTATATTTTGGATCAATTCTTAATTTATTTTATTTTGATTAACATATTAATCGAATTTTACGTTTGGAGAAAATGGAGCTAAAATTATCTTTTTGTTGTATTAATTTCACTCAATTTTTTTAGAGAATCAATCCCACTCTAAAAAATAGTATATGTGATACACCCTTTTGCTTGCTTCTCCTTATGCCATGTGTCTATCATTTTTCTACTTAAAAAAAAAAAATAGATAGATGAGAGAAATGAGATTGAACCTTTTTTTTTTTTTTTTGTGTGTGGTGATCAATTGAACCCTGGACCTTGATACCACTCAAGTGGCACACAATATATAAGAAATATTTTATTTTATTTTTATTTATTTAAATTGCACACGCATTGCGTGTGCCAACCACTAATATATATATATATATATATATACCAAAAACAACCAAAATAAAATAACAAAGTTGGTGACTAAAACCACAACATATTCTAATTAAAAGTTAGGAAAAATTGTAAATTAGTAGGACCGTCATAAAGTAATTGCATTATAGTCTATAGATGAAATCTTTTTTTATAAAATTTTGACACGAGTGGCACTAAACACACGAATAGACTTTCACCATATACATAAGAAATTTGTACCATTATCAAAATGAAATTATTTCTCCGTTATTCTACTGAAAATTTTCCCCTAAAAGTTATCTTCTTTCTATAAACATGCATATTGCATGCATGCATTAAATGATCCACACGGTATTGCTAGCTTCCTACTTTCAACCTAGCCACAAAAGTACCCTTTATACTGATATTTTAGATAATTAATTATTTTTAATTTATTTAAAAAAAATTATAATAAAGCTTTAAGTAAAAGGTGATGCACCAATAAATCCTAAGATGAGATCTTATGAACTATTTAGTCTTGTGTTTATTTTTGTAGACCAATAAGTCCTATTATAGTTTGATTGACAGAAAAGGACACTAATAGGTATGGGGAATTCTGCAATAATAAGGGAGTAAATATGGTAGTTCGCTTAAATGGAAATTACACATTTGGGGCTTCTTTTATATGTTGTGAATTGAATTTCAGATTGCATGTTTGGAAAGATTCTATGGATATGTGTCACATTGATCAACACCGACGTGGTTTTTGGTGCAATGTAAATGGGAATCACATAGTTTTCGGCGTCGATTTAGCAAATCCAAATCCCACACATTTGTGAATCAGGATCCCTAACATTGACCAAACCTAAGAACGTTTGTCAAGCGTAACATCGGTTCACAAACGGCGCATAAATTGGGGCAATAGAGGATCTGCGATGGCAAGGCTTAAGTATCTTAACATTGGATTCAGCCGTGAAAAGGTCATCCGATCGTGAAGTTGGTGTTAAGTATGAATGGCAATGAGAAGTGAAGGTATGTCTTGCCGTCCTTTTGTGTACATTGAAATGTAATTTTGGGTTGTGTTCATTGGTGATGTTTGATGTGTAATGTGTGCTCGTTTTACATAATTGGTTTGTTGGTGGTTGTGGCTGGACTGTGTTTGTGGGAATGTTATGTACATGTTAGTGAGGAGTTTGTCGGTTGATGTTTGTGGGTCATATGTTGGTGTATGTTTTTGGGTGTATGTATTTCTGATGTTTGCAAATCGTGATGGTGGATGTTTGTGGGTTGACGGTGGTGTAGATTGTGGTTGTGGTTGTCTGTTTGGTATAGTTGGAATGTGATTGCTGTAATGTCATGTTTGGGTCAATGTTATCATGGAGTTGGGATTTTTTGGTTTCAGTTGTATGTTTTTACAATGCTCTATTTTTTTTTACAATGCTCTGTAATGTCATGTTTTTACGATGCTCTGATTTTTATTTGGGTAATACACATGTTAATGGGAATGGTAGATGTGGTTTTTTTGTAATGTTGTTAACATGGGGGTTGTGTTTTTGGGCCACGTAATGTTAGATTATGATGGTATGAGTTGTACGTGGTGCCACTGTCACGTAATGCACGCGTTGCAATAATTAATAATGTAATGTTTGTAAATGTTAGGTCAATGTAATGATGCATTACGTATTAGTAGTTTATGATATGCGAGCATTACCAACATATTTTGATCGTTACACATGAGAACCTAACACGGGGATTAGGAGATCGATTGTTGTGGTGATGTGTTTATGACGTTGATTGGTGGATTCGAACCATGTTGCAAAGGATTTCGTGTTCTGTGGGTGTGAAGTACATGTTTGTATTGTGGCATACATGACATTTGATTTTTGGGTTGGTTTGGTTGGTGTGTGTTTGTGACGTTATGGGTGGATAGTTAATTTTGTTTGGCCAGTGTGTCTGACGTTTTGTAGATGTTGTTGCAGGTAGCATTCGGAGGCAATCACCGCGTAAGAAAGCCGTCATCGTAGAATGTCGTGCAATGGGTTCTGATTGATTGTCTACGAAATTGGTGGTGAAGAGACAGGCCAGGCTACCGTTTAAGACCCAAAAGGCCGTTGTTTCGCTGGTTAAGAATTCGGTGGTGGAGGCAGGAAGACTGATGTATCGCTCGAACATAACTGGGATTATTAAAATTGTTAATGAGATTGTATTGGGTGTAGGGCACATACGGTACCATTTTGGAAGATGATTGACGCGGTTCGTAAGCACAATTTAGAGCCAAACTCATTCAAGAAGTGTAATGACACGATGTCTCGCATTATACAACATATAACCCATCAGACGAGAAGTTCTACATTAGTGGGGAAGGTGTGCCACTTAGAAATAGCAGTATACGTCTTATATTCAGTATTGAATGTGGCACGGACCAGCTGGATTTGGCACATCGGTCGAGACCGCCCTCAGGTTTCATTTAACGCCACTACAGTATCGTTGGGCGAATATCCTGCAAAAAAAATATAGGAACTGATAGAGAGAGCGTTGCAAGGTAGTAACAAACGGGACGAGGAGGACGTCGCGAAGCTGCTTTGTTTGTATATATGTGGGAAGTTATTTTTCACTACAACGGGGGAGGCAATTGGGTGGGCATTTGTTCGAGTTATTGACAAGTTGGACACCTTGAAATTGTATGATTGGAATGCGGCTATATTGAACACTCTAATTGCATCGTTGAACGAGTTCCACAACAGACCCGAACGGGTCACTAGATGTGTTGTCGCACTGCTAGTAAGTTGCATTCTCATGCCTCATGTGACGTTTGAGATTGTGATGTGCTTTTTAATTGTGTCAGAAAATGTAATGGTTTTCTTTTGGCGTTTGTGCGATTTTGTGATTTTTTGTTTGTTTATTTTTTTTTTATAGTTTTTGTGTGTAAACACACAGACATCATAGAACTAGAAAGACGAAATGTGTTCCCAAGGTTTTCTAGGTGGAACTTTGCAACCCTTATCGCGAATATGAAAGGCTTAAATTTGGCAAATGGAAGTTTGATCAAGGTATGATGTTACGTAATTGCGTTGTGATTAATTTATGCAAGTTTTTTGCAAATAAAATGGGGTTTGTTTTGTTTGCTGACAGGTTGAAAGTGGGAAACTATCAGGGAAGATAATGGAATGTTACAAACTAAATATGTCGGTGGCAGAGGAGAAGCATGGTCAACCAAGAAAAAATGTGCTAGATGTGGAGCTAGTCTCGATGTTTGATGGGAATGCCGTTGAGGGTGTTGATGGTACAGGATCAAGGCTAGTTTTGATTCTTGGAAATCAGATTCACCGTTCGGAGAGCATGCCAAAATAGACACAGAAGCAGACACAGCAAACACTGACACTGTTGCTGCTCAAGCCTCAGACAAACGTAACGTGTCGGTTGTAGGGGAAGGGTGGCTAGAACTGTTTCCCGACCTGCTAGATTTTTCATGCACACAACCGGTGGAAGGGTCCGATGACAAGATAGATTTTGCGAGTGAGTAACTATAAAAAGCTTTGAAAAAGATTGCGGAGTTAGAGGCTGAAGCACATGATAAATGTATACATGTGCATGAATTAGAAGTAAAGGTATTGAATATGGAACTCGTAATCGAAGTGCAAGCTACAAATTTGTTTACGGGTTTTGATAGTGTCATTACTTCGAAAGACGCTGAAATAGCACAATTGAATAGTGTCGTGTCTGAGCTGAAACTGACAATTGCACGATTAGAAGACTAGATTGATGACTTTGAAACACATGAAGTAACACAGTTAGAGAGAAAAACAAATTCGAGCTGGGGTACATCATATGAACATTCTGCTAGGCTGAATTCTGGAACGTATTCGAAGAGTCACAGTGGCAGCCTTCACCGTTCGACCTCACCAAATCTGACATGCCAAATTTTTTTTTTGGTAATGGGGAGAATGGAACAGACGAGGGATATGTTAAATTTGCAAGTGCTGAAAAACCTACCATGGCTACATCTTCAAAAGGGAACACGACAACAAAACTTGCTACTGCTGGTGGTACTGTGATGTACACCGACAGTGGTAGTTGCAGTCCATTGCGTGCAGCATGTATTGTAACTGCAACACCTGCGTTGGGAGGGAACACTGCAGAGGTATTGAGTGGTCATGTGGTCAAATTGAAAAGACAGCGTTGTGTGAACAATGTGGGTAACGTGGAGCCAATGATGACATTGATGGTGAGACGTTTGAAAAACAAACCACGACGGGAGTGGACATTGGAAGACTATGAGTACCCCAGTTTGGTGAGGCATTCCAAACAATAGAAACTTGTGGGTGACATTGTGTCATCGGTTGGCGAGGATGTAATAAACATTAAAGATAAGGACACCCCGTGTAGAACTTGGATGAATTTTGGAATGAACAACTGCCAACCTATGTAGAGAATGTTCGATGAGGAAGAGAAGAAACTGGTAGAAGATTTGTACAGTTTTCGACGGTGATGGGTAATTAATAATGGATACCAGTTTTGTTTTTTGGGTTGTAATGAATTGTGAGTAGTTTATAGTTGTTCTTCATGTTTGTAGTTTTCTAGTGCAGAGCTGTTGTATGGAGCGTAATAAAGGACGATATACATGTCTGCTTTAAAGATATTCAGGCACTCGTTCAAGGGGGTGCAACAATGGGTAATGTAAGTAATGGGTTCAATGTAACGTTCCACGGTCATGACCCATTTCAACTGTTATGGAAAATTACGAGCAATGTTTTAAATGTGGGACTATAGGTGATTGATGCATATGTTGATGTGCTCACGGATTTGCATACCACAATATGCATGGAAACGATGACTGTTGACAAATCGTATTTCTACAATAACATATGTTCGGTAAGGAAAATGATAAACACGCGAAGACACTTTTTTCCCCCCCTAATTTTTTTGGTTAAACAGTGACCGTGGTGATGTATAACTTGTTTGTTTTGTAAGAAAATTTTTTTTTTTTTGGGTGCATGTGTGCAGGACATGATGTAGAATCCTAGTGTCTCATCGAAGGATCGGTACGTGAAAGTTCATGTCATGGCCTCAGCTGGACACAAATACATACATTTCCCAATATACCATGCTAACCATTGGACAATTATGGTTCACGATACACAGATGGACACATGGACACATTATAATTCTATTAGACAATAAAGGAGGAGTCGAGATGATCATTTCTACGAGGCCATGAAAGTGGTTAGTGAATTTTCATTCTGAATATGTTCAAAGTACTTGTGAACGTTATGAAAGTGGGTGTGAGATTTTCCAGAATGTCTGTATAAGTTTACAATTTTTTTTTTTTAACACTTGTCCGCATTATTCCTCGATGAATTTATGACGAATTGAATGCAACAGTGATGTTGTGGTTTCAGAAACAATGGATGATTGAGTTCACAAAACGTTCGGTTAGTGCATTGGGTGCAGTTGGTGGGCCGTCAGCCCATACAAATGACGGTCCGTTAGAGTCTGTTTTAGATTGCCCGCAACAACACTCAAAATCGTAAGAGACAGGTTATTTGCAATAAAAAGTGCGAATGAAATCTGGTGTTGTAATATTTGTGGTTTGATGTTGAAACGCGTGTTGCTTGCGCAAGCCTGATTATGCGATTGTAGGGTGTTTCATCATGAGGCAATACGCTAACAAGAGTGGAATTGACAGTTCAATAAAAGGTATGACACCATATAACAAGTCCGCGGGGGACCTCGCTACAGTTTGGACTTGATTTGTGTCACGGTTCGTAATCTGAACCAAAGAGTCCAAATCCGGCAAATCGTTTTGAGAAAACAGATTTTTGAAAGAAGTGCCAAACATGGACTGCTTTGCCAGATACAGAGTCGCCACCTAAATATTTTATTTTGGGAAATTTAGGAAACCCTAACTCGTTGCCTAAGGCCACGTGTCCGTCATCACCAAAGTTGCCTCGGCTCGGGAACTTGGGTACGATTGGGGAAGGTCACTTCGTGAGCACCCCCGCGCGCCCGATCAAAGATCGGCCTCTACTAACCATGATATCTAGTTTTGAAAACATTGTGCGCTCTTACTCCGGTTATTAGCCTAGATTTACTATGTGATGCGCACAGCATACAAGTATAGACTGGGTCGCCTGAATTGGAACAAAACATTTCATGCTTGTTTTTGAAAGATGGTTTGCTACCCGCAAGTAGGCTTAAAATGCAGATTTTGCCACCCTCAGGTGGGCTTAGAAAACATGGTTTTGCCACTATCTAGTGGGTTTAAAACTCGCAGTTGATGATTTGTCCCAATCCAAATAACCCAACCTCCACCCACAGGCACTCAGGCAGGTATATCACATAAGCACATAGCCTCATGGTAAGCATGCTATCATGGCAGTCACTCACACGCATGCAAGGATGCTAAAGCGTAAAACTTACCGAGTACTCTAAGCCAAAACAGAAGCTAATTAGAAATCATACATGATCCTAATTATACAGAAATGCCTAATGCAACACATGCAAAAATGCAACTATAGCAGGCTCGGCTATTCTAAACATGGCATATGGAATGCTACAACTATCAAGTATTCAAGTTAGAATTGAAATACAGATGCAGTTAGTATGATGCGCCGAGCCCGATGCATGCAAAACAGATGAATGAATGCAAACATGCTATCATACTGTATGCTAATTGAAACATGGCCTAATCTAACCATCATAAGCTGGTAAATAAAAGGGAGAAAGACGTGGGGTTGGAAGACATACATCACACTCACCCACGCTTATTACAATTGCGCCCTCGCTCGGAGGGTCCGAATAAATAATATACAGTCCCAAATGAATAGTACAATCCGAATAAATACAAAATCCTAATTAATTTACAAATTAATCTAGGAAAGCATTAAAACTAGCATGCAAGCTAGGGACTGCCTCGACTCCGCTCCGGATGATGAATGATGCATGTTTGGCGTGGAAATCCATCGCGATGCCCCGATTAGCCTCTGTTTGCAATTGTTCTTGGAAAGCGCGCCAAGCTCTAGAAGGCTGCTGGTTTTTGATTTGCTGCAACAGAGAGCAGGAAAGGGGCATAGCAATGTATTTTCACATATGTATGCTTGCCTCGATCCTCGTGCCACCAATCACGCATCTCGATGCATGATGGCCGGGGAGTCGAATTGCACAACTTAATATGAAATGAATGCACATGAAAACACAACAAAGCCTAAACTCCATCATGGTTAATCCGGAGTGTCGGCGACTGGGGAATTGAGACACGTTCCGTCACTCGGAGTACGAAACATACCTCATTTCCCGTGCTCGGGCTAACTCCTATTCCAAACACAATGCAATATGCATGACATGCATGAATGCAACTAAGATACAACCTAATATGCACAATGCTATGAAATGGCATACACGATGCACGAGGTAACATGGCATACACAATGCGCTAACATGCAACCTAGCATACACAATGCTATGAAATGAAATGGCATACACAATGCATAATGGACTTACACCAACACAAGTGGACCTCAGCTGCACTCACATAAGAGGCCATTAGGTAAAAATGAGACACTCGAAATGCGTGCACGCAAACCGAGGACCGAACCTAAGGCACGAATACTACTCTACCAAAGCATGGCAAGGCATGGAATATGGTATGCAAACATGCAAATTCCAGTGCTAAACTATGATGCTAAACAACCCCGAAACATGGAAACATGGCACCCGATGCATGAGATGGACCCCGAAACACAAAATTAGGCACATGGAATGACTTATAGCTATACAAAGCATGCATTATTTGAACATGAAGTGTAAAGACAGAGTCAAGACAATCCCAAAACATGCATATTTCCAGTTTAAGACATGGCCAAAAGATGCTAGCAAGATGGCCTAACATAGCATGCAATTTTGACTATCAAACATGGATTACATGGCAAGTGTAAGATGCACATGGAATCTGACCAAACCATCAAAAAATCAGTTGAAATAAATCATAATGAAAAACCAAATAACCACTGATATGCAACCATGGCATGCCAAAAATGATGAGTTGCTTTAGAGGGCCATACAAGGGATTCTTAAGTACATACAAGATAGACATGTGGCAGCCCCAAACCCACTTTGAAAATCAAATATGGTAGTCCCAAAACTCACCAAATTGACCCCAAAATCAGTCCACAAAGTATGCAAGATAGGGTCTCTTTGGAAGGCCAAAATGGCCATCAAACAAGTCAAGGTGAGAGGGGGTCACCCCCCTCTAATTTGGAGGCTCAAAATAGCATCCAATCCACTGAAAATCCACTAGATTTCAGTGGCTAGAAGGCCAAATAAAGCATGCAACAAGGGCTAGGATGCAAAGCTCAAAATGGATGGCAAGCAAGCATACAAGATAGCATATGACTTCAAACAAAAATGGAACCTTAATAAAACATGAAGATGATGTCAAAAAAAGCCTTTTTTCAGTTTACAACAAGTCTAAAAAATGAACACAAATAAGGCTAAAGCAACATGCAAGAGAAGGCCCTAAAAGAGAGAATAGAAGAAAGGGGCAGCATCTGGCCCCAAATGGCCAAGAGCCCTTCAACAAAGTTGAAGAGGGGCTCAAAACATGACACTTTATAGTTTACATCAAGCCACGAAAACAAACACAAGTGAGGCTAAACTATTATGCAAGAAAAAGGCCAAAAGAGGGATAAAGAAGCAAGTGATAGCTTCTGGCCTTAAATAGAGGAGGGCCCTTCAACAATGTTGAAGAGGGGCCCAAAACATGGTATTTTTCAGTTTATGGAAAAGTCCAAAACAGCTCACAAATAGGCCTAAAATACTATGCAAAAAAAGGCCAAAAAAGAGAGGTAGAGAAGCAAGTGGTAGCTGGAGACCTCAAACAGTAAAAGGTCCTTAATCAAACATGAAAAGGAGCTTAAAATATGATTATTTACAGTTTGGGTCAGAGCCCAAAAATATAAGCAAGTAAGACTTATAAATGAATCAAGAAAAGGCTAGAAAAGGGAAGAAGAAGGCTCACCCTTGAAGACCAATGGACCAGCAGCTCTTGAACCAAGAAGAGGAGCTCCTAGCCTCTGGAAAACAGCCTCAAAGTGTTGGAAAGGATGATGGAGGGGTGGTGCTATGTGGTGGTGTAGAAATGGTGCAAGGGGCTTAAGGGTTTTGAGGGTTGAAGAGAGAGAGAGAGATATAATGCAAGAGCTCCAAACAAGGTTTTGTAACCCTTAAAATTGAAGGGGAGGGACTGGTTATATAGGCACAAAAGTGGAGAAAATGGGGGAGATTCAAATTTGAGTTTCCCCCCCAAAAGTTCCCCCCCTCGGATACAGAATCTGGGGGGGAAAGGAGGTCACAGCTGGAAGGAACAGGGTGCAAGGATCATGGCCGGCCATGTATTGAGACTCCAGGTGGCCGGCCGGCCACCTCCCTTGGCCGGCCGGCCAAGGTCAAAAGGGTCAATGAAAATTAGCTGGCCGGCCACTCATATTGGTGGCCTCCCATGTGTGCACAACACAACCATGTGGAGAAAACCCTGAAAAAGTGAACCAGGGGAGAGAAAACCCCACTTTTTAGAGGGGTTCAAAAGGGTCAAGATGAATTGATGGCCGGCCATGACATATTGGTGGCCTCCCAGGTGTGTACAACACAAATATGGGGTTGAGGGTCAAAGAAAGTGGCCCGAGAGTGGTCAACACTAGCTTTCTAGCGAGGAAAACGGGTGATGGAGGGCGATGAAGGAATAAAACTGGTCCTCAAAACAATTGCTGGCCTCCCACCCTTCTACGACCTTCCTAACAATGAAACAGAGGTCCCTGCCAAAAAAGAACTCAAACCGATGCAAATCGAAGGTTCGGGGGCCGAAACACGCAGCCCGGGGCCCCGAAAACTGACTGTTAAGCACCGGAGGTGGCGTTCGACCACGAAGTTGGTCTCTCGAGCCACAGTGTCCCTCAAAAGGGAGGAAATAAGATGCATGCCAAAAACCGGAGCAAACAGAGGTAGTTAAGTGGTCCCGAACCGAGGCACACGGCCGACGGTTCCGAAAACCGGGAACCGGGCTCCGAAATGGGAAAAATGGCCTACGACCACGAAACGTAGCCTACGGCCACTGAGAGATGATCTACGAGACCTCTCCCTCCCTTCGGGAAGAGAAAACAGAGAAAACAGAGCCTGGTTCGCAAACCGAGGCAAAGCACAGAAAAGCCCGGAAGTCCGGAGGCAAGGCTCGCAGCCGAGACTCTGAGACTTCTGAACGAGCACGATATGCAGCATCACCAAGTACTCAATCGGTGACGTCTGAGTCTTAAGGTCGGTAAAAAATGGGGTGTCTACACACCAATTGCTTTTAGAGCAACACTGGTGAAGCATTTCATCAACGACCCGAAAAGGGGGCTTCGCAGCCGACCTATATGATGCAACAATTTGATGTTCTTCCCATATTATTTATTATTTTGTTCGTGTGGTTTAGTTGGGACGTAATTTTAATTGTTTTTGCTTAATTTTGAATGTTAACGGCACAACAATGTCCGTGTCATTTTGCAACGATCATGATTTAACAGTACAATATATTTTTTTGTTTTGGGACGATTACGTCATGAGTTTTGGATCGTATCAAGAATTGATGTAGGACTTATAATTTATGTTATTGGTAGTATACCTGTACATTGTAGTATGGGTTTTGTAAGGTTATGAAACAGTTCAAAATTCTATTGGGACAAGTATGTGGTTACATATGGAAATAACTCGGTTGCATAATGTGGTATGGAACGCCTACTGTGTCATGATACCGTTTGGTTCAGCGAACGTACATGGCAACACACCGACAAATGTTAGCAAGTTGGATGTGTTGCTTATATTTAATTTAATCACATTGTTATTGTGTTTGTTATGATTGTGCGACGTATGACATTTGAAAGACAGATTCATAACAATGTGTGGACCTACTATATGCATTTTAGTTATGATGTTATAAGGTTTACGAATGTAGAATGCCTATATAGGACAAGCATTTTGTGGAACCCTCCGCCCTGCATGGTAGAGTTACTTGTGCATGGTCGAGTTAGTCTTTGGTGGTAGTTAGTGTGTGGTGTTCAATAACAAATAAAATTCATGATTGTGTATGCTGTAGGATGTTACTATCTCGTTTGTTACAGTACGACCTTTTTCAATTCAAACAAACATGTTAACATTTAGCGAATAGAGAAGTGCATGTTAAAATCAGTGAAGTGACAATCTTATACCGGGATTAATTGGTTTTTTTGCCTTTGCGTGATGGTTGATATGGTAGACCATACATTACAAAATTGGAAGACATACAATAGGAATCCTCATTGTCGTTAACAAAACAGATGAATGATATAATATGTAGCATAATGTACATGGGTTGTTAACATAACAATGACATGTAAAACATAAGTAATTAGGTAATTATGCATGGAACAAATATGATAGACTATTCTCATTTATTTATTGGAATTGTAATGTCGTGAACATGTATTACTTATTAATAAGGTATCGCAAACGTTAACATTTATTAAGTCTAGCGGAAAGAAACAATACATGAAAATTTGGCATAACGACAACCCAATAAGATGAACATATCGTGCCACTCCTATATCGGTTCTTTGCAAGTGTTCATGTTATGGTTACTCAACTTTCCACAACGGCCGTAACGAATACACTGGACCACCTCGCCCTTAGATGGAATTCTCTTCCGTTTGGGTCTTCCAGGCGGATGCTTCACAGTCGGTGGTGCGATCATGCAATCATCCGAAGTGAACATCGGTTTCCCAACTGTTGGTATCGGGAATATAGTCTCGCTGTACGTTGCCTTAATCTTGTCAATGTGGTAGTACAGTTCAATTGAGTCATATATGTTTCACCCACTATTACGAAATGCGACAACAACGTGTTTTAGCCAGGGAACCCATGTAACTGCCATGGAAAACATGAGCATGTCCACATACCAACATCAACCAACACTAAGGGATGCGAGTGGACCTTGTATACATTTTCATTTGCCTGACTAACACTCCAGGACCTGCTATTGTTGTATACCGCCACCAATTTCTTCTCCATTTTCAGACATATTACTCTAGGCCACACGGTACATTTCACCCTAAGCTTTGTAATCTTTTCCATCATTTTACATCTAATCATATCAACCAACCTAGTGATTGGAAGATAACGAGTTTTACGTATCTAGTTGTTGAATGATTTGGCAACATTCGACCATATTTCACTATATTGTTGCCCCCTAGAAAACATTGAACAATGAAACCCACGGGAGAAAACAATTAGCTCGCAAAAACCTCAGCCATTATGTGGTAAATTTGAAAGGACCGAACAACATTTAATTATGAGGTATGGAAAAAAAAATGAACACAGCATAGAAATTGGGTCCCCCCCGAATTGTCAAATACGAAACGAATATCATTGAAACATCGTTTACCTAAAATACGCGTTAGTCCACTGCTTCGGATGTAACTCTTTGAAGAAATCTTCAATCACCGTCAGGCTGCACTGCTTCAACACTTCCAACTTTTGGTTGAAACTTGCACCGTGGGAGCGTATGCGCATTCCCGTAGCTTACGCATTAACCCAATTTTATGTGATGAGTTAACATATTTCATTCAATCTCTCAAATTCATCTGAAGATGTTACAAACAAAAAGCATGATGTACTGTAGAAGCCCCGCATGATGTGTTGGGAATACGATTGGCATGGATTATAGAAGCCCCGCATGACGGTCGGACACGAATGTCAACACTCGATCTATACCCAGAATTGCGTGTGGATGACATAGAAACCACTCCCAATTGGTGGAATTTTTGCAATCAACAATTGTGAACGCTAATGGAAACAACCCTGTGTAGAAAAACATTTCGTGTTTAGTAAGAACATAAACAACGTACGTCACATTGTTGATCTACGTTTAAATGTGAATGAAATTGAAGACTGTTAGTGTGTTACAGACTTTATCATGAGTGTAATGGAAAATTTGATGTATGTTATGTTCAACATAAATATAGGACATCCCCTTACCTTGATTGCCATCCTTAACCGTTGCCGCAAGTAAATTTCCCTTAAACTTGCCTTTTAAGAACGTCCCATCCAGGAAAAGTAACTACCGACAATGCTTGAACCCATCTATACAAGCACGAAATGATATGAAATATCTAACAAATCTCCCAGTTTTTTGGTCAAATTCAAGATTAATGTAATTGTTTGGATTTTTCTCCATCACGGTATTGTTATACCACCTCAGTTGGTCGAACAACATAGCGTGGTCCCCGTACACTTCGCCTCTTGCTTTCTCTACCCCCAGCAACGTGACATGGTAACTTATGTCCAACCCGAATTCATTTTTTAGATCGAAAACCACGTCTATGGGCCGTGTTAGTGGCTGTGTATGCACCCGGTCAGCGACAACACTGGAGACCAAATCAGACCTAGTGTGCGGGTTCCTATATGTACGTACAGCAATTCCACAAGTATGCAAACTATCAAACCTCTTAACACACAAAACTCTGCTTGATGTTAACACTGTCGCATGTACATACCATTTGCACTCTGTCGACGATTCAAAGTTGCACACGATTGTGATGTGAACAGAATCATTTTTCATGTAATTGAACTGGAAACCACATTCTAAGGCGTACTTGCAAAGAACTTCCTTGAATTCATTAGCCCCACCCTTAAAACATTGGCCTACATGTGTAATTTCGTACACCTATTTAGCAAACAAAAACGACTTCGACTTGTTAGGGCAATATGTTAGTAACAAATCAGTGTGATCATAATTGTAAGCATTGAACATCTGACTACCAACATAAGTAGTTGCACTATCCTGCTTCGAAATCAATCCCCCACTATTACCACCTGACCCAGCCCCCCGTTTTTGAATGAGGACATCAATGTGTTTAAGACCGAATGACTTGGCAAGGCACAACATACTCTGGATATCGTCATCATTGTCAACCGTGAACTTATTGTACCCCGGCACATCGAACAACATATGCACCGCACCAGGGACCAATCCGTCAAATTTCCCACATATGAAATCAATCAAATATGCGTATGTCAGCGTGTTAAGCAACCTAATTACAGTGTTTGTTTGCCCATAAGAGCACAATAGCAAAATAACGGAGTCAATACCTATCGCACAATCTCGTTAAGAAAGTCAACAACGCCGCAACGGAAAACGTAACTTTGTAATCACCATACCACCGTGACATATTGCAACGCAACCAAAAAAAGAAAAAAAAAGAAAGATAATTAGCTACCATTGTCCAATTTCTATGTTACACATAATTGGGATGAAATTGAAGGCCAAAATAACAACAAACTACCGACATGTTACAACCTAAACCATTGCGATCATGACACCCATATCAAATCCCAATTGAAAGCAATATAACATCACAACCAAACTCACTGCGACAACATAGTCATATCCGGATCCAATTTAAACTAAGATAACAACACCCATGGCTCAATTTTGATGTTATGTGAAAATATAATCAGGCTAAACTTGAAGTCCGAAACTATAACACACCAACGACATGTTACATCGCACCAAAACTAAGACTGAAAACTAAACTATCAAAATAGACACCAGCACCACAATACCGTACTAAAATCAGTTACAAAGACCCATAACATTCACAACAAAACAAACTCGCACAAACAACAACCGTCATGAATGCATAAACGATTCCCATACCACGCCGCTAACATCACCAACACCATAACGGAAACGGAAACAACCAAAACATCGTAGCACGCCCTTGTTACAAAATTGATCGGAACAACATTCAAAACAAATCTCCTCGCTGGGAAAGACAATATCACACCACTCCTTCCCCAAAAACCAACCAACGTTATTTAAGCCAACAACCGTGAAAGACGTGAATGTTCCGTATCCAACACAACCCAATTCGAAAAAAAAGGAATACTGAATCACAAAATTGATCATAAAAGGGTATTTGTGTCAACTCAAATGACACTAAAATCACTTAAATATAGCTTTCCAAAAAAACAGGACCAATTGGTCCACAAGAAAACTTGTAGGACCAAATGGATCAACTTTTCCCAATATGGGATTTATATGTAAATTTTTCTTAAGTAAATGCTGAACAATAATCCAACATAGATTCTCCCAACCAAAAAAAAAAAAAAAAAAAAGAAAAGAAAAAGAAAAGCTACTCATCTAAATTGTACCAAACAACCTCATAAATACAGGAAAAAAGACACTCTTCTTTTTCTTTTCCCCTTGCCAGAATAAAAAAGAGAAGAAATTCCATTTGTGTAGACTTCTTAAAAAAAATTACAAATAAATAGTAAACTTTGTATACATTTTATTAAAATTATAAACTATTACATGAATGTGCGATAATTTTTTGATTGTACCACTGTTCCATAATTTTCGCTAAACAAAGGATGCATCTTTATATATCCAATGCTGTCCCAAAGATATAAATATATATATATATATTATATAATAAGTCCACTTATCATTCAAATTTATATAAACAAACTGGATCTAATATTCTAGATATACTTTATGTCCCATAATCATTGTTGTTTAGAGTGAAAGAAAAGAAGAAAATGGAATGATAGAAAGCACACATACCTACTTAGAAAAAGGTTGGACTTTAATCTTAATTTGAAAGAACGTTTGGATTTGACAAATTTATTTTGGAATCGATTTTTGTAATCTAAACCATTCATTTTGTAGTATTTGTTAAGTAGAATATTTATGTAAAAAATTTAAATGATAAAACACTAGTAACTATATATTTAAATCAGATTTGTATTATAAAAAACAGATGACTATTTTTAAAATTATATTTATCGTTTATTTTTTTTTCAAAACAAATATCATTCAAGTATATAACTACTGATATTCAATCACCTTATTTTTTACATGAATATTTTTCTCAACGAATCCTAAAAAGTGAATAATTCTAATTCGAGTCCTAAAAAGTAAATAGTTCTAATTATCAAAATTGGTCTTAAAATATATCTACCAAATCCAAATGCTATCTCAAGTTGAAATCACAACTTAATAAAAGTACAACCCTCAAAAAAACATGTCATGTTACATTCACCAAACACTACCCCACCACATTAGTCTTATCCTTAATTCGCCCGTGTTCTTTGCATTTTCACTTCCATTGAAAAACATAAAATGGGCTGACCTGACACACAGTCACACGCACCCGGCAAACGCTAACGTTTGCTTTATCTAAAACATTTTCCAATAATTTTTTTTTTTTGAAAGATAAATAACATTTTTGTTTTCGGGCTGTGCTTCAGACCCCCACTGGGAGGTCGACCCCAGTGACGTGGCAACCCCTCATTTGCTGAAATAAAAAAAAAAAAAATATTTGTTTTTTTTGGGCCAATCAGGGACGACCCCCAGTGACCCCCACTGAGAGTCTTAGGCATTTTTGTTTTCAATATTCGATTGCAAACTTAAAACTAATTTGTTCATAATTGTATCGGCGGTAGTGGTGCTATCGAGGTTGGAGGCTGGAGGTCTGTGGTGACATTAACCTTGAAACCGTTTTTTAAGTAAAAAATATTTGCCACTCAAATAAACTTATTTTTTATAGAGAAAACATTTTCTGTTAAATTTTGTTTTTCAATGCAAGAAAATGTAGAAAATGTTTTTTTTTAAATATTTTCTGCCCAATGCATCACAAGGTATATTTGTGCAACAGGAAATACTGAAATATGCACATCTATTTTGTAATATTAGGAAGCATACCATGAGCTTTATGATGTCTAGTTTTTCAAATATTCATAAGTCATTGTTATCCTTCTCAACACTACAGCAAAGCTCTTGCTTCTGGTTCTATAAAAGAGTAAAAAAAGCAAACCCTCTAATTTCACTGCCTTCTGACAAATAAGAACTCGACGATGTGCTTAAATTCCACTTCTTTTGGATTTTTTGGTCAGTGTAGCCGCTCTTCAAGATCAACAACCGTGCTTTAATGAATGTGCATGGCCAAGAATTTGAGGGTGTTCAAGAATATCAAAAAGCAGAGCCGCTACCCTTTGTCTTTCCAAGCATCACGTCTTTAGCTTCGTTAATTTTAGAAGCAAGGTAATGGCTACCACCAGCATCGGGATGGTTTGCAACCATTACCCTTCTGTGCGCTTCCTTAACCTTGTCTGGTGTGGCGTTCTCTCTGTTAAACCACATAGAATGACAAATAAATGAACTCAATGATGCAAAGAATGAAGAGGGGAAGGAAAGAGATGAACTCATAATACATTTGATTATTATACGGATTTTAACAAGGTCCTGAGAAGAATCACTAACTAATGCATGACTAGAAATCAAAGCGCTTTCTTAAAGCATATATTTTATACTTTTGTTCCTTCATTATCTCCTTTCAGTTTTATTTATTTTGTTCAACATTCCTTTATTTCATCTCCACTTTTCTTTTCTCTTTCCCTTTCCTTCCTGCCAAACAATGGAAGCCCCATCTCTTCCTTTTATTTCCCCTCTTGTCCGTCCTTCCAGACTTTTGTCCAAGCTCCTATTGATGCCAAAACTTTTAACATAAAATCATTAGAAATTTAGAACATCACTATAACTCAAAGCACGTGGAAATTTATCAAACAAAGCTTTCTTCACATGCAAAGGTATTAAAGCCAAGACCTGATCCAAACGCATCCCTAAGTTTGCATTATAGTTCTTGATTCTGCACTTAGTGGACACACACACTTATAGTTCTTGCTCAACTCCTTTCGTAGCTTCGGTCCTCCTTCGCTCAATATGACCCTTCATAGATGCTCCTTCATAGATGCTAAAATTGACCATCTCATGGAAGGGGGTGGAAATAATACCGCAAGCACACACCTACAATCTGCAGTTGATAGGACAATACAGAAGAGAGATGGACAGATCTCACATTTTGTGCAGCTTCTGAAGGCTGAAACTCAAGAGGAACAAGGAATTCCTCATTTACAGCCCATAAAATGAACACTTAAAGCCACTCTTACTTTCACATCTGAGGCTGATTTGTAGATGTCTATAAATTGTAATTATAACCAAGTTAGAATTTTTAAATCATGAATTTAAGTACCTATGAAGCAACCTCTTTCATAATCTGTTCAAGCTTCCATCAAATCTTATCCTCCTTGAGTAAAATGTCTTGACCCTCACATCCTATGAAGCACAAACATTTCTTATAAGGTGGCATATTCATGTTCAACACATGTCCAAAGGTACCCAATTATTTGTTTTATTTTAGACCAGGACACACTTTTGGACACTTAGGCTCTGTTTGGTTGGGGGATTTGAAAAGAGATTTGGAAAGGTAAAGGGAAAAGATAGGTGAAATATGAATAAAATATACTTATATTTCACTTAGTTTCACATCACTTTTTTTCTTTCCTTTCCTTTTCCAAATTCCTTCTCAAATCCCCCAACCAAACACAGCGTTAGAGAACACACACGTTCATTGCTTACAGACACATAAAATACATTACAAGTTTGAACAAAATAACTTTAGAACCAATGCTAAAAGAAATACAATATAGATTTGTACTTACTGATCCCTCCCTCCCCTTTTAAACTTTAGAAATTATTGTTATGTTGTATTTTTTTTTTATTATCTTCGAATGAAGTATTATATATCTAACTATCTATGTTGCGCAGCCCCCATGTATTGCGTCTTGCAGCTTTTTAAAATAGTTATGCCAGCATGTCTATGTTGTGCCGCGTGTTCATGCTTCTTAGCTTGCATTTGATGCACTTAATATAAACTAATTCCCTATCCTTCCCCTTATTTGGCAAATACTTGGACCGTCTTTCTAAGTACCAATAATTTGCACATATGTAGTTCCCAATTAAAAAATTATTAAACTCTAAACACAGTGGCTGCGCAAGCAGACATGAAATTCATTGAAGAAATAGTTGGGCTCAAGTTGAGTCTAAAAATATGGACTTAGGCTTCTGTTTGTTTTTCCTGTGAACCAGTTGTATCCATGTGTTTCAATTACTAAACACACTAATCAGCAATGCACCAAAAACTCAAAGAAAAGCAGTTTACTATGAAGCCACACTTGTTAATGGCTAGAAGTACATGCATTAGTAAGTGATTCTTCAGTATAAAATATATTCCCAAGAATAATGTCATGGTTACCTAACGCCAAGGATAAGAGCAGCTTCCCTCTTTGTCATAGTAGGTTGGAAACCACCATCATAAAATCTGCGAACCCTAGGTTTTGGTGGTCGAGTCTTTAATGTTTGCCAAGCCTGGATTCCATATTTACCAGCAAGAGCCGCAGCAGCTATTGCAAGCCCAGCCAGAAACGGTGTAGCCTGATGTACATCTAGAATGTCTATTAAATGCCAATAAAAATGATTTTAACACTATTGAAAGAAACACAGAACAAATCAATCACCAGATTGTAGATCAACTCCTTTCAAATTTTTTTTTAGCTGTCCAGTTTATCCAGTGACCAATTACTGTATTCTAACATCATGATGAAGAAACATTTTTCATTTTATTAAAAGCAACATAACATGAATTATAAAAAGGCACTAACATCATGACAAATGGCAACCCCCATACCCCACTCCACCCCCCATCCAAAAAGAAAAAAAGAAAAGGAAACGCAGAGGGTGGTGAGTGGAACATAGTATTAGTAACAGACCAATTGAAATGTATGTTGTAAGAAGCATGGGCACGACGACACATGCAACACAAAACGACATGGACAAAACAATTGTCAAAATATGCATGACACGACACATGGGACATGGGCAATTTTTGATATTTATTATATGTCATTTATATGAATATTTCATTCAAATATAATTAAAAAAAAAATGCAACATCACATTTATACCAAATGTTTTATTCAATACTCACACCAAAAGAAAAAAAAAATCACTCAAACTTGTAATGTATTTGTCTAACCAATGGAAACATATGTCCCCCAAGTGTCTAAAGTGTGTAAATTTTTTAACACGTTGCGAAATTTATGTCACAAACATTCATTGTTCAGTTATTAGACTAATCAAGGTTGATTATTTAATAGTAGGTTCCTATTTCCGATCTAGACTCTAGATTGATAATTACTCACTTGAACAAATGAAACTTTTGATCAATGAAGGAAAAAAAAAAAAAATGACAAAGAGAATTTAAACAAAATAATGTTTTCATTAAATACACGAAGTTTAAAAAAGAATACAGTCAATGAGTTTGGAATCCTCTAGCTATAATGCACCATCACATTGTGTGCGTGTTGAGTGTTGTGTGTTGTTGCCTTTCACGATTCTCTAGGTTCTAAGTTTATCTGAACTCTAATCTTTCGGCTTTCGAATTCTCTCAATTCTCATCTCTTGCCTCTCCAGTCCCTCTTCGATGTAATGGCCCTCATATTTATAAAGGGTTATTTACATGATAAGACTCATCGTCAATTTGAATTTTGAACTTTACGATAATGCGTTTAAATTTAAACGCAATGTTATCATATCTTGTATTTCAAATTTGGTTGACCGTATTGATCTTCTAGATGTTATCTCCTGTATTCCTACCATAAACTCTGTACGTGTTGTCCTTTGATTGAATGCATTGTCCTTTGAATTTTGTAAACTCCACGTGTCACTTGACTTGTGTGAGCTTGAAGATCTTGAGTAATGTCGTTTAAATGCGATGTTATTGTATCTTATCATGTATCTCAATTGATCTTTTTAGAGTTGATTTTCTATAGCTTTTCCACCATAGGCTTTGCGTGTGCCATCGCCTGATTGGTCTTCTGAACTTTGTAGGCTCCATGTATCAGTTACTCGTATAGGTTCATAGACTTTTAATTTTAGGGTCTCATCATCCCATTGAACCTAGAATCTTATCAATTTGGTTGAAATTCATGTGCACGCAACGAGTCTATATATATATATATTTTTAAATATAGGACATGTTTGGACTAGTGTCCAGAACTGTCTAACAAGTGTCGGTATCCAACATAGATGTGACAACTTCTTAGAAGTATCTGTACTTGTTAGGCTATGCCTACTAAGTACCAAGAATTGTAGACTATATTAAACTAAAAATAAAATGAACAGGTTCAAAAAGAACACAAGGAGAGTGATGTCAACAAGAAAATTCTGTGTCTTATTCACACAATCACAATCATGTTACAATGTTTAAAAATTATTGTCCAATGGTTGTGTCTTTGTCAGCAAGTCATTAAATGCTAACCGACTTCTTTTGTATATGTACATAATCTTAGAGGACTCGAATGCGAGTTGATTATTCTGGAAGAGGCTGTAGGCCACAAGGGTGTGTCTTGGGGACAAAACACTAACAGACTTTTATAGCACGTATTTGTGTTTTACTTAATAGATGTGCCGGAGTTCATAAAAAACTAGAGCAATCTCAATGGGACGACTAACTTAATGATCAACGCTCAATAGCTATAGTAAGTATAAACTCTTCAAACACCAATTCTCTAATCCAGACCAAATTTTCTTGAAGAACAACCCAAATTATGCAAGATCATCTAACTTAAGGGTTATAAAATTTCTCAACATTTTATTAAGATGTCAAATTAGAATTCGTCGTTAATGATGAATGTAATGTAGTGTATGACAAAGTGTTCTTTGGTGTTCTCTTGTTTACTGATCTCTTTCTCCTTTTGTATTTTTAGGGGCAAACACACATCAATAACCTAACAACACTTCAGTTGTGTACAAATTTATGGAATAAGAGTTTATTTTCTTACAAGAACATATCCCTCTCCTGTGGGGTAGAAATAAATAAAAAATAAAAGGGTACATTACAAATAAACCCCTTGAGTTTTGCTTAAAATATGAATTTCTCCCTATGGTTCTGAAAATTACAAATACCCCATTGACAAAAAAAGAGAACTATTTAATAGAATTAATAGAAAAAATGAAATTCCTAACTACTCTTCTATACAACAATTAAATTACCAAAATTGTTAATTGAAATATAATTCTAACATCATTAAAAATTGTTAGTTGAGTTAATGATTCATTAATAAAAAGGGGCCATTTTTTATGCAATTAGAAATTTGAAATGGTAGGATGTAATTTCCAAAACCACAAGGGTCAATTCGTATTTTAAGCAAATCTTAGGAAATGCATTTGTAATTTACTTAAAATATATGAAATGAACACTATAAAAGCCTTAACTTCCACCACCTAGAAAATTTGGCTAAAGATTGTTTTAGTGTGTCAGAGATTAGTTAAACTTGTATTCCAGGGGCATCAATAACGTTTGAGGGCATGTGTGAGACTTATGCCCTCCTAAGATGAAACAACAAAAAAGAGGCTTCAAAAGCCACCTACAATACTCAAATCCTCCTAGATTAACTGATGTAGAACATGTGGTTGCAGATTCTTAAAGTAGTTAGACAAATACAAGACAAGGAAATCAAATTATTTACCAATGATGAAATGATAGTTTTAAACAAGTTTTACTTGGCTACCAAGAAATTTTCTTGATGACCAAGGATTATCCTAATTAGTTACTTGTAATACTTGGTCTCCAGGGGCGGCTCCACAGCATCCTGAGGGTATTCAGTTGAATACCCTCAACTTTGAAATTTTAATATTTTTTTTTTTTTTTTTTGGGTTTAGTTAATTTTGAATACCCAATCCAAAATTTGAATACCCAATCCAAGATGGTTGAATACCCTCTAACCCACTTGGCCCATTTGTCTAAACAAATAATAAAACCTCTAGGCCACTTAGCTACTAAGCCCATTTGCCAAAACAAATAACTAGGGCTGAGCTCTCTCTCACATTCTCATCCATCTCAGATCAGATCAGATCATCTGAGTGCCGTGTGCCGCCAGTGCTGCAAGATTGGTGAGGGATAAGAAGACAAAGGAGCTTCTAGCAGTCAAATACATAGAAAGAGGGAAGAAGGTAATTTTCTATTCTAGTTAGTCAAACAATTTGTTGATGTATAAAATAGGCTGTTAATTTGTTGAAAATAGGCTGTCCCTGTCCTGGTCAAACAATCTGCGCTATTAATTTGTTGAAAATAGGTTGTCCCTGTCCTGGTCTGTGTCAGATTTGTGTTTTTTTTTTCTACTTCCAATTTGAAGTTTTGGTAGTTTTGCTATTAATTTGTTGAAAATAGGCTGTCCTGTCCTACCGTAGTTGTATTTGAATTGAGCATTGCTGCTGCCATGAGGTTTGGTGATGATCAATGCCATGTTGTTTTCATGTTTCTTTTAATTGGAAATCATTTTATAATGCCTGAGCTGAGGCTGAGGGGAACTTTAGGCACTGTTTGAAAACTTGTGAGAAGTAAAGGAAAGGAAGAATGGTCGTCTTTTCTTCTCTTGTTCTTTGAATATACAAGTGTAAACCTTAAAGCTGCATATTTGGCAATAATCATATTTGGCAATAATCAGTTTATTTGTTTTAAAAATTAAATAGGAGCTGAAATTTTATAATCAATTTATTTATACTCTTGTGTAGTTATTTTTTTTTCTATGGTTTATTTAAATAGCTCTATTTTTTGTGTGGATATTTTTAGGTGCATCCTACTCTTTTGTTTAGTTCTCGAATTATGGAAAAATTTCTGAAAAGAAAATCAACTATTGTACAAGATTCATCTCAATCCCAAGAAACTTGTGGTGATAGTCACATTCAAGATTCTTCGAAGCGAATTCGTGTTGACTTGAACAACCTTCCTTCTGATCCAGGATTACGATAAAAAATTTTGTCATATCATCCTAATTGCAAGTTTTTTTTTTTTTGTCAAAACTTTAATATTAATATATTAGAGTTCTCTTTTATATTTGTTTTTTTAATACAGTTGTTAGATTTTAAGTTAGTTAATGAATACCCTGATTAAAATTCCTGGAGCCGCCACTGTTGGTCTCCAAGTATTCTTGGTGACCAAGACTAGTATTATCTTAATTTATTATTTTCTTATATTTTCCTTAGTCTCCAAGTATGCTTGGTTTCCAAGACTTCATCTAGTATAAATAGTCATGTATGCCTATGGACAAAGGCATTCTCTATCAATATAATTTTCAAGTTATTCTATTTTCCTTGTAGATTCAAGGGTTTCTTTATTGTGGATTCAAGAGTCTTCGTCTACTAGAATGATATCTAGTTTTGTGCATATTTCGCTGTGTCATTAACTCCTAGAAGATTTAGAAATTAATCAGACCACTACTTATACTGTGAGGCTCCAAAAAATGTCAAAACTAAAAAGGATGCATTTGCCTCCAACACCAAAGCTACAAGTACTATGCAATCAATGTCATGAAACAGACCCCTAAACAAGTACAATCAGCTTATTAGAGTCACAAAGAAAGATGGAAAAATTCAAGTAAAAAAACACACCTCATAAGTTCTTCAGGATCCCATTCTAATTAATTTTTCAAGTTAGCACAATAGCCACTCTAACACAAATTGAATTTTTTTTACAAGTTACAAAATCACATAGACTTTTAAACCAAACCAAGCCAAGCCTTAAGTCCCATTAAATGGGGTAGGCTATATGAATCCTTAAGTCCCAAACCAAGCCTTAACATAGACTTTTCTATCTTATAAATTCCTTAACAGCATGTTTGGTACGATAGAATGAAATGAAGTGGGAATGGAATGAGAATAAGAATGGAATACAAGGTTGAATGGAATGGAATGTCCATTCCCATTCCATTGTTTGGTTGCCAACATGGAATGACATAGGAATAGGATGAAAATTCTCATGCTCATATTTGGTTATACCCTAGGAAGCATAGATACGGATACGACACGATACGGATACGGCGATACAACAAAACCTAAAAAAATAGGATACCGGCACGGCTAGGATACGTTTCTGAAAAATATATTTTTAAAAATTATTAATAGTGGGTTACACATAAGCTAGAGAACGTTGAGAAACCACAATGTAATTTTATAATGCCAAATACTAACCTTTAAGAATTTTGTATTAATTTAAGCTAATAGCTTGTTTACTTTTTAAATTTTTAATAGGTCTTACAAATATTTCATTTTAATATCAAGTTTAATATATTTATATTACAATAATAGAACAATTTACAACTTGTCCTATACTTTTTCCTTTGACACTAGTGAAAAATATTGTATTCAAGTTTACTTGCTTATTTATTTATTGATATTTAACTTTACCATTGTTATATTCTCTTATTAATTCTTACTTTCTATGTAATTATATGGGACATGCATGAAATAATTAGGATACATCAATTTGATAAATTCTATTATTTAACTCACTATGCTTTTCTTATCGAAGGACTTAACAAAGTATTAAAAAATATTCTTACATTTATACTTGCAATTATATTATATTATATTATATTATATTACTAGGTAAGAAATGTTACAATTCTAATTTCATAAAATAAGTAAGTATCCGTCACTTTAAAATTAAGTATCCGATACTCCAAAATTAATGAAAAAATAATTAAGAAGTATCCGATACTTTTAATAAGTATCCGATACGTATCCGCGAGTATCCAAGGAGTATTGGTATCCGATACGGATACGTCACCCTATTTGAAATATCCGTACTTCATAGGTTATACCTATTAAACTCATGGAACGGAATAAATTTTTATTATTTTTTTATTTTTTTAACAAGCTAGTAATAAATAAATTAAAAATTTATATAGATCATGATAATATTAATAGTTGTGAAAGTGATGGTGTGAGTCATAGTAGTGGTGATGGTGGTGGCGGCGGCGGCGGTGACATCGGTAGTGGTGATAGCAATGATAGGAGGATGGTGGTAGTAGATTGTTGTGGCCTTGGTGGTGGTGGTGGTGGTGGTTGTGGTGATGTTGTGGTTGCGGCGGTGGCAGTGGCAGCAGCAGTTGTGGCGGCCAACAATAGTAGTGGTGGTTGTAGTAGTGGCGACATCGGTAGTATAGTGGTGGTAGTATGGTGGTATGGTGGTTGTGGCGGCGACTGTCGCGGTGGTGGTGGTGGTGGTGGTGGCAGTGATGGTTGTGGTGGCAATAGGGTGGCAGTTGGCTGTGGTAGTGAAGGTGGCGATATGGTGATAGGAGAACGGAATAGTAGCAGTAGTTAAATAATAATTTTTTTTTAAGTGCTAACAAATAAATAAATAAATAAATAAATAAAATTTTATGGTAATTCCATGATGGAATGAAATGGCCATTCTAGAAGAAGGAATAGACATTCCCACATTTTACTGAATAGCCATTCCAATGGAATAACTATTCCTACTTAAATAAGGCGTACCAAACAAGGGAAAGGGAATGCAAAACTAGAATGGGCATTCCATTCCAGCCCAGCCCATTCCATCGTACCAAACATGCTCTAAGATTTTTCCATAAGACTCCTCACAAGTTAGGAGTATTGGGGCAGATGGGCAACTAAAACAATTGTGTCCATTTTTCATTAAGCTAATGTGTCATATAATGAAAGTGTAGGAGAGCTTGATGGAGCGTCGATTGCGAGATATAACAGAGGTGTCAGAGAATCAATTTGGGTTTATGACTGGTTAGTCAACAATGGAAGTAGTCTCTCTTTTGAGGAGAGTAATAGAAAAATATAGAGAAAAGAAAAGAAAAGAGACATTCATATGCTTTTTATCGATCTTGAGAAAGTATATGATAGAGTGCCTTGAGATATAAATCTGGTGGGTGTTAGATAAGAAAAGGGTGACAAAATGTTACATTTATGTGATTAGGGACATGTATGAAGGTATGGTAACCACTATTAGATTGCCGGCGGGAGAGATAAGTGAATTTCCAATTACTGTAGGGTTACACCAAGGATCAACCTTAACTTCTTATCTTTTTGCTTTAGTTATGGATGAGTTGACAAGAAATATTTAGGATGATGTGTCATGGTGTATGTTTTTTGCAGATGATATCGTGTTAGTGGATGAGACTAGAGAAGGAGTTAACACTAAGTTGGAGATTTGGCGAGAAACATTTAAATCTTAAGGATTTAGTATAAGCAGAACTAAGACAGAGTATATGAAGTGTAAATTTAGTAATAGTAACAATGGAAGCAGGGAGAAGTGAAAATTGAGAACCAAGAACAACCTAAGAGTGAATATTTTCGGTATTTAAGATCGATTATCACAATGACTAGGTAGATTGGAGCGGATGTGGTCCATAGAATTAAGGCGGGGTGGTTTAAGTGGAGAAGTAAGTCTGGGGTCCTGTATGATAAACGAATACCCACTAGACTAAAATGAAAGTTTTATAGAACGGCAATTAGACCAGCGATGTTGTATGGGACGGAATGTTGATATAGTGACGGTTGATGAAAGTATCAGGGGAAGGGGCAGATCAAGATTGACGTGGACTAGTGTAGTAAATAGAGATATGAATCTCCTTAATTTGACCACCGAAATGGCCGTTGATAGAGTCGAGTGGAGAAGAAGGATTCGTGCAGCCAACCCCATTTGATGGGACTTAAGGCATGGTTTGGTTATGTTTATTGCCTTAAGATTTAGCTGGAGTCTCATCTTCTTCTATAATCACTAAAAACATGACTTGATTGCTCCCTTTCCAAGCATAACCAAAATTTATTTGATGCAATACTGTCATCCCACAACAACTTAACTTAATGATGAACTGAGATCTCCACAGGAATTTTTCATATCAATGGTAATTACTCCTTCAGTGAACCTAATATGAAATTTATTTTCAACTAAGGCTATGTTTGTTTCGACGTAAAATATTAATATTTTACCCAATTACATTGTTTGGTTGAACACTACCAAAGTCGTATAACATGACTTTCGTTTTCAAAGTTGTAAGTTAATTTTGGGTCGCTCCAACCTGACGGTTGGGAAGCTAGACAGTGAAGAGGGAGAGAGCCATCGTTGCCTCGACTGCCAAAATGGCGCCAGGTCAGCCACCATTTTCAAGGGCTGTTGTCACGACCATCAGATCTGATTTTGACGAACCAACATTGGAAAATATAATTGAAAACAGTTTTTTTCATAAAAACTTTTTACATAAAAAGTATTTTCCATTGTGAAATATTTTACATCGAAGCAAATAGAGCCTAAATCGAAATTGTTCCTCCCAAATAGTTGAAAGCACAACAGCATCAAGAACTCAAGCATCAACAAATTTACAAAGAAAAGAGCATTTGCTCAGTACCATAACAGTCAAACAAAGAAAATCAGCATAAAACATTAATGATGGGCTGAAACTTCACTGTAATTTAAAGGCAGATTAGCAACCAACCACTGTATTGACATGAAAATTTCATTATATATAAGGGGCCATTAAAAAAAAAAAAACAGACTCTTTTAATTGGGTTTGCAAACTGAAATTAAAAAAAGAAAAAGGAAAAAAGTCTTTGGTTTAAATCCGACCACACAGATTAACAGTAATAATTCTACGATTTGTAAAAAACAAATCAGCAACTATTTAAGTTTGATACCCAACAATCAGTTCAAATTCTAAAAATTAAATTACTATTTGAGCAAGAAAAAGAGAACAAACATCAGGACTCTAAGACATGTAATTGCAAGACTCCATGAAATTCAAACGACTTGAAAGCCTTAGTCCCAAACCCATGTGAGAATTCAAATTACAAGTCGAAAAAAATCATGGAAACCAAACATGATGATGATCAAGGATTCTCAAAGGAACACAAGGAGAGATAAAAGGGACATGAAAGAATAATAAAGTATGATGGAATTAATTAAAATGCAAATGAAATGAAAATGACAGACATTTCTCACCATTTCTGCAGAACTTGGGAGTATGAAGACAAGATTGGAATTCGCATCAACGCTTTCCTTAACGTTCTTCTTCTGGGTTTTTGGATGACTGACTGACTCACTGAGTTCAGCAAATTCAGCCATTCATTCATTTTTGTACTTTGGTACCCTGGGATGGGATGGGATGGGCCGGGCCGGGCCGATTTTAAGCGTGTATCGTTGCACGCGGACCGAGTTACTTCTCACCTGCTATTCATTTGAACATACGTAGATTGAGAAAAATCAAAGCAGTTTTTCGTTTAGTTTTAAAATTATGATTTGAGAATAAAATTATATTTTGAGTTTATAACTTGTTAAATTATAATTTAAAAAGAAAAAATTTATTTAATTATGAGTTTTGAAAAGAATTTTAAATTGAGTTTTGAATTTTTAAAATAAGTTTTGAAATGAGAAAAGTTGTTTGATTATGAGTTTAAAAAAAAAAAATTAAAACTTAATTTAAAATCTTACAACTCATAACCAAATACATAACTCAAAACTCTATTGAAAATTCTACTCAAAATTCATAACCAAACTACTTTTAAAATTTAATTCAAAATATAATTATTGAAAAATAAATTTTTTATTTAAAAAATTAAAAAAAATCGAAAAATATTTTTTATTTAAAATATTTTAAAAAATATATTATTTAAAAAAAAAAATTATTCAACTAGTGCTTTAAAATTTCTTTTGATTGTATATTTGGTTGGAATTTTTTTTAATTGTTTTGTTTAAAAAAGGTCTAAAAAAATAATTTATATATTTAAAAAATATGTACATTTTTTTGTCTTTCAAATAACATGTTACAATTGCAAAAAAAAAAAAGAAAAAAAAGAAAAGAAAAGAAAAAAGCCATTGTACCAGTCAACTGGTTAGACATCCGAGGGATATCCGGGCAGACGACTAAGTAGACCCAATCTGCAAATTCAAAATTCAAAAACTCTACTCTGCCAAACATACATTGAAAAGTGTATTCAAATGTGGTCTTGGAATCAATTTTTGAAAACTTAAATCAAACATAGCATTCAAATATAAGGTGAAATTATGATTTGTAACTTAAACCAACTAGAACCCAAGACTTGTACATGGCAACAATCAAGTGATGGACATTTTCACTAAGGGTTTGTTTGTTTTGGGTTATAGGAGATAAGATTGGATTAGAATGGATGTAAAGCCCATTAATATTATATTTATTTGCAAAATGGAAAAAGAGATTCATAATATGTTGAGATTAGGGGTGAGCATGGTCCGGATTTGATTAGATTGGGATAAAACCAGGACCAATCCGTTATCTACGGTTTCTGAAAAATTGGAACCAATCCAATCCGTTTAAATCATGGAACCAATCCGAACCAATCTATTTAAATACAAATTGGATCGGTTTAGGACCATGGATTCATATAATTAAATAACAAAAATATATATATATATATAACACTTTAATTTCATAAAAATATAAACATAGCGTTATATTAGTTCCACAATAGCAACATGTTTTTCTATAATAGCGACATACTGTTATAGAATTTAAACAACCATAAGAAAACTGATTTCACTATAAGTATTTAGATTATTACAAATTAAAACTAAAAACTAACAAATAAAAGTAATAAAAGAAGATATTATACGGTTTTAGATTTGAGTTTAGATTTTATATAGAATAAAAGAAGATACTATGGAGGAGGATGTATAATAAAAATATAGACTATTTGTATATGATCCGGATCGGTTCCAATCCGGAACCGTGGGGTTCAATCCGGAACCAATCTGTAGACTACGGATTTTTAATTCTTCAATCCGAAACCGAACTGCGGATTCAAAAAACCAATTTAAACCTATCAGATTGGACTGGATTGGATCGGATTACGGATTTCACGCTCAGCCCTAGAGATTATGATAGGCCTTCATGAATGAGATTAGTAATTCTCCATGAAAGATGATATTAAAAAAACAATTCCTTGGGATTAGATAGAGATTTACTATTTTACCCTCTATTATCCTATCTAATTTACTTACTCTACTTGATTAGTATGGTCTTTTCTATATCATTTTTTTTTAATTATTCTATCATTTTTTACTCCACCATTCTTTATATCAAAATAATTTAATACAAAAATATAATAGTATAATAATATTTATACCAAAAAAATTATATTAAAAAATAAAAATAGTACAAAAAAAAATATATTTATGAAATATAATTTTAATATTTATAAAATATATTTTTAATCTTAAAATATGTGTTGCATTTATTAGTTGGTATAAGCCCAAATTTGATAATAATGCAACCATAGTATTTGTGAAATTTTAGATGGTTAATCCCACTTTTATCTCTCACAACAAATATGAACTATTGCTAGTCCACTAGTTATTAAACAAACACAATTTTTCTTAATACTTTCACTAGTAATCTCATCACTAATAATTCATTCACTAACAATCCCACCAACATATCTCAAAACAAACAAGCTCTAAAGGATTACTTGAAGAGTGATGCTACAGAGCTCGAAAGGGGCCCCCCCCGAATCCCCCGAATTCGAAGAAGAAGGAGAAGAAGCAGGGGAAGGAGGGGAAGGAGGAGGAGGAGGAGGAGGAGGAGGAACTGGAGGGGGCCATCAAAATGGAAGGAGGCGGAGGCGGGGCTGGGCAGAGACGGAGGCAGGGCTGGGTAGAGGCTGCAACGGCGGGGCTGGGCAGACGATCGGGGTTGGGCAGACGACCGACGGCGGCGACAGGCTGGGCGACGACGGCGACGGGCTGGCTCTCTTCTCTCTCTCTCTCTCTTTCTCTCTTCCCCTCTTCTTCTCTCTTTCTCTCCCTCTTCCTCCTTCTGCGTTTCAGAGCCAAAATGGAAGAAGAAGAAGAAAAAAAAGAAAGAAAAGAAAATGGCCAAAACGACGTCGTTTTGGCCATTAGGGGGATTCATGGGGAAGAATTTCGGGGGACAAATCATTATTCTTACTTGAATTAGCCTTCCATCATTTTCGTGACAAACTGCTATCTTGTAAAGTTAGTGGATGCGTGTATGGTAGGTCATAGTAGGTGGATACGGATTGATTTGGTGATTTGAATTTATTGTTTTAAGTTTTTTTTTCAGACTATTTTTAAGTATTTTTTTATTATTTTGTACCCTAAATTTTTTATTGTTTACTTTTGTAATAAAAATAAAGTTTTAACATCATATTTCATAAATAGTAAATGTAATTATTAAATAAAAAGTCATTTTTTTAACACACAAAATATAAAAGCACAACTTTATTTTCTTAGGATAGGGTTTGGTTGGGAAAAAAATACATCCACATTCGTCCACTCAAACTATTGAAACAGTCTATTTTGTGATAGATCAATTCGGGCCATTCGATTTTTGGCAAATTGGGTGGATGCTTGTCCACCCCTAGTGTTTATGCTAGAAAAGCATAAACTTCTTGGGCCAGAGTCTAATATTGATGACTAAGGTGTGTTCGGCAACAGGATTCAACACTTAAAATTAAATGTATTAAGTGATAATCAATTAAGTCCGTTTGATAACTACAATTGATACTACTTAAAAATTTAAGTGTCTCTTAAAATGTAGGATAAAATTTAAGTCATATGAAACTTACTTAATTTTGATTGAATTTATAAATACTAAACATAAGTATCAGTATACATTATTATAAACTTACCACCAACCCCACCACTACCACCGTCGCCGCTATTACTACCACCACCACCATGCCACAGCTACCACTACCATAATCGCCATCGCCGTCGCCACCACCACTACCATCACCACCATCATCATGTCACTGCCACTACCACCACCACCACCACAACCACCATCATCATGCCACTGCCACCACTATCTCTACCACTACCATTGCTACTGCTATCGCACACCACCACCACCATGCTCGTTGTCGCCGTTGCCGCCGCCACCACTACTGCCACTACCATCACCATCATACCATCACCACTACCCCTACCACCACCACCACCACCACCACCACCACCATCACAATATAAAAATTAAAATATGCAATTTGAAAATAATAAATTTCAAATTTAATTTTATACATATCAAACAATTTATTTTTAGTTAAGCACTTAAATTTTTATCAAATAGCTTTTCAGCTTAAAAAATTCAACATTTAGTTTTCAATACTTCATTTTTAGTTTTCAGCTTTATCAAACAACACCTAAAAAAGATACTTACGGGTTGGTTTTATTGATCATACTTATTTACTTATAACTCCTACTTCTTTTTTTTAACTATCAATATCCTAAAAATATCTCCACTTTATCTCATTCATCAGGTTAACCATAACATTACTGTTATCAACCACTGTTGCCAGCAATTACCTTTGGTCACCAGCAACCACCTCCAATCTCTGATGACATTTTTTTTTGGTGACTATTTCTAACAAAAATAACATTCATCTCTACCAGATCACTACCGCCACCACCTATTCAGATCTGGTAGCAACAAATAGCAAAATAGAGAGATGCAGAGAAAAATAAAATATTTACCAAAAAAAAAGTTTCATCAGTCTTTGCCTTCATAGATCAATACAAGATCAACAAAAGAATTAAAGATACATTCAATAATAAATTCATCACCGATACATTCAATGATAATTATTACTGAACAAGTTAGTGATAAAATTATCACTGACTAATTTGTTAAAAAATTACAAACTCCAAATTTGACTCATTCACTCACTCACACTCACTTACTCACAAGACTCCCTCCTATACACACGTACAAAATAAGATAGATTGATAAATTTATCACTGATAAATAAATTTGAAGCAAATCTACTTTGAGAAATAAAGAGATTAAGACAGAAAGGGGAGATCTGAAAAAGCATTGTAGTTTTGAGTCATTTGGAATCGATTTCACCATTAAAATAATCAGATCAGTATAGATTTAGAACTAGATCGGTGAATCAACGATGGTATGGTGGAGATCGGAGATGTGGAGTGGAGATTAGCGACGATGGACTGTAGATTAGTGATGGTGGAGATGGTTGGTGAATCAACGATGGTAAAGTGTAGATTGGTGGCGGTAGCTAATGGACGGCGATAGTGGGCGGTGATAATGGTGGTGGCCGGTGGATAACAGTGGTCGTTGACGATGGTTGGCAATAGTGGCGTTGGTGGAGATCGAAAATAATAGAACTAGCTAATAATTAACCAAAAAATGTGACTTAAATTTAGCTCTACAAAGATATTACAACTAGGAACAAAATTTCTGTTGGGTTATTTACACGAAGACCCTTAAACTATTGAGAAGTATCACTTTTATCTTCTTGATGGGTCGTTGAACACACCAAAATTAAATACTAAACTATACCAAATTCAATTAGAATAATGGCAAGTCCAGGTATCGATCCACAGGGACTATTGTGAAATTAAACTAATTTAATTGTTAAATTCCTAAATTAATTTTGATAAAAAGATTGAATGATCATAACCTAATTTAATAACGAATAAATTAAACTAAGGAATTAAATTATCAATAATAAATGAAATTGGGTTTACTGAATTGGGGGAAAATCCTAGGGTAGAGAATTCACCACTAACCACATAATTAGGGTTTCCAATTGAAATCAATTATGCTATGGTTTGAACGGATTAATGTTTTGCAACTACAAGCTCAAAGCATTTGACAAGAAGATCATCACATTCAATGTACGAGCACGAACCATCTCAAGTAATACGAATCATTCACTCTAAACTAAGGTAGTGATACGACTCGTTCCTCGTAGCATGGTTCGTCTCATACCTTGAATGTGAAGGAATAGAAAACACATGTATAGATAACATTCAATAATCACAGAAAGTCAAATATTCGAAGAGATAATAAAAAATATATAAAAGAAACTTTTAAATCACCATACAAATGTTCAAACCTTTACATAATTAAAAATCAAAAAGAAAACAAAATAATTACATGGCTAGGGTTTCATCAAAACCCTAGAAAAGAAGACTAGCCACTTATGGAGGAGTAGAAAGAGGTAGATGGAGAAGAAACCACCATTGGAGACATCCTTGAAGCTTTTGTTTCTCTTCCCTTCCAAACCCTAGCCTCTCCCTTTATGTCAAAACAACTTCAGAACCCTAGAAAAGCCTTTTCGTTTTTTTTTTTTATACTTCTACTTACTTCCAAACAGGTTTAAAACATCGGTTTAACTTTTCCAGAAAAAGTCAACTCTGTCCAAATTTTGTCTTTTTGCCCATTTTATGCTCCGACGATGTACAACCTGATTGACATTCAACACACATAAAGTATACAGTTTGACCAGCAAGTGAAGTTAAGAGATTCTAATTAACGGTCTCAATGATGTACAATTCGGCCTTAATCACATCCTTCAACTTACAACTTGCTAGTCCTCAAGCAAGTAAAATAAAATAAAATAAAATTAAATTAAACAAAATCTATCTATTTCCTCTTTCGTGGGAAAAATGGTTACATTTAGCATATGCAACAAGCCTTTAAACCACAAGGTTACCCCAAGTGAACGAGTAAAGTCTCGTGAGGGTTTCCAGAAATGATACCCACAAACATTAACATATTCATATATACTCAATAATAAATGACCACACTACTCCACTTAACAATCAACTTATATGCCACTACAATGTGATATTGAGACATCATGAGTCATTCAAGGCACAGTGGACAAGCATGAAGGAACCTATTGAGTCAAAACCACAATTCAGTTAATACAAAAGTAAAGTCCCTTGTACTTGTGCATGCTAGTAAACAAGTCATGAGTACCCTTGGTGTAAAGTGCAATCTCCATATTAGTTAACTATCCACTATAATAGCCCGGTGTAACTCATAATAACACCCAACATATACAGAAAAACTAACCTATTGCAGCTAAGATTCTCAAAAGAAGTTTTTTTTTTTATTTTTAAAATGACTGTGCAATGTCCTAATCCATTAAGCTTTCTAATCAACCCATGTAACAAGCATTGGGCCAATGACTCCCAAACCAGACGGTTTTAGGGCACTAGGTGTAAAGACACCCTTACGGGCTTAATAACTCGAGTTGAAAAGGTTACGAATCCGAACAAGTCATTCTTCTTATTTTTCCTTAATTGTGTAATGTCCAAGTCCCTTAAGCTTTCTAATCAACCCATGTAGCAAGTTTTGGGCCAATGACTCCCAAACCAGACGGTTTTAGGGCATTAGGTGTAGAAACACCCCTACGGCTTAATAACTCGAGTTAAAAGGCTACGAACCCCAAACTAGCAAGCGGTTTTTTTTTTTTTTTTTTTTTTTTTTAGAATCTTGGCTCCTCATTTATTCTTTTCTGCAATTCTAGCTATTATCAATGATGTACACCAGGGATTATAATAAAAAGATCACCGCTATGATAGTGTGTTCATGTGAATTAAGGCATACTCATGACAAGTGTATTAATACCACAAACATAGACAACTCTCCTCGTGCAAACATCGCATGCAAGTATCTACCCAATAAACCCTTTTCATACAAGTCTACTATGCTCTCCAATTAACATATGCAAATATCATCACCTTACTAGCAAAAAGTCACATCAAGTGAAGTAATGCAATCAAGTGAAACAGGTATAAGCATGAATTATGAGCCAAATAGAAATGCACAAAAGAAAATATAACCATCATCCCCCAACTTGAATATGACATTGTCCTCAATGGAAAAGTAAAGAAAAATGAGAGAATATTACCAGAATTGTAGGTGCACATCCAAGTAGGCAGAGAGGAACATATACACACCTTTTTTTTTTTTTTTATTTATATAAAAATGAAAAGAATTAAATAAATGAAAAAAACATTAAATTAAATTAACGAAACTATAAATAACTACACTAAACTAAACTAAATTAAACTATAAAATAACTAAACTACAAAAGAGACTAAAGTATAGAATAAAATAACCTAAACTAAACACTTTTTTTTTTAATAGAAGAGAAGAAAATAAAATAAAATAAAATAAAATAGAAGAAGAACTAAACTACTTAATAATTAAATGAACAATTACATCAAAGAATAAATAAAATAAAATAAAATAACATCACTAACGAAACAAATAAAATTAAAAATAAAAATAAAACCAAAACAATCTAAAACTAATTAAACTAACCAGAATCACTAACGAACAATTTAAACTAAATAAATAGAGGAAATAAAAATAAACTAAATTAGGATTATTATTAGCACCATTATTTCGGAGTTATTTTTTATTTTTTATTTTTTTTTACGAAAATAGAAAATTAAAAATCAAATAAAAAAAAATTTCGATTTTTTTAATAAATAATTATAAATAAAATAATTGTATATTTATTTATTTATTTTAAAATTTATTTATGTATTTATTTAAAATTTATTTACTTAAATAAATTAAAAATGAAATGAAAAAAAAATAATAATAAGAATAAAACAAACAAATTTTTTTTTTTTTTGAAATACTCCCGCACCACTCATGCACCTGCTTATTAAGCAGGGTGCCATTTGCGAAATCATCAAACTTCCCGCACGTGCAGGGCCAGGCCGCACGTGCGGGATTTCACCCCTGCACAATTTTTTTTTTTTTTTGGCTTCAATCGTCGTCCCGCACGTGTGACTTGGTCATGGCGCTCCAGCCCGCACCTGCTTTTAAAGCAGGGGGCAATTTGTTTAAAGAATTTTTTTTTTAATATTTTAAATTTGTATTTGTTTACAATTGAACATGTATAACAACAATTTTTTTTTTTTAAAATTTTTATTTTTAAATTGAACAAGTATAACCCTTTTTATTTTTTATTTTTTATTTTTTTTAAAACACAGAAAATAAACATGAAAGCATGTTTTTTTTTTTTTTTTAACTAACTCTCAGCACCTAACAAAAGGCACCAGAGTTATGGCATAAAGTTGCCACTTCAGAATCCCCCAGGTAATAAAACCCAGCGTAGTTTATAGCCTTCGGGCTAGTATAACCCATAATATACTTAACCATTTCTACCTTCAATTGACATCCGAAATAAATATAGCACATAAGAACATAACGGAATGCCACTAAAGGTATAATCTTCACGCGAAAACCACGGGTACTACTTTTCTCCCTAACTGTGTTTGTAACTTTCCCTATTCTCCAACAGGGTGACAGACTAGGTTGATTCGGTATCCAGAATCGAGGCGCATAAAGCTACCTCAACCTATGGGGCTGCCATACAGAGTTCAAGCCGAGGTAGTTTTGAAGCAATCTCCACACCCCTGGGTATTTAAACCAGACTCTAGTCTCGGAAATCCCAAACCTTTGTGTTCTAGGCTTTGCCATTCGAACTCTAGTTTCCACCGTCTCAGTTGGTCTCCTAGGAACTCACTACAAACACGGTTAGGTGGCTATACCAGACCGTCAGATGCCGTTCGGGCACGGCTAACACCAAAGGAATTACACCTTTAGAGGATTTAAAGTCTCCTAGACGCAAATAAAGCATAACGAGAATAAAGAAAAACAGAATAGCATAGAAGGGAAAGAAAAGAGAATAAGGAATCAATCTATCAATCATAATAAAATGGGTCCATCAAACCCCTGGGTAAAGGAAAATGATCCTTCTAGTCGAGGAATTTAGTCTCCTATAATCAATGCACACTCGCCACCCAGTAGTGGTTCGTGTGGGAACTAACTCTCCTCCCTCATTCTCAACAACGGTGATGCCCGATTTCTTGGGCACCACTTGTGTGGGACTCACCCACTTGCTATCTGAGATGGGGTATATAATACCCGCATCCAACAATTTTAATACCTTTTTCACCACCTCTTTCATGTTAGGATTCAGTCTCCATTGCATTTCGCGAGAAGGTTTGGTGTCCTCCTCTAGGTGTATATAATGCATGCACACGGAGGGATCTATCCCTTTCAAATCAGCCACTGACCACCCTATAGCACTCCGATGTGCCACGAGAACACTCATTAACTGACTCTCCTGCTCTACAGTCAAGTCAGATGCAATGATGACGGTAAAGTCTTGGGGCCCTAAAAATGCATACTTGAGTGTGGCCGGAGTGGCTTCAACTCAAGTGTAGGTGGTGTGACCAAAGATGGTATGGCAGGCTCTCTCGACAGAGGAGAAGTGACTCAAACCGGGCTTTCCATGGAGGAAAATCCGGTGTAGAAGAAGAATTAAGCAAGACATTCACCTCCTCAACTGACCCATCAATATCAAAATTTTCAAACCCAAAATGAGCTAGACAAGCCTCTAAAGGGTCCTCTACAAGAATGGAGGGCAAAGCCTCCTCCACAATCTCATCCACAACATCCACTAATAAGCACTCCTCTCTCTCATGAGGTTGTTGGGATGCTTGGAAAACATTAAGTTTCACTTGCATGTTGCCAAATGAAACTTCCATAACCCCGGTCCGACAATTGATGCATGCATTGGCCGTAGCCAAGAAAGGTCGACCTAAGATCACCGGGATTTGTTTCTTAGAACTGGCTACCGGTTCCATATCTAACACCAAAAAGTCAACAGGGAAGTAGAACCTATCAACCTTAACTAGCACATCCTCAATCATGCCACGTGGCACTCTGAGGGACCGGTCAGCCAATTGAAGAGTGACAGTAGTGGGCTTCAACTCGCCAAGCCCAAATTCCTCGTACACAGAGTACGGCAATAAATTGACACTAGCCCCTAAATCTAATAAGGCCCTATCAATGAAATGGTCCCCTATAATGCATGCAATGGTTGGGGCACCCGGGTCCTTAAGCTTAGGAGGTGTGTCATTCAACAAGATGGAGCTTACTTGCTCCGTGAGTAGGACCTTTTGGGACACATGTGTCCTAGATTTACGCTTTTGCGTACAAAGGTCCTTCAGAAATTTGGCATATGATGGTACTTGCTTAATCGCCTCCAACAGGGGGAGGTTGATTTTTACCTGTTTAAAGACATCCATCATTGCCTCCATAGATGCCCCTTCTTATTAAAAGGGGACGGTGTATCAAGGCATTGGGAAAGGGTGCCTTAGGCACATATGGAGTGCTAGGGACTAAGTCATCCCTCTTAAGTGTTTCCCCCTCACCCTTGCTCTCATTAGGTGTACCCCGTGGTCACCCTTCTTAACTCTAGTTGCATCAGACGCAACTGACTGAGGCTCTAACTCCCTACCACTTCTCAAAGCAACCACCGCCTGCACTTGCTCATGTTGCTTACCATTCCCACCCGAACTCTCTGCCCCGTATTGTCCCTTAGGGTTGGCCACAGTTTGACTTGGTAATTTTCCCTCTCTCTCCGATTCATGTTGTTAGCCATTTGACCCAATTGGGTCTCTATCTTGGCAATAGAGTGAGTGTGGGAGTGAACTATCGGTGCTAACCCCTTAAGTTCTGAGAGAACTTCCAACACCTGAGTCTCAAAGGCAGAGTTGCCCTGAGGAACAGGCGGGGGTTGTGGTTGCCGGTTGTGGGGGTCGATAAGGTTGCGGTGGTGGTAGGATGATTGGTTGGCAAAATTATTGAAATTCTGCCTTGGTGGTGGAGGATTGTAAGAAGTGCCTTGTGAAGGGGGTCTCCATGAGAAATTAGGGTGATTTCTCCATCCCGGATTATATGTGTTGGAGTATGGGTCATTACCCGGGTTGGAGAATCCTTGAGCCACATTCACATGCTCTTGGACTAACTCCGGAAATTGTGATGCCGAAGGGCACTCACTCAAGTCATGAGCAGGGCTCGCACATATAACACATGCCTCACGGAATTGAGGCTGATCTTGCTGGGTAGGGGCATGTCCCGTAGCTAATAAGTGGTCTATCTTGCGGGATAGTGCCTCTACTTGTTGGGCTAACTCTAGGTTTTGCCCGACCTCATAAATGCCCCCTCTTTTCGGGGCTCCAACTACGGGTTGCCGGACTTGCCGGGCTGCGGAGGCATGGTGAAGGGAATTATCACTTAAGTTCTCAAACAATTGCCATGCCTCGGCATCATTTTTAGACATAAATGTCCCACCACAGGACGAATCCACCATTTGGCGGTGCGGCTCAGTTAAGCCATAATAAATGTTTGAACAAGTTGCCAATCAGGCACTTGGTGGTGGGGACACTGTTGGAGAAGGTCTCTAAGTCTTTCCCACGTCTCATGGAATTGCTCGCCATCCATTTGAGCAAAGTTTGTGATGGCTCGCCTAAGTTGGTTGGTTTTACCTATGGGAAAGTACTTCTCCAAGAACCGTTGCTGTAATTGGTCCCAAGTTGTGATTGAATTAGCAGGTAAAGAATTTAGCCAGTGTTTGGCTTTATCCTTTAACGAGAATGGAAACAATCGCAACATTAAGGCCTCATTTGTGAAATTCTGGATCCTCACTGTCGAGCAAATTTCCAGAAATTCATTCAAATGCTTATAAGGGTCATCATGAGTTAGTCCATGGAATGATGGGAGCATTTGTATGGTGCTGGACTTAATCTCATAATGAGCAGCAGTGGTGTTGGGTAATTGGATGCATGATGGTGATGTATATGCAGTGGGTGTAAAATAATCCTTAAGGGTCCGGTTAGGCACATTCGGGACATTAGGATCTGCCATCTCTAATGGCTCAATGTATGAATATGAATACTCAAGCCTAGGAACACGGGCAGAAGCCCTAAGTCTCCTAAGGGTCCTTTTTAGTTCAAGGTCCAAACTCCACAATTCAGGGCGACAAGAACGACGCCCGTGCATACACTACCCACACACACAATAAGTTCGACTCGGTGCACTAAGTTACGAAAGCAGAATAAAAGAGAAATACTCACAGCGGTTTAACGAAAACGCTTTACTCGTCTTGCGGTGCTTGACGTGTAGACGTTGTCTCCAACCCAATTGAGCTTTGACTTTCGTTTTAGCACTTTGGTGCTTTGCTTGTGAGTGTTTGCTTCTGTTTACTCACTTTAGTGCTGCGTTTTTTTTTTTTTTTAAAGCTCGGCTGCGCTCCGCTTGCACTTCAATGATAGCTCCAATTTCAAACGCTCTGCACACTTAGCAACACAAAAGCATAAAATCCTAAACTAAAAATTAAAATAAGAATGTAACTTTAAATTAACTAATTTCGCCAGAAGTCCCCGGCAACGGCGCCAAAATTTGATGGGTCGTTGAACACACCAAAATTAAATACTAAACTATACCAAATTCTTAGAATAATGGCAAGTCCAGGTATCGATCCACAGGGACTATTGTGAAATTAAACTAATTTAATTGTTAAATTCCTAAATTAATTTTGATAAAAAGATTGAATGATCATAACCTAATTTAATAACGAATAAATTAAACTAAGGAATTAAATTATCAATAATAAATGAAATTGGGTTTACTGAATTGGGGAAAAATCCTAGGGTAGAGAATTCACCACTAACCACATAATTAGGGTTTCCAATTGAAATCAATTATGCTATGGTTTGAACGGATTAATGTTTCGCAACTACAAGCTCGAAGCATTTGACAAGAAGATCATCACATTCAATGTACGAGCACGAACCATCTCAAGTAATACGAATCGTTCACTCTAAACTAAGGTAGTGATACGACTCGTTCCTCGTAGCATGGTTCGTCTCATACCTTGAATGTGAAGGAATAGAAAACACATGTATGGATAACATTCAACAATCACAGAAAGTCAAATATTCGAAGAGATAATGAAAAATATATAAAAGAAACTTCTAAATCACCATACAAATGTTCAAACCTTTACATAATTAAAAATCAAAAAGAAAACAAAATAATTACATGGCTAGGGTTTCATCAAAACCCTAGAAAAGAAGACTAGCCACTCATGGAGGAGTGGAAGGAGGTAGATGGAGAAGAAACCACCATGGGAGACATCCTTGAAGCTTTTGTTTCTCTTCCCTTCCAAACCCTAGCCTCTCCCTTTAGGTCAAAACAATTTCAGAACCCTAGAAAAGCCTTTTCCTTTTCTTTTTATACTTCTACTCACTTCCAAACAGGTTTAAAACATCGGTTTGACTTTTCCAGAAAAAGTCAACTCTATCCAAATTTTGTCTTTTTGCCCATTTTATGCTCCAACGATGTACAACCTGATTGACATTCAACACACATAAAGTATACAGTTTGACCAGCAAGTGAAGTTAAGAGATTCTAATTAATGGCCTCAATGATGTACAATTCGGCCTTAATCACTTCTAAACCATAAAAGAGAACAAATGAACACCCTAAACTATTGTGAAGTTTCACTTTGACCCCTTCCATTAGGGGGTTCAATTTTTATGTTTTTATAGTTTAAGGAATCTATTTATATGTCCTAAACTATTGGAAAATACCACTTTGACCCCTAAACTATAAAAGAGTACAAATGGACCCCCTAAACTATTGAGAAGTATTGTTTTGTCCCCCAAACTACAAAAGCATATAAATACACCCCCTAAACTAAAAAAAATATACCAATGGAACCCCATAATGGAAGGGGTCAAAATGAAACATGTGAATAGTTTAGGGGATCTATTTGTATGCTTTTATAATTTAGGAGATCAAGGTGATACTTCTCAATAGTTTAGGGGGTCCATTTGTTCTCTTTTATAATTTAGAAGGTCAAAGTGATACTTCTCATTAGTTTAGGAAGTCTTCGTGTAAATAACCCTTCTTTTTTAAAACCGACGTAAAATAATGGGTTAGGTTTCCTTCTTGTCCAAATTGGGATTGAAAGGTGTTTTCTAAACTTGTGGAATCTATAATGGATCCCATTTTAATAATTCAAATTATTCATTTTATAAGACTCTTCGCGTGTATAATTTACAAAAGAAAAAATTAGATTGATCCAATAATCATATCCTATTCAATTTTTTGTGTTTGTTACCAAAATAATGAATGGTCAATTTTTGAAAATATACTTACTGCGTATTTATTATTTTTGTTAAAAGAAATGTAATAAATTTAACATGTTATGATTATCCGATCAATGTTATGTTTTTTGAGTGCATGATGTACATGAATAGACTTACAAACTAAAATAATTTAGATCATTGAAATGGAGCCTATGGTGAGTGGGAATTTTTCATAAAATAAAGGGGTAATTACACCTTAGCGAAATTTTGAAAAATTAATTACATATTCATGAAAACTTTACAATTTTAATTATTAATATTTATAAAATTTCTCATTGATTTGTAATTATTTTTTCAAAATTTCACTAATTGATATTTCTCCTAAAATAAATGTATGGGACCCACATATATGGGGTTTACTTTTTGTTAGAAAATGAAATACAAGTCCACTTTCTATACCTCTGATGTGTAAATGATATGATTGGTGGATGATTAGAGGAAATAGGAAATGAAGTGTTTCCTTAAATATCTTAATTGATTGTCACATCATTGAGCTTTAAAAGTGGTTCTATTTTTTAGACTTGAATAACAATGCTCCTTTTTGTTTTACATTTGTATGATATCATGTGAAAATCTTTTATGTATTGAGATTTTCTCATATTACAAACATTTCTTACTTAATAAATTTAAGGACAAACTTCACTTTGCCCCCTTTGATTTGGGCCATATGTGGTTTCTCTCCTTAACGTTTGGAAATGATCACATAACTCCCTTGTGGTTTGTGGATTAAAGTGCACCATTCGGTTTGTTAACAATTTAATAAAAAAGACTAAAATATCCTTGTATTTTCGTCATTTGTTTAGAAAGCAAAGTACACTTTGACTCCCTGTGCTTTCTTCCATGTGCAATTTATCCCATTAAAATTTGAAAATGAGCATATATACCCTTATGTTTGCCACGTATTTCACATTTGCTATTAAGTTAGATGGAATGTTTAACGGTGCACTTTAGTCCACAAACCACGTGGGGGTTATGTGATCATTTTCAAACATTAGGGGGTAAATCGCAAATGACCCAAACCACATAGATAAAGTGAAGTTTGCCCTAAATTTAAATAAAAAAATTGTTGCAAAACTGAAGTAATTACCTTTGTTGTTAGTTTGTTTAGTAGGCTAGAAAAAAAAAAAAAAAAAGACTATTTACTATTTATGAATTTTAAGAAAGAGTAAGTGTGGTATTAGAAATGGTTCTTGGATGCTTTTTGTCATCAATAAGGGTTGAAGAGATGCAATGTCCAACCCAATAGAAGTTTGGCTGCTCAAGTTAAGGAGATGCAACGGAAACTAGAGGAAGTTCAAAGTAGGTTGTGGTCAGGAAAGGATATTGAGGAAAATCAAGCACTCCGAATACAGCTGGATTTGCTACTAGAAAAACAAGAGACGTATTGGGCACAACGGGCAAAACAAAGATTGATGAAGTTAGGGGATAAGAACACAAAGTTTTTTCATTTGGCAGTGACTTTCAGAGCTTGTAAGAAAAGGATTGGATTTCTGAGATTGGAGAACGGTGCCTGTGTTATGGAGCAAAGTGCCATTGAACAAGAATTTCTTCAACATTTCAAGAAGCTTTTTCACTGTCAACAGGATGAGTCAACATCACACTACTCACAGGTACATTACAATTATCCTGATAATTTTTAGTTTATTAATATTTTGCAAAATTTTCTTACGGATGAGCATCTCTCTTTATTGGATACCTCTTTTATGGATCATGAAATAAAAGATGCCATTTTTACCATGGGTTGTCTCAAAGCTCTTGGACCCGATGGTATGATAGCAACCTTCTATCAAAAGAATTGGAAAATTGTGAGTGATAGTGTAATTAATATGGCCAAAGCTTTTTTAAACACGGGAGTGATGCTTAAAGAACTGAACCAGACCTTTTTGGTGTTGATCCCCAAAAAATTAGTGCCTCAATCGATTAACAATTATCGTCCTATTAGCTTGTGTAATGTGGTCTACAAAATTATTGCCAAGGTTCTGCTAATCGGTTGAGACGGATTTTGTCGTGTATGATTTCCTCAAGTCAAAATGCATTTATTCTGGGAAGAATCATTGAAAAATCTAAAATCCTTAAGATATTGATTTGTCATTATGTATCAATTTTATATAACAATTCCAATCAAACAATTAAGACAAATTAACACAACCATTTAACGTAGAAAAACCACAATTGGAACGCCTCCAATTGTGATATAAAAAAAAAAATCACGGGTAAAAGCCACAAAACAATCCACTAAGAAGACAAAAAGGAATTACACAATTGTACTCTCAATTACCTAGCGAATCCATCCCCAAATTGAACTGACTCCAATGTGCCTCTTCCATCACCATCTTCACTTCGGAATTGTCTTGCTCAACGTTGAATTCATAACGGTAATGTCAAATCCATGACGATGAGCCACTCCGGAATCCACCAAATCTTCAGGCCCAAATTCCACGAAACCCACCAAAGAACAACTCTATCTTTTTGTGAATAAAACATAATAAACAAACCCTTTGATATAATCCACTCAATTTATGATATAAACTCTCACAGATATCAAAGGAAACATGCAAAGAAGCTCCAGATGAAAACCCTAAATCCCAAAAGAAGATCTGGAAGCCGTACCCCATAAACTGAATTAATTGCAAATTTATAGCAGACAGAATCGCGATCTCTGCTTGAGTGTAGGAATGGACGCTCGAGCAGTCTGACTAAAATGCGTGTTTCAGAACAAGGATCTACGCTCGAGCGCATGAAAGAAGACAGCAACGCAACAATAAAGTTAAGGAAAATGAGGAAACACTTACAGTAGTCATCATCTGAAGGGTCCCCTTCAAGATAGGAATATCACGAGGCCCATTGTGGTCGGCCATATCAACCGGCATCAACAAAAACTTAGTCAAATCAAAGGCAAATCTTGTGAAGCGACAACTGAATCAAAAGTGGAAATGGGCCTGCCCTCATGCGATATTGGCGGCTCCCATTTCTCAAAAGCATCATCATCCTCAGCAGGATCCTCAAAACCTCCCCCCACCACTACTTTGCCAGCTCTCTTCTTCTCTTTTTTGCTCGCCCAGCGACTGAAGCTGAGGGCTCGGCAGCAGCCGCAGGGGTCCCAGAAGCTCCAACCTCCATCTTCACCTCCATGAGGCTCTTCACCTCGGTCTTCTCCAGAGGGGTTTGCAAAGCATCGGAGGCTCCGAAGGCCTCGGCCTCTAAATCCACCAACACCCTTCTCTTCGCCACAGACCCGCTCCCTGCGAAACTGGGGGCAGGGGAGGGTGCTCTCTCAGAAAGTGCACCCTGATTCCTGTGACGACTCGTGACCAGAGGAGTGAGAGACGTGTCAGTCTCGGTATCAGAGTCCAGAAGGGCAGCAGCGAGCCTTGCCTTCTTTGGAATAACGGAACGGTAAGTAGACTGGTAGTCTAATAACTCGGGTGCAGACCTCTTTTTATACCTTAGAGCAGCTTTTATGGCTTCAGCATTCTCTCGGTGCGGTCTTCGTTGGAAACGAGAGGCCTCTGCAAAAAAGAAGTGACCCATCAGAGCAATATTCAAAATAAAGTGAGAAACACAAAAGGCATTTGAAGGAGAGGCCCGAACCTGGGTAGCCGTCTTTCTGGGGCATCCGCTCAGACTGAAACTCAGTACCGGTGGGGAACTCCCAGTTTCCACCAACTTGTAGGAAATCATTGTTGTGTTTATCCGAATCAGGTAACCGGTAACCAAATGGCAATAAACGAGCGAACACGCAAGTAATATGTACTGTGTCTTTGTTATGAGAAAGAGTAAACAACCTAAGATATCCCATATGTCAAGGTTCAAACCCAATCGTTTATTAAGGGCAGATACGCCGCAAACAACACGGAAAAGGTTCACAGATACTTGCATTGGGGTTAACTGGACTTGATGCAGAAACCGGCGCACCAACGGGAAGAGGGAACCGAACCCCTCCCTCGACTATGGCCGCGATGGGAAAACACGGTATTCCTCGTGTCCATACGCTTGGCGTCTACTTTCGCCAACGAAAGGGTAACGTCGTTAGGAATATTATAGTCCAGGCGGAACATAGCCATGGCCTCGGGGGTATCAACCAGTGAACGGAATTTCCCCATTCAACAAACCTAATGGGACAGAGGTAGGACTCAGATAACAGAGTATGGAATATAGACAGCGAGCGGGCCAAACAAGATGATTAAGATAGGAAGAAGCAAGAGAAGAAGAATCACAGGAGGACTTACAGAGATCAGAACAGTGGTAGCAGAGCAAGACTAGCAGCGAAAAAGTCTGAGCAGAGCACCAACGAGACTGGTTCAGAGGAATGGGAAGAGTTCTTTCTCTCTCTTTGGAACTCACTAGAGGAACAAGAAAAGCAAATGAAGGGATTTGTATTATCAGCCAGAACATTTATTGCACCAGCCGGCGCGCAGGTACACGGAGCACGACCTTCGGTATGGAATCGACGCATTATCTCTGCACACCTATCCACGTCGCCACGTGTTACGTGAAAGGACGCATGCAGGAATTGTGTGTCAGGATTGAACCGTCACCAAGGCCGAACTAGGGGAGAACTGAAACGACGCGACGCTTGGAGAGCAGAACATTAGCTCCACCCAAGGGGAACCTTAGCGCGAGCTAGGGGGCAAATAAAGGGGCTAAATGTGAAATGGGTCGGGTTCAAGCCTTGGGCTGGCCCAATCCGCTGAAGTCCGAATCCGAGTGGGCTGGATGAGTATATAGGCAAACCAGATGAGCCCAACTTCATGATCTACAGTCCACCCAAGTCCTCAAGCACTTGGGCCCAACACCGCGGTGGAAAGGCTAGTCCAGCCGTGATGCTGGCTGGGCCGAACTGCGATACTGAATCTGTGGGTTGAATAGATAATAGGCCGAGCCCATACAAAGATATCCGAAAGGACCAGCCTATCTCTCTGAATGATCCTGTACAAGGCCGAGACGAGGCACAATGATGCCGAGCTGAGGCACATCGGTACCGAGCTGAGGAAACCTCGTAGGGAAACGTGGAAGTTGTGAATGTGTGCATATGCAAGTTGCCACCTCAACTGGTCCCCTACACCTAGAATCACGGAAGTTATTGAACCAAAGGAATGTGGTTTGTTATCAGCATGACTACAATGAGTATATACATTGAATGGCAACTACCAGGTGGTCCCCAACCATAAGCAATGCTGAAAGGACACTTGGCAGCATCTAAGCTCCATGAACCCACCTTGAGAAGCAAGCAAAGAACAAACATATATATATATACAATATGAACTTCACATGGAAGGTAACTGAACAACTCCAAGCAAACTTACAAACTCTATTCGATATTCATTCCTTCTCCAATCACTAATTCCCACACCGGAGGGGTTATCCGGCCAACCCCGGCCAGGCAGCTCTGACGGTGCTTCCTGTGGCAGGAGCCTCAGTCCTTGGATAGTCCAACCAAGTGCAGGGCCCCGATCCACTTTCATCTAGTGCGGAATCCGGTACGCACAATTGGTGCGGTGAGCGTGGACCACTTCATCTCTGAGCTCTGCATTTAGTTCCGGCGATGGGGATTGAGGACATTCCGCCTTCAGCACATACTCCACAGACGGAGAAGACAAAGGACAAAGGTTTGGCATCCCAACAGTCCCGGAGGAACAAACTGAATCCGTCGAGCATCGATTACCCTTCGCTGGAGGTTCTTCTCATCACTTTCTTCTGGAAAAGGATTATAGAGATCGAATCATAGACTCCATAGGGATGGAGATATAGGAGTTGAAAGCCCAACTTAAGAGGGTGCTGGGCGATCCGACAGAAAAGAAGACGGAAGCAGAGCCCTCTCGTTTGCGACGGAGGAGCTCATCCAGAGAGCCACCAGTGAAGAAGTTCCCCAAGAATGAGTCTGGGCAACAAAGCCAGCCTATCCCGGTACAGAGTAAGGCAACAAGCAGTCACACCCGTAGGTCACGCCGGAAATGGGCCAAAAGGCAGAAGACAGTTAGCCAACAGACTGACTACCCTCATCAGGACCTTCGTACTTGGTTGATCGGCAATAGGCAGAACGAGCAACATCGAGATCATCTGGACCATACTGTTCACCAGAGAGAGCATCGACGCTGGACAGGCTCGTCTCTTCGCTGTTCTCCCCGGAGATAGAGACCATGAGACCTCCAAAGAAATTTACCCCACCGAAGTTCACTTCATACGACGGGAAGTCGGACCCGCTGACACATATTAGCCACTATAGACAGATGATGTCCCTATGGAACTGAGAAGGCACTGATGTGTAAAGTCTTCCCATCCAGCCTAGGAGAAACCGGACTTCGATGGTTCGATCGTCTCCCTGCTGGATCGATCCATGGCTGGAAGCAACTCTCCGAAGAGTTCCTAGCCAGGTTTGTCTCCAACACTAAGATCCCGAAGGAGCCGGATACACTGTTCGGCCTCCGGAAGGAGCAGGAGGAAACGCTGCACAATTATACTAGGAGGTACTAGGAAGAGTACAATGACCTAGAAGAAAATGTGTGCAGTGAGCAGATGGCCGTTATGTCCTTCAAGCATGGTCTGCGCCCGAAAAGTAAGCTGAGACAATCACTTACCAAGCGCCCGGCCACAGCTTTGAAAGACTTGAGTGCCAGGATTGAGCAGTACGCTCGTCTCGAAGACGATCAGATCCCCATCGAGGTAGCGTCAGCAAAACAAACAGCTCGGCATAAGAAGAGAACAGATCGAGGAGAACACCGAGGGATTGCAGTGAATGAGGTGGATAAGTCCAAATCCCACGAAGCCGTTGTGACTGTATTCAAAGAGCCAATCTATCGAATCCTGGAAAAGATCAAGAGAGAGCCCTTCTTTATTTGGCCACCGAAAATGTTGGGAGATCCAGCTCGGCGCAATCAGAAGCTCAGATGCACTACCATCAAGACAGAGGGCACATGACTCAGAACTGCAGGGCACTGAAGCAATACTTGGAAGACCTAGTGGCAGTTGGACACCTAAGGGATTACATTGATCAGGATAAGGAAATGACCGAACCGGGGAACCCACCACCAGAAGCAAATATCGAGCATCCACCTCGGCTGATAATAAATGTGATCCATGGGACAGCGATTCAAGAATCTGAGGAGGCACTAAAGGAAGAGATTGCTAAGGCTGCGCAAATTCAGCGGGTCATGTCAGTGGAGCCTGCATCAAAAAAGGTACGTACAGTGCCTAAATCCCCCTTGTGTACAGTTTCATTTACTAGCAAAGATTTAGAAGGCATACAGCACCTACATACTGATGCATTAATTATAACTGTGGGAATTGGGAAACGATTTGACGTAAAACGAGTCCTAGTAGATCAGGGCAGTGTAGCAGACATACTGTATTACGATTTGTTCAGAAAGCTCGGTCTCTCCGAGCAGCACCTCACCCCAGCGGCAGCCCCGTTGGTCGGTTTCAATTCACAGCTAGAATGGCCGCTTGGCAGAATAGTGTTGCTAGTCGTGGCGGGGACAAAAACCCTCCAGATAGAGTTCTTGGTTATTAATACACCATCCCCTTACAACGCCATACTTGGCCGTCCGTGGATTCATCGAATGGAAGCAGTCCCTTCAACCTACCACCAGCTCATCCGTTTCCCAACGGAACACGGAGTAGAGCAGATCTCAGGGGATCAAGTTGCGTCCAAACATTGCTTCATGGCAGCATTAAAGGCAAAACAGCTCTGCAATCGGGTACAGACGGTAGAAGTGGCCGAACAGCCAGTCTTGGAAGATGTAGGGGGAACCCCAGAGGAAAAGATGGTAGAGGATTTGGAGAAAGTCTTGGTAAAAGAAGACGACCCAGAAAAGTACTTCCTTATCGGTACCTCGCTAGGCGCTGATGAGAAACTTCAGCTGCTGGAACTGCTGAGGGAAAATATGGAGGTATTCGCATGGTCAGCATATGATACTCCAGGGTTGGACCCAGAATTTGCTTGCCACGAGCTCAACATCAACCCTTCAGCTCGACCCATTGTGCAAAAAAGTCAGAGATCCTCAGTCGAGCACACCGAAGCAGTAATTGCCGAAGTTGAAAAACTCCTGGCTTCAGGAGCAATCAGGGAAGTTCAGTACCCGCAATGGCTGTCCAACACAGTTGTAGTCAAGAAGAAGAACGGAAAATGGAGAGTTTGTTGACTTCACTTGCTTGAACAAAGCCTGCCCTAAAGATAGCTTTCTGCCTCGCATTGATCAACTAGTAGACTCAACAGCAGGGCATGAGCGCATGAGCTTTCTGGACGCTTATAGCGGTTATCATCAGATACCATTGTTCGGTCCGGATCAAGAAAAGACAGTTTATCACTCCAAGGAACTTACTGCTACAAGTGATGCCGTTCGGCCTCAAGAACGCCGGGGCAACCTACCAGCGATGTCACTCGGATGTTCAAGGACCAACTGGGAAAAACCATGGAAGCTTATATAGATGATATGGTAGTAAAAAGCAAGTTCGCTACAAACCATCTTGCAGACTTGAGAGAAGTTTTTGGCATCTTGAAAAACCACCAGCTTCGCCTCAATGCCTCGAAATGCGCTTTCGGGGTAGGAACAGGGAAGTTCTTGGGATACATGGTCACTCACAGAGGGATTGAAGCGAATCCGGATCAAATCAGAGCAATACAAGATCTTGAAGTACCAACAAAGGCTAAGGAATTGCAGAAACTAGCTGGAATGGCGGCCGCACTGAATCAGTTTATTAGCAAATCCTCAGATCGGATGAAGCCCTTCTTCCAGCTTTTGAGGAAAAAGGCAGCATTTGAATGGAGTAGCGAATGTACCGAAGCACTGCAGAGTCTCAAAAGATACCTCAGCACACCTCCTCTACTATCCACTCCAGAGCCAGGAGAGGAGCTGTACCTCTATCTAGCAGTCTCAGATCATGCCGTAAGCGCAGTATTAATTCGAGAAGTTAACAAAGAACAAAGGCCTGTATACTACGTTAGCAAGACTTTACTAGATGCCGAGACACGGTATCTGCCATTGGAAAAATTAGCATACACGCTACTTATCGCCTCAAGAAAGCTGCAACATTACTTCCAGGGGCATACTATAAACGTCCTCACTGAATTCCCCCTCAGATCTGTGTTTAGCCGAGCCAATTTCTCCGGCCGAACAGCAAAATGGGCGGTAGAACTTGGTGAGTTTGACATTCGGTATCAACCCAGGACAGCGATCAAGGCCCAGGTCTTAGCAGATTTTGCTCCCACCCAGAGCACCGAACCGGGGGATCCGCGTTTGGCACAGGTGCCATGCACTGCTGAACAAGGAAAACCCTGCGCTTCGGAAGCTTGGAAACTCTTTATTGGAAACATCTGGCAGCTCTATGTTGATGGATCGTCCAATAACCGAGGCTCGGGGGCAGGAGTAGTACTTATTTTACCAGAAGGGTTTATCTGGGAACAGGCTCTCAGACTCGGTTGGAAGGCTTCAAACAACGAGGCCGAGTACGAAGCGTTATTGGCTGGCTTACGTAGCGCCAAACACTTCAGTGCAGAACAGCTTCTTGTATTCAGCGATTCACAACTAGTGGTCAACCAGCTTTCTGGGGTCTATGAAACACGAGATGAAAGAATGGCTATGTACGCAGGCAAGACCAAGGACCTACTCAAAAAATTTCAATCCATACGAGTAGAACGAATCAGTCGGGACAAAAACAGCCACGCTGATGCTCTGGCATGCCTCGGCTCATCAGTGGATACAAAGGATGCCAGAAAAGTTTGGGTTGAGTTTGTACCAGAATCGAGTATTGCGTCTCCAGTCCTCTGCAACAACTTAGAGCCGAGCTGGATGGATCCGATATTTTATTTTCTGAAATCTGGTACACTTCCCGAAGACAAAAGGGAAGCCAACAAGGTCAGACATAAGTCAACTCGATTCTGGATCTCACCATCTGGGAAGCTATACAGACGCTCCTACCTTGGCCCCTACCTCCTATGTGTGCATCCAAATCTCGTCGAGAATGTTCTCTACGAAATTCATGATGGGATTTGTGGATGCCACGTTGGCGGAAGGTCACTGGCACACCGAGCCCTGACTCACGGGTACTGGTGGCCACGGATGCAACAAGATGCGCCGCAGTATGTACAGAAGTGCGACAAATGTCAGAAGTTTGCTCCACTCATTCATCAGCCAACCGAAACTCTCACTCCACTCACCAGCCCATGGCCCTTTGCACAATGGGGTCTGGATATTGTCGGACCATTGACGCGAGGCATTGGGAACAGGCGATTCTTCATTGCCTCAACCGACTATTTCACTAAGTGGGTTGAAGTTGAGGCACTGGCAAGTATCAAAGAAGCGGACACGAAGCGGTTTGTTTTGAGGAGTGTTGTGGTCTGTTTCGGCATTCCGCGGGTACTGATTGCGAATAATGGAACACAGTTCGATGGTAAGGTCTTCAGAAAGTTTTGTGCCGACCTCAGAATTGAGTATAGGAACTCTTCTCCATGGTACCCATAGAGCAATGGCAGGCAGAAGCGTCAAACAAAACAATCATCAACGGAGTGAAGAAGCGGCTTGAACATGCAAAAGGCAAATGGGTTGAAGAGTTACCTCACGTATTATGGGCCTACCGAACCACAGCACGACGCTCGACGGGAGAAACACCCTACTCTTTAACTTATGGAATGGAGGCCATCATCCCACTCGAAGTAGGTCTCCCAACCCTTCGGTCTGAATTATTTGAAAGCTCCAGTAACGAGGAAGCTATTGCGCAAGCACTGGATATGGCAGAGGGCCGAAGAGAGGCAGAGCTGATCAGACTTGAAGCGTATCAGCAGCAGCTCATCAGAAGTTTCAACCAAAAAGTTTTCCCAAGGCAATTTACACCAGGAGAATTGGTTTTGAGGAAAGTTATGGATCACAAAAGGGTGCCTGGCGAGGGCAAACTTGGGCATAACTGGGAAGGTCCCTATAAAGTCACAGTTGTTGTTGGAAATGGAGCTTACTACCTAGAGATCTGAATGGCAAAGCTATACCTCGACCCTGGAACGTAGCAAACCTAAGAAATACTATCAATAGAATTATCCCCCAACTTCTCTATCAGAATGTAAAGGCATTTATCTGTTGACCAATGCAAATGTTTCCCCACTTCTCTCAAATTTATCAAATTCTTGTAATTAGCTTTGATGTTTATCAAATGGAATTAGCTTTGGCTTTCACCAAACGGAGTTAGCTTTGGTTCTTACCAAACGGAATTAGCTTTGGTTCTCACCAAACGGAATTAGCTTTGGTACTTCCCAAATGGAATCAGCTTTGCCCTTAACCCAAACGGACTTAGTTTCAGAACGACTGAACGAAATTTAAATTTGGTTAGTACTCAAACATGCTAAGTGGTATTGCTTGGTGGAATTATGTTTGGCAACTAAATTGGACTTTAGCCAAGTGGAATTGCTTGGTGGAAACCGCACTAATGTATCTTAAGTAAACATCCCTATTTAGCCAAGTGGAATTGCTTGGCGAAACCACACTAATGTATCTTAAGTAAACATCTCTATTTAGCGAAGTGGAATTGCTTGGTGGAAACCACACTGACATATCTTAAGTAAACATCTTTGCATCTACAGAACTTCTTAAGTATCAACACGACAACACGTCAGTACCGATGCGAACAAACAAAGTTGGAACAAACTTGGCCAAGTTCAGCCAGGAGCAGGCCTCCAGCAGTAGTCTTACTCAACTCCAGCTGGGGCAAACAATTGTTTTTTCAAACCAAGCTGGACCTGAGTAACACACCTTTTCATGCCTTTATTCCGTCCAGGCGCTCTTATGCTATCAAAGTTGAAACAGACTTCAACGGTTCTACCTAAGAGCATAGTCTTCAGTGCCGATCTTACTTAGCTCCAGGCGGGGGCAAACAATTGTTTTCTTTTAAAACCAACCTGGATCTAAGTAAGACCCACTTACGAACTCAAGCACAGCCGTACCACAAATCCGTTAGCCACACCGAGCATCAGTTCGGCCCCGAGGTCCCAACAGTGCTCGGCCGGGGGCAAACATTACAAAGCCACACCGAGCATCAGTTCGGCCCCGAGGCCCCAACAATGCTCGGCCGGGGGCAAGCAATACAAAATCAGACAGAGCATCTATTTAAAAGCAGCACAGAACTAGACCGAGCATCTATTCGGCCCCGAGGTCCCAACAGTGCTCGGCCGAGGGCAAGCAGTATAGAAATCATTCGGTCTTAACAACCAAACAAAAGGCATCAGATTGCAAGTTCAAAGAGAAAAGTCTATCATCCAACAAAAGGCACAGATGGCCTCACAACCAGCAGCAAAGAAAAGAAAGAAGCAAAAAAGTTCAAATCCTTTCAACATCAATTTTCATCAACAGCGGGCAACTCAGGAGCAGCATCAGCAATTTTGTCCAGGCCGTCTGTGGGAGGAAAAGTAGAGGAAGCTCCAACTTCCTGAGAAGTAGAAGCCTCCTTAACCACATCTCCCGTGGCTTCAGTCTTTGGGGTTTCAATCCCTTCAACATCCACCATTTCAGCGGCAACATTCTTGTCCTGGGTCTTGCTTGCAGAATCATCTTCTGGGGAAACTTCGGCTGGAAGAACAGCAGGGGTGGAAACAGTCTTCGAACCCAAGGATCTCGAAGGAACGGGGACATCCTGAAATAGGGAAGAGCCTTCAGGAACCAGCGCAACAGTCAATGCACTCGTCCAACCTTTCACGAAGAGCTTATCTCGCAGCACTAACACCTCTTCCTTATAGGCAGCCCTGACTTCATCCCAACCCTGTTGCCAGTGTTTGGCTTCCAGCGCAGAACGACCAGCAACCATCACGGCGATAACAGGCTCCAATTCGGCCGCCTTCCCCTCAAGATGAGACTGTGTCCCAATAGCAGCCTCCTTCGATTTTTCAGCCGAAGCGACAATCTTGTTCAAACGAAATGCTTCCCTCTCAGCGGTTCGGCGTCCTTCCTTCTCTGACTCCAAGTTTACCGTCAGTCTCTCTGCGTTCATTGCGGCCTCCAGCACGGCCCTTTCTAGCTCTTCAGCACGGGAATGGACAGATGCATCCTTTGGATACACTGCAAAGGACAACGAAGAACTAAAAAAAAAAAAAAAGAAGACAGCAACGCAACAATAAAGTTAAGGAAAACGAGGAAACACTTACAACAGTCATCATCTGAAGGGTCCCCTTCAAGATAGGAATATCACGAGGCCCATTGTGGTCGGCCATATCAACCGGCATCAACAAAAACTTAGTCAAATCAAAGGCAAAATCTTGTGAAGCGACAACTGAATCAGAAGTGGAAATGGGCCTGCCCTCATGCGATATTGGCGGCTCCCATTTCTCAAAAGCATCATCATCCTCAGCAGGATCCTTAGAAGCTCCCCCCACCACTGCTTTGCCAGCCTCCCTTTTTCTCTTTTTGCTCGCACAGCGACTAAAGCTGAGGGCTCGGCAGCACCGCAGGGGTCCCAGAAGCTCCAACCTCCATCTTCACCTCCATGAGGCTCTTCACCTCGGTCTTCTCCAGAGGGGTTTGCAAAGCATCGGAGGCTCCGAAGGCCTCGGCCTCTAAATCCCACCACACCTTTCTCTTCGCCACAGACCCGCTCCCTGCTAAACTGGGGGCAGGGGAGGGCGCTCTCTCAGAAAGTGCACCCTAACTCTGCGACGACTCGTGACCAGAGGAGTGAGAGACGTGTCAGTCTCGGTATCAGAGTCCAGAAGGGCAGCAGCGAGCCTTGCCTTCTTTGGAATAACGGAACGGTAAGTAGACTGGTAGTCCAATAACTCGGGTGCAGACCTCTTTTTATACCTTAGAGCAGCTTTTATGGCTTCAGCGTTCTCTCGGTTCGGTCTTCGTTGGAAACGAGAGGTCTCTGCAAAAAAGAAGTGACCCATCAGAGCAATATTCAAAATAAAGTAAGAAACGCAAAAGGCATTAGAAGGAGAGGCCCGAACCTGGGTAGCCGTCTTTCTGGGGCATCCACTCAGACTGAAACTCAGTACCGGCGGGGAACTCCCGGTTTCCACCAACTTGTAGGAAATCATCGTTGTGTTTATCCGAATCAGGTAACCCGGTAACCAAATGGCAATCAAACGAGCGAACACGCAAGTAATATGTGCTGTGGTCTTTGTTATGAGAAAGAGTATAACAACCTAAGATATCCCATATGTCAAGGTTCAAACCCAATCGTCTATTAAGGGCAGATACGCCGCAAACAACACGGAAAAGGTTCACAGATACTTGCATTGGGGTTAACTGGACTTGATGCAGAAACCGGCGCACCAACGGGTCAAGAGGAAACCGAACCCCTCCCTCGACTATGGCCGCGATGGGAAAAACGACGGTATTCCTCGTGCCCATACGCTTGGCGTCTACTTTCGCCAATGAAAGGGTAACGTCGTTAGGAATATTATAGTCCAGGCGGAACATAGCCATGGCCTCAGGGGTATCAACCAGTGAACGGAATTTCCCCATTCAACAAACCTAATGGGACAAAGGTAGGACTCAGATAACAGAGTATGGAATACAGACAGCGAGCGGGCCAAACAAGATGATTAAGATAGGAAGAAGCAAGAGAAGAAGAATCACAGGAGGACTTACAGAGATCAGAATAGTGGTAGCAGAGCAAGACCAGCAGCGAAAAAGTCCGAGCAGAGCACCAACGAGACTGGTTCAGAGGAATGGGAAGAGTTCTTTCTCTCTCTTTGGAACTCACTAGAGGAACGAGAAAAGCAAATGAAGGGATTTGTATTATCAGCTAGAACATTAATTGCACTAGCTGGCGCGCAGGTACACGGAGCACGACCTTTGGTATGGAATCGACGCACTATCTCTGCACACCTATCACACGTCGCCACGTGTTACGTGAAAGGACGCATGCAAGAATTGTGTGTCAGGATTGAACCGTCACCAAGGCCGAACTGGGGGAGAACCGAAACGACGCGACGCTTGGAGAGCAGAACATTAGCTCTCCCCAAGGGGAACCTTAGCGCGAGCTAGGGGGCAAATGAAGGGGCTGAATGTTGTAGGAGCCGAATCGGTAGAGGAACGAATCTGGTATACCCGAGGAGCCGGGACTGAACGCTCCATTTTGCTCAACTGGGACGCGCGAATACGTTCTTATGGCCGAATAGACTTGAGAAGGCATACCAGGAAAAATGAAAGAATAATAAATAAAAAGTAGACTCTGGCCCCGAGGCCCGGAAGGATGGATATAAATACAAGAGCTTCAGATTTGTAAAGGTATGTAAGAATCACTTCTAAAAACTTAGTGAACAAGCTTTCTTGAGTAGAAGAACTGACTTGTCCGTCGGAGTGCTAATTCCGGCACCCCCGACCGGAGTATTTGTATCTTTGCAGGTGACTAGCTGAGGATCATTGGCGTCTTCCAGGATCTGAAGAGTATTTCCAAACCACTTCCCCATAACTGGCGCCGTCTGTGGGAATACTCAAATATATCCATGAAAGACGTGACTGAAGATCCTCCGATAGCCACCGACGAGACCGCACAGAGAGACGACTTCACTCCGGCAAATACGCTCAGAAAGGAAACCGTCGCGTAGCGACGCGCCTCGAACTCTAACTCACCAACGACTTCAACGAAGGAGACGATGCAAGCGACATAGAACAAGCCCGACAGACCCAACAGAGTTTGGACAACATCATCGCTGAGAACGAACGCCTTCGCCGCGATTTGGCCTTAGAAAAGCAAAGTCCAAACGGGCAGGGCTCAAGGTTCCTGAGCGATTCCCAAGGGCAGGTCCTCAACGACCTCGAGGCCAACAGCACAATGCCGACGGTCGCCGCGCCTTAACCGATTACCTTGAGGAGGTGACAGAGGACGCGCGTCGCCCAAGAGGCGTCTCGCTTGACACCGTACACATGATATACAGCCTGCCGATGGCCCCGACTGTACAGGCAATCCAGTCACTTCCAGGCCCCCAGCATCAGCTCACACCAACAAAGCGACCCCGGCTCCGAGAGGCGCCAAGCATCACCTTCAACGACTCTGATTTGAGCGGCGTAACACTCCCTCACGTAGATCCTCTGGTTGTCGCGCTACGCGTAAACAGGTTCACCGTCGAATGCGTCCTTATCGACCAGGGAAGCACTTCGGAGGTTATGTACTATAAAACCTTCGTCAAACTTGGGTTCAACGATTCGGATCTGACTCCAGCTCCTTATCCACTATTCGGCTTCAACGCCAACCCGGAGTACCCATTGGGAAAGATCAGTCTACCCGTTCGAGCTGGCTCCAGAACGGTGGATGTGGAATTCTTGGTCGTCAGGCTACCGTCGCCGTACAATCTCATCATGGGGCGATCATGGTTGCATACCCTGCAGGCCGTCCCAAGCACCTACCACCAGCTGCTACGTTTCCCAACGGAACACGGCGTTGAGCAGATCCGTGGCTCTCAACAGTCAGCTCAAGCATGTTACCTTCTCGCCGCCAAGACGCCGAAGGAACTGCAAGTAAACTCCATTGAAGTGCCCAGTCGAGAGATCCTGGATGACGTCAACCAAACGAAAAGGCCACGGAAGGTTTAGACCGGGTCGACATTGATGGAAGCCCGGAAAAGTTTTTTATGATCGGCGCCTCTCTGAGCCAGGTCGACAGACAGCAGTTGATCACTTTCTTACTCGGCAACCTCGACGTCTTTGCGTGGACTCCCTACGAGATGCCGGGAATAGACCCGTCAGTCTCACAGCACCATCTGAATGTTGACCCACGGTGCAAGCCGATCATTCAGAAAGGCCGGCGATCCTCCGCAGAACACACCGCCGCCGTTGTAGAAGAAGTTGACAAATTGCTTGACGCCAGGGCAATCAGAGAAGTCACCTACCCCACGTGGCTCTCCAACACAGTGGTGGTGAAAAAGAAAAATGGCACTTGGGAGTGTGCGTCGATTTCACGGATCTGAACAAGCTTGCCCCAAAGACTGCTTCCCCTTACCGAGAATTGACCAACTTGTCGATGCGACGGCACGCCACCGCGCATGAGTTTCCTCGATGCCTACAGGGGCTACCATCAGATCGCCATGAATCCGGATGATCAGGACAAAACTGCATTCCTCACTCCAAGAGGAACCTACTGCTACAGGGTTATGCCTTTTGGACTGAAGAATGCAGGGGCAACTTACCAAAGACTGGTCACCACGATGTTCAAAGAACAGCTCGGACACACTATGGAAGTATACATCGACGACATGGTGGTCAAATCCAAAGAAGAACAAAACCATATAGCCGATCTGGAAAAGACATTCAACACCCTACGCAAATACAGAATGAAGCTAAACGCTTCCAAATGCGCATTCGGGATCGGCTCCGGCAAATTCCTGGGTTATATCGTCAACCACCGAGGAATCGAAGCCAACCCGAGGCAAGTCACAGCAATTTTGGAACTGAGTTCCCCCCGTTCAGTGAAAGAAGTCCAAAAGTTGATGGGAATGGCTGCTGCACTCAACAGGTTCATCAGCCGATCTACAGACCGCTGCAGACAATTCTTTCAGACACTACGTCAGGGCAGAGCTTTCGAATGGTCCGCCGAATGCGAAGCAGCTTTTAACGGGCTCAAGACCTACCTCCGGACAGTACCTCTTCTAACAACACCCGCCACCGGTGACCCCCTCATTCTATATCTGGCAGTCTCCGACAGGGCCGTCAGCGCCGTATTATTAAAAGAGGAGGAAGGGCAGCAACAGCCAGTGTATTATGTGAGCAAGGCAATGGTGGACGCCGAAACACGCTACCTACCGCTGGAAAAACTCGTCCTAGCCTTGGTCATGGCAGCAAGAAAACTGATGCATTACTTCCAAGGACACAGCATTAGGGTGCTAACAGACTATCCCCTTCGATCAGTACTACGGAATGCAGAAGCATCAGGGCGTGTTTCGAAGTGGGCTCTCGAACTCGGCCAATACGACATTCAGTTTTTACCCAAAACTGCAATCAAGGGGCAGGTGCTTGCCGACTTTGTTGCCGAATTCACAGGAGGGCTTGCCGACCTCAAGCCTGATGACGTCCAGCCAAAGGCCGAAGTTCGGTCAAAGCCAGATTGGAGAATTTATGTTGGGGACATTTGGCAATTATACTGTGATGGATCGTCTAACCAACCAACGGGCAGCGGCGCCGGCGTCGTAATTATGTCTCCAGACGGCGCAGTAATTGAGCAGGCCGTCAAGCTCGGCTTCGAAGCATCAAATAACGAAGCCGAATACGAAGCCCTTTTAGCCGGACTGCGGAACGCACATCTGCTCGGCGCGCGGCGGCTGTTGGTGTTTTGTGACTCAAAATTGGTAATCAACCAGCTGAAGGGGGAGTACGCGGCAAGAGACGAGCGTATGGCGGCCTATATGAAAACGGCTAACTCCTTGCTGACGAAATTCGACCATCATGAACTAAACCAAATAACACGCGATCAAAATACACACGCGGATGCCCTGGCCTGCTTAGCCTCCGCCATCAACTCCGAGCTCAAGCGTACCATCGAAGTAGGTTTCGTCCCGGAACCAAGTATCGGCCCTCCGGAGGAAACCCACATCAACATTATAGAATCCGCTCCAAGTTGGAAGGACCCCATTGCTGCATTCCTTTCTTCTGAGCAACTCCCAGAGGACAAAAAAGAAGCACACAAACTGCGAAACAAGGCCCTGCGGTACTACTTAGATCCACAAGGAGGGCTTTACAAAAAGTCCCTCTCTGGTCCATACTTGGAATGCGTGCACCCGGACAGAGTAGAGGAGCTGCTCACTGAGATACACGAGGGCAGCTGTGGTGCCCATTCGGGGGGACGCTCCCTGGCCCATCGGGCGATAACACAGGGATATTATTGGCCGACGATGAGAGCCGGACGCAAAAATTATGTCAAGAAATGCGAACAATGCCAAAAGTTCTCCCCACTAACCCATCAGCCGGCAGAAGCTTTGAATTCTATCACAAGCCCCTGGCCGTTTGCTCAGTGGGGACTTGATATCGTAGGACCATTGCCGAGGGCCCCAGGGAACAAGCGATTTCTAATCGTAGCAACCGATTACTTCACAAAGTGGGTCGAAGCGGAGGCTCTAACCCATATACGAGATTCCGACATTAAGCGCTTCGTGTGGAGGAACATCATTACACGATTCGGCATTCCAAGAGCATTGATCTCGGATAATGGTACCCAGTTCGATTGTGGCGTATACCGAGAATTGTGCAGCAAATATGGTATTGAGCCTTACTTCTCTACGCCAGCCTACCCCCAAAGTAACGGTCAAGCGGAAGCTTCAAACAAATCCATCTTGGACGGCATCAAAAAGAGGCTGGAAAATGCCAAAGGCAGATGGGTTGAAGAGTTGCCGAGTGTACTGTGGGCCCATCGTACAACGCCAAGACGATCTACCGGAGAAACGCCGTTTGCCTTATGCTTCGGAACCCAGGCAATCTTACCCCTAGAGATCGGCTTACCAACTTTGAGATCGCAAGCCTTGACACAGGCCGAAATGACATGATGCTCGCCCTGGACCTGGTTCTGATTGAAGAACGAAGAGACCGCGCCTTAGCATCCATGGCACGCTATCAGCAGCAGCTCGCTAAGTCATACAATCGGCGAGTTCAGTTGCGCCGCTACAATCCAGGAGAACTGGTCCTAAAGAAGGTACTGCCAGCCGACCGGAGGCCAGCCGATGGAAAGCTTGGTCCGAACTGGGACGGCCCCTATCAGATAGATTCCGTTGCAGGCGCAGGGGCATATCGGCTCTCAGACATGTCAGGAAGAAGCCTGCCACGGCCGTGGAATTCAACACATCTACGTAAATTTTATCAATGACCCGACCTGTGGGCTTGATACTTGTACACATGTCGTTGTAATGCAAGGTTTCGTGTTTTACATTTTGAGCTCAACATGAACAAGTCTGGATTCGGAGGCCCTTGGTGCACGATTGGCCGAATAAGTCTCCGGATTCGGAGCGCCCTTCGGATGTCACGATTGGCCAAATAAGTCTCCGGATTCGGAGCCCCTTGGTGGACACGATTGGCCGAATAAGTCTCCGGATTCGGAGCGCCCTTCGTGGATGTCACGATTGGCCAAAACAAGTCTCCGGATTCGGAGCCCCTTTGGTGCACGACCTTAGGGCCGAATAAGTCTCCGGATTCGGAGCCCCTTGGTGCACGACCCTTAGGGCCGAATAAGTCTCCGGATTCGGAGCGCCCTTCGGGATGTCACGATTGGCCAAACAAGTCTCCGGATTCGGAGCGCCCTTTGGTGCACGACACCTTGGGGCCCGAATAAGTCTCCGGATTCGGAGCGCCCTTTGGTGCACGACACCTTAGGGCCGAATAAGTCTCCGGATTCGGAGCGCCCTTCGTGGATGTCACGATTGGCCAAAAAGTCTCCGGATTCGGAGCCCCTTTGGTGCACGACACCTTAGGGCCGAATAAGTCTCCGGATTCGGAGCGCCCTTCGTGGATGTCACGATTGGCCAAAACAAGTCTCCGGATTCGGAGCCCCTTTGGTGCACGACACCTTAGGCCGAATAAGTCTCCGGATTCGGAGCGCCCTTTGGTGGATGTCACTTGGCGAAAAAGTCTCCGGATTCGGAGCCCCTTTGGTGCACGCACTTAGGCCGAAAAGTCTCCGGATTCGGAGCCCTTCGTGGATGTCACGATGGCAAACAAGTCTCCGGATTCGGAGCCCCTTTGGTGCACGACACCTTAGGGCCGAATAAGTCTCCGGATTCGGAGCGCCCTTCGTGGATGTCACGATTGGCCAAAAAGTCTCCGGATTCGGAGCGCCCTTTGGTGCACGACATTAGGGCCGAATAAGTCTCCGGATTCGGAGCGCCCTTCGTGGATGTCACGATTGGCCAAACAAGTCTCCGGATTCGGAGCCCCTTTGGTGAAGACACCTTAGGGCCGAATAAGTCTCCGGATTCGGAGCGCCCTTCGGATGTCACGATTGGCCAAACAAGTCTCCGGATTCGGAGCGCCCTTTGGTGCACGACCTTAGGGCCGAATAAGTCTCCGGATTCGGAGCGCCCTTCGTGGATGACGATTGGCCAAACAAAGTCTCCGGATTCGGAGCCCCTTTGGTGCACGACACTTAGGCCGAATAAGTCTCCGGATTCGGAGCGCCCTTCGTGGATGTCACGATTGGCCCAAAAAGTCTCGGATTCGGAGCCCCTTTGGGCACACACCTTAGGGCCGAATAAGTCTCCGGATTCGGAGTACCCTTTGGGCATGACGCCTTATGGCCGAATAAGTCTCCGGATTTGGAGCGCCCTTCGTGGTCACGATTGGCCCAAACGAGTCTCCGGATACGGAGCCCCTTTGGTGTATGACGCCTTAGGGCCGACTAATGCATTTCTGAGCGTTTATACCATGCAGTGCACAATATTCTAATCAAAATCTAAATATTCCAATAAAATGAATCGACACGTTTGAACTAGAAATATTTTACAATCAAAATATTTTACGATCAAAGACGGACATTGAAAATGAAAGCCTATTTATTCATAGTGAAGCCTGTCGTTGCATTACACTCTAGTTAATCGGCCTCCTCATCGTCGCTCTTCTCCATTTCAAATTCGGAATAGGGAAGGTAATGTCGATGGTATAAGGGTGAAGCCGAATCTATGCCTAGGGACCCAAGAACTTCCACGGTTTGAAGGGCCTTGATCTAGCCATGCTTAAAACCGCGATTTTCGCATCGACAAACTTCCTCAGCAAGGTCTGTCTTGGTTTTATCAACCCCGGCCTTTAAACCGTCCTCATACCCTTTCTCGTAACCCGGGGCCTTTTGGGACGTATTTCTGCCCACTTTAAGTTGACCGGCCGTCGCCGACTCAGCCATTCGAACCTTCTTAAGCTCCCGAAGCTCACTCTCGGCCTTTTTCGCGCGAGCTTCCAGACCGCGATTCCTTTCGTCCTTTTTCTTAATGTCGCGTCTCATTTCACGCAGACGCATGCCAATTTCATAAGCATTATACAACCCCTTTACAGCCCCATGTATGCCGTCCCGAAACACTTCGAAATCATGACGACCAACCATCGATTGTTGGACTTCCGGTGGAAAAATCTGTCGAGCAAACTCGACTGCCACATCTGGATCTTTAATGATGGAATCCGCCTCTGTCATCGGTTTATTCTTCACAAAAACCGCCAAATTAATTGGTCGCGACGTCGCGTCCACCTCGATTCCCGGTCGCGGGCATGGGGAACCTCCCCGTTGACCGTCCCTTTGAGGGGACCTGTTTCGACGGCTAAGGCGCTGCTGTTTTTCCCGATCCTTGGACGCTCTTCTTCCCCTACCAGTGGGCTCGCTGCTGCGATACATTTCGACGTTTGAATTCAGCCAATCTTGGTCCTTCCCCAGTATTGGCTCAACCCTGTACCCAAATAAATAGGACCCTTGGTACGAACTTACCCCATTTATTCCGAGATATGCGCAGCTCCCCCAAGGCAACGTCGGTATGACCGAACGCCAAACGTCGGACGATGATCCGCGTGCCCACGAGTATGCCTCGGCCAGCCCACGAGTATGAACCGACTCGGCTCTTCACGCTCGCGCTCACGCCCTGGCCAAGGCAGGGGCAGATTTATTAAGCTAGTCGGCCCCGTTTTACTCGGCCACCCTTTCAAAGAATGCCTCGGCCAGCCCACGAGCATGAACCGTTCGGCTCTTCACGCTCGCGCTCACGCCCTGGCCAAGGCAGGGGCAGATTTATTAATCTAGTTGGCCCCGTTTTACTCGGCCACCTTTTCAAAGAATGCCTCGGCCAGCCCATGAGTATGAACCGATTCGGCTCTTCACGCTCGCGCCCTGGCCAAGGCAAGGGCAGATTTATTAATCTAGTCGGCCCCGTTTTACTCGGCTACCTTTTCAAAGAATGCCTCGGCCAGCCCACGAGTATGAACCGATTCGGCTCTTCACGCTCGCGCCTTGGCCAAGGTTGGGGCAGATTTATTAATCTAGTCGGCCCCGTTTTACTCGGCCACCTTTTCAAAGAATGCCTCGGCCAGCCCACGAGTATGAACCGATTCGGCTCTTCACGCTCGCGCCCTGGCCAAGGCAAGGGCAGATTTTAGATCTATTAAGAAATATCACCATAAAATTACGGAAACATCAGCACATTGAGCAGAATTGATAACATCTTATAACTACAAACAAGTATCGACGTCCATTTCTGTATCATAACTTTTACAATATGAACCCGCATGAAAAACATAGAAAATGTCCGATAAACGAATACAAAATAACAAAAACAAACGGAAAAAGTACTTTCTCGAAATCATAACAATTGTGTATCATAAAGATCAACCCTCGGAATCAGTCTCCAACGGATCGATGTCCACTTGCTCATACGGTATTGGCATATTCAGCGAAACTCCAGCTGCAGCAAGGGCCTTGTCCCAACCATGTTTGAAGCCCCGATTCTCAAACCGAGAGACCTGGTCCACATACTCGGCGAGTCCAGCCTCTTTCCCGGCTTCGAAACCTTTTGAATTGGCAATCTCCTTTGCCGCCTTCATTTCAGCCAACTCAGCCTCCAGGCTGGCAACTGCCTTTTGGGACAAGCCAAGTGCAGCTTCCATATCGTCGGCTTTCTTCTCAGCCTCCGCTCTCAACTTATCCGCATGACGAGCTCTCTCTACCTCGTCCTCTGCCCGAGAAGCTTCCTGTTTCGCTCTTACAAATTCGTCCTCGGCCCTTTTCCTCTGGCCCTCAACTTGCTTTCGTAAATGACTAATCTCCTTGACGACGTCGAGATGACGGCGGCCTACATCGACTATCCTACCAACGGTCTGCAAAAGAAAAATTCAAAAAACGTAACGCGAACAATGTTTGGATGAAGTGAAGGAAAAGTCAGAATACGCACCAAAAGGGCCGACTGCGCGGCTAACATTGTCGCATTCAAATCCGGTTCCAACTGGAAAGCCTCCATATCATACGGCAACGACAAAGACGTTGCCACGCCGAACGCGACCTTTGGGTCTTTAAGCGTCGAGGCATCCGAAGGAACCGACACGTTTCTTACCATCGGTCGAATCACAAAGGGCACAACCTCACTCGATCCCCCCTTTCGAGGACGTTTGCCGCCGTGATCTTCTAAACCGACCTCACGATCCCTAGCGCGTTTCTCCGCCTCTCCCTCAACATCCTGGACGGCTTTCCCAACCAACGCGGATTCGGCATTCTTATTTGTTGCCGCCTCCTCAACAATTCCCAAGGATTTTGATTCGGTAACTGGGAGGGAATGTTGAGATTCACTGGTGGGCGGTTCGGTCGAAAGGCCCTCCGCTCTTTGCCGTACAGCTAACCTCTCCGCATTCGCCTTCTTAGCAAGCTTTGTCAGGCTTAACCCAGCCATGTTAGTGGATCCCGAGATGGGAAGATTGTCTGTACGTTGAGGAACGTCGTCAACAGAGAGGTTCCCCCGCCCCGAAGTAGAGGGAGGATCGGCAGAATCCAATACCTCCTCAGATTCGGCCTCGGACTGATCTGATTTGGCAGTATCGGATACTTCAGTATTCTCCGAATCGGACCCTTCAAAACCTACCTGTCTCAAGTTTTTGAAGTCGGAAAAAATACGAGCGACGAGAAAATCTTCCTCCTTCGGAATCGGTATGTTTTCCGCAGCCGAAAAGGTTGTATATGTAGGCTCGTAGCAAAGCAGAACGTGAGCCGCTCTTCCCTGCTTATGAAGACTGCGACGGCCGAAATAACTAAGAGCAATCCTAATGTCCGAAAGAACGGCGTCGTCAGTTGAAGCTCGGACTTTTTTCAAATCGTTCCCTGTAGAAGACAAGCCATAAGACTCAAGAAAACAGGGTATGGCAAATATGAGCACATAATACAAGCAAGAGAGCATTCGGCGACCTGGTTCGCCCCTACGTCTAGGAATAGGATCGACACGATCCTCCCCTTCGCCGAACTCCCAGTTGCCGCGGACAACGACCATGACGTCATCAACTCGTTTCCCAGAGCTGGAAAGCATAGTGATTAACTGATGATCTGTATCCTTAGCTCTCAGGAAGTAACGCCCGTGCCGACTGGAGGACTTGGCCAAAGCATAACAGTGCCGAATGGCAGGAATGTCAAGATTAATTCCAAGGCAACGGTTCAACGCTACGACCCCCATTATAATTCTAAAGAAATTCACATTGGGCTGGGAAGGGATCAAATCCCAATGGCGAAGAACAGCCCTCAGAAATGGGTGAAGGGAAAAGCGGACTCCACCCTCTGCGATTGATAAAAGGGGAAAGACAATCGTGGTTTTGTCCTCCCTCTCCATGTCAAGAGTGCCGCCCGCCACAAACGACAGGTGGACATCGTCAGGAATAGAGAAATGGCGTCTAAAGCCAACAATTCGGTCTGACGAAAGGAGGTCTTTCAAATGTTTCGCCATAAACTACTATCTATAAGAGCATGCGACGGAATAAACAAACTAGGAAAAGCTTCAGAGCAGGGGAAAGGAAAACTTACAAAAAATGAAGAGAGTATCACAGACGGAAGAATTGCAAGAACGATTCGAAGAGCAACCCAGCAACCAGCGTCATAGAACACGGATTCGAAAGGACATCAGACTTTAAATCATAATGAATAGGCGTGTACGAAGGGTCAGGAAGTTGAGACGACGATTAAAGGGGGAGTAATCAAACGTCCGCGTGATAAGTCTAACCCCCAAACTTCGTTTCAGAGTATTTGAAAATCGGAACCAAGCATTTCACCCAACTGTCATTGACAGAACGCTTGGGGGGCAATTGTGGGAGCCGAATCGGTAGAGGAACGAAATCTGGTATACCCGAGGAGCCGGGAACTGAACGGCTCCATTCTGCTCAACTGGGACGCCGAATACGTTCTTAAGGCCGAATAGACTTGAGAAGGCATACCAGGAAAAATGAAAGAATAATAAATAAAAAGTAGACTCTGGCCCCGAGGCCCGGAAGGATGGATATAAATACAAGAGCTTCAGATTTGTAAAGGTATGTAAGAATCACTTCTAAAAACTTAGTGAACAAGCTTTCTTGAGTAGAAGAACTGACTTGTCCGTCGGAGTGCTAATTCCGGCACCCCCGACCGGAGTATTTGTATCTTTGCAGGTGACTAGCTGAGGATCATTGGCGTCTTCCAGGATCTGAAGAGTATTTCCAAACCACTTCCCCACAAATGTGAAATGGGTCGGGTTCAAGCCTTGGGTCGGCCCAATCCGCTGAAGTCCGAATCCGAGTGGGCTGGATGAGTATATAGGCAAACCAGTTGAGCCTAACTTCATGATCTACAGTCCACCCAAGTCCTCAAGCACTTGGGCCCAACACTGCAGTGGAAAGGCTAGTCCAGCCGTGATGTTGGGCTGGGCCGAACTGCGATACTGAATCTGTGGGCAGAATAGATAATAGGCTGAGCCCATACAAAGATATTCGAAAGGACCAGCCCATCTCTTTGAATGATCCTGTACAAGGCCGAGACGAGGCATAATGATGCCAAGCTGAGGCACATCGGTACCGAGCTGAGGAGACCTCGCAGGGAAACGTGGAAGTTGTGAACGTGTAATGTGCAAGTTGCCACCTCAGCTGGTCCCCTAAACCTAGAATCACGGAAGTTGTTGAACCAAAGGAATGTGGTTTGTTATCAGCATGACTACAATGAGTATATACATTGAATGGCAACTACTAGGTGGTCCCCAACTATAAGCAATGATGAAAGGACACCTGGCAGCATCTAAGCTCCATGAACCCACTTTGAGAAGCAAGCAAGGAACAAACATATATATATACAATATGAACTTCACATGGAAGGTAACTAAACAACTCCAAGCAAACTTACAAACTCTATTCGATATTCATTCCTTCTCCGATCACTAATTCCCACACCGGAGGGGTTATCCGGCCAACCCCGGCCGGGTAGCTCTGACGGTGCTTCCTGTGGCAGGAGCCTCAGTCCCTGGATAGTCCAACCAAGTGCAGGGCCCCGATCCACTTTCATCTAGTGCGGAATCCGGTACGCACAGATCATGAAATAAAAGATGCCATTTTTACCATGGGTTGTCTCAAAGCTCTTGGACCCGATGCTATGATAGCAACCTTCTATCAAAAGAATTGGAAAATTGTGGGTGATAGTGTAATTAATATGGCCAAAGCTTTTTTAAACACGGGAGTGATGCTTAAAGAACTGAACCAGACCTTTTTGGTGTTGATCCCCAAAAAATTAGTGCCTCAATCGATTAACGATTATCGTCCTATTAGCTTGTGTAATGTGGTCTACAAAATTATTGCCAAGGTTCTGCTAATCTGTTGAGACGGATTTTGTCGTGTATGATTTCCTCAAGTCAAAATGCATTTATTTTGGGAAGAATAAAGATATTGATTTGTCATTATGTATCAATTTTATATAACAATTCCAATCAAACAATTAAGACAAATTAACACAACCATTTAACGTGGAAAAACCACAATTGGAACGCCTCCAATTGTGATATAAAAAAAAAAATCACGGGCAAAAGCCACAAAACAATCCACTAAGAAGACAAAAAGGAATTACACAATTGTACTCTCAATTACCTAGCGAATCCATCCCCAAATTGAACTGACTCCAATGTGCCTCTTCCATCACCATCTTCACCTCGGAATTGTCTTGCTCAATGTTGAATCCATAACGGTAATGTCAAATCCATGACGATGAGCCACTCCGGAATCCACCAAATCTTTAGGCCCAAATTCCACGAAACCCACCAAAGAACAACTCTATCTTTTGTGAATAAAACAAAATAAACAAACCCTTTGATATAATCCACTCAATTCATGATATAAACTCTCACAGATATCAAAGGAAACATGCAAAGAAGCTCCAGATGAAAACCCTAAATCCCAAAAGAAGATCTGGAAGCCGTACCCCATAAACTGAATTAATTGCAAATTTATAGCAGACAGAATCGTGATCTCTGCTTGAGTGTAGGAATGGACGCTCGAGCAGTCTGATTAAAATGCGTGTTTCAGAACAAGGATCTATGCTCGAGCGCATGAAAGGCCACTTGAGCGTAAAAATACAACTCCCAGTACTTTTGTAGGTGAGTGAAACTTCTAAGAGGATTGCATCTTCGTTTGAGCGCACAATCGACTGCTTAAGCGACTGTGCATAGGCACAGTTTGGGTTGGATTCGAATGTAAATACTCATAGCCTCACTGAAATAAAAAGATCGAATAAAATTACAACTGAAAGGAGTTTTGTCAAATAGGATTGTTAATTACAAAAACCTAACAATCATAACTGACAATATTTTAGTAGCTCGTGAAGTGATTCATTTTATTAAAGCAAAGAAAAGGGGCACACGTCTTATTTTGTAATGAAACTTGATATGAATAAAGCTTATGATAGAGTTAGATGGGATTTTCTGTTCATGGTTCTAAGACAATTTGTGTTTAGTGAGCGTTGGGTTAATCTTATAAAATAATGTGTTTTGACTGACTCATTTTTAGTCTTGGTGAATTCTAATAAATCAAAATGGTTCTCTCCTTCATGTGGATTAAGACAAGGTGATCCATTATCACCTTACTTATTCATTCTGGTTGTACAAGCTTTGTCTGAGGGCTTTGCAAATTTACACAAGCAAGGAATCTGTCGAGGTATTGTAGTGTCTAAGAATGTACCCTTGATATCCCACTTGCTCTTTGCGGATGACTGTTTATTATTTATGAATTTTAGGAAAAAGGAAGTGTGGTGGTTGAAATGGTTCTTGGATGCTTTTTGTCATCAATCAGGGTTGAGGATTAATTTTCACAACTTAACAATTATGGCTAGTCCTAATATGGGTATAGTAGAGAGGAGTTTTATTAAGGAATGTTTTAATATAAAGCTAGTAGAGAATTTTGGCATTTATCTGGGAGCATGTATAGAGAGACAAGTAAGAGAAAGGGAGAAATGTTTGGGTCAATCTTAGAGAAGATTCATAAAAGGTTGCTAGGATGGAAGAGAGGTTTACTCTCTTTTGTAGGTAGAAGTGTTTTAGTTAATTATACCCTTCTTTCAATCCCAATCTATTTATTGTTAGTGTTTAACGCTCCTGAGTACTTTGTGCAACAAGTGCGATGCATTGTAAGAGATTTTGATATGGAAGGGTAAGAATGGATTGGGTGTAACATGCCCAGGGGGTATTCGTGCGCGTTAAACAATTCAGACCCTCGACTTTTTTGATTTAGTCTCACGAGTGCAATGTGAAACATAGATGAGAGTCCAGATTTAGCAAATTTTTATGGAAAATCTGTTTCAATACAAAATCTTTGCCAAAAATGGACTACATCACTAGATCTTAGAGTTGCCACCTAATATTTTTGAAAAAATTAGGAAACCCGTGACTCGTACCAAGGCCACTGTTCGTCGTAACCAAAGATGCTTGGCTCGGAACCTTAGCTATGAGAGGGAAAGGTCATTATTTGAGCACACTCACTCACCCAATCAAAGATCGACCTCTACTAAACCATGATATGAGTTTTATTAACTTTATATGTTCATATTCCGGTTATTAAATAAATCCTATAATTTACTATGTGAAGCATACAAGTATAGACCATGCCTTTTATTTTGGAACAACATGATTTCATGTGTTTTGAAAGAGTTTTGAATATGTACAACCCAAAGAAATTGAGTTTACAAACATGAAAAATCAACATCATTCCAAATTAAGCAATACAACCTCCATATATCGGCATTCATAAAGTCATACCAAGTAAGCACATAGCCTCATGGTAGAATACTAAACATAGTAAGAAAAATATATACAAGCAGGATGCTAAAGCATAAAAACTTACATGTTTACTGACGTCCTGCGAACAGTTACAAAACAAAGTTAGAAAAATATGCATGATCTTATATACAAAATCCTAATGAAATTCACACATGAAATACAACTAAAGATTTGGCTTCTAAGATATGACATGTGAATCATCTCAAGAACATGAGGCAGCGTACATAATCACATAGGAATTGATTAAATTCATAAATGTAAACTTAGCTGAATCAAGATGCATGAAACATGGATGCAAAGCATGGATATAATGAAAAACAAAATAAGATGCTTATGCATAAATAAGTAAAGCAAGTAAAAGAACGGTATAAAAAGAAGTGAAGCGGGGAATCATCACAACACTTGAAAGAATAATTACAAACCAAATGAGAGAGAGAGAGAGAGAGAGGAGAAAATATTACAATAAAATAAAAACCTTACAAAACACTCGAAAAAACAAAAAAAAAAAACAAAAAACAAAATAGAAGCTTCATGTGTCTTAAGGATTGCCGGAAACTAGTATGCTCAATGCCGGAAGACTACTCCATTTTGTCCGGAAGACTACTCCATTTTGTCTAGAAGACTACTCTATTTTGTCCGGAAGAAGCTAACCGGCTGGCCAACCAACTAGGTCTAGCAAAACCTGCCTTGTTGTAACACTGAGAAAAGGAACAAACAAGGAATATGTAGGTGGCTCAACTAATCACTTCCGGTTTACTTACAACAAAACTAATATACAACTTAAAACAAGAAAATGACTATAAGATTGAAAGTGCAAGAAAATGAAAGAATTGAAAAATAACCGCTTCTGGTTAGATTACAACAAAACTGTCACGACCCGAACCCGCCCCTATAGGTTTAGCGACGTAACCGGCCAATAATCTTTGGATTACCAAAGGCCTCTGTACAAAATAATATATAAATCAGGGGCTAACGGAAGGAATTAGACAAAATACAACGTCCATAGAGCTATGCAGGCATACATGGAACTGAAATTTAAAACCTTATCTACACATACGTGATGTCATAATTACATTAGTCTTATGTCACCCATATATACAACTAAAACCAAAATGAGACTTATCCCAGTAAACAGAGACTTGTTTAGATGTTCCAAAGGAAAACAAGATCTTAAACTTGGTTCACAAAACACGACCACATGACTACTTCGGAACCTCCTTGGGAGGCACAAAGGTTGGCCGACAAAATAGAGTTCCAGGCATTCATCAACGAGCCTGGTCACCTACATATATAAATAATGCAGTGAGCGGGAGCCCAATGAATAATAACAAGGTAAAGGGTTTAATGAATGTTGTCCATAATAGATACAGAAAACAAGATTCAGTCTATATCAGAAACAGATTCATATTCTTATTCAGAAATCAGTATTCATAGAAGAAATGAAATCAGAATCACATTCATAATCAGAATTGACAATTGATTGTATGTGGTACATCCATTAGCACTAATAGAAATAGTTGACCCATAAGGGACAACCATGAAGGCATGTAGTTGACTCATGTGCAGGGAGACGGTACAGTTGGCTCATGAGACTTACAGTTGGCCCATAAATGGGACGTATACAGAAGGATCCATAGCAGTTGGCTCATGAGACGTACAGTTGGCCTATAATTGGGACATACCATAATAGATAGCAGATGTCATTTGAAACTAAGGATGCCACAAATACATTTCAAAAACATTGGACAACCATTCATTTATATAGAAAATAATATTTCACGAAACAGATCATCTTATAACATTCAGAAAATACCTATAATTGAACATAGCTTTACAAAGTTATTACTCACAGTTGGCTCCAGTAGCAGACAGACATAGCAGATAACCGGATAGCCTACGGCGCGTGACCAACACAAACATAGAACGGATGCACATTGAAACACACGCTCATAATTCACTTAACTTATTTCGTTTCGTTCTTAGTGTGTTTCTAGCCTTAATCCTCCTTATTATGTCTTAATTAGGGCTTAAGAATGCCTAAGATGCAATGAGCATGCTAAAATGTGCTTTGAAACACTTAGATAAATTTTCAAAAACAGGGCAATCCGCTCGAGGGCAACTTCCTTTGCTCGAGCTAAGGTTAAAAAATAAGGGTGTTTGCTGGAGCGTAACTTTGGTCGCTTGAGCGATATGCAAAAACTCAAAAGTACTGCTTGCATGATTTTTCTGCTCGACGGACGCTTGAGCGTAAGACTGAGTAAACAGGGTCCTCGCTCGAGCGCAACTTTGGTTGCTCGAGCGGGTTGTAAAACTTTGTAAAACTTCTGGGAGCATGAATTTTACACTCGAGCGTAGACTTCTTCGCTTGAGCAAAAGCACAAAACACAAGGTGGTTGCTCGAGCCTAACTTTTATCGCTCGAGCGGAGACGCAGAATTCTGGAATTTCCAGATTGCTGTTCAAGGTGCAAAACTTAAATTCAAAGCCTTTAACTACATCCTTTGGGCCCGAAACTTGAGAAAACAATTGTAAACTTACAAAGCATGATGAATCAAAGATCATCACACCAAATCAAGGCCCAAAGGTAAGTGAATTATTCAAAACAAACTTGAATTGTATGTATGTATAACATGCATGTATGGTCTTGGCTTCAAAACTTTCAAAACACGATCATGGTGAGAAATGCTATGAATTCTTAAAACCATGCTCATGGTGAGAAATGCTATGAATTCTTAAAATCATGCTAGAATTACCATATGCATGAGAGAAATCTTTGAAAACAACTTCAAAACTCCATGAAATGCACATGCATGCATGAATTCAGCTTAAATTCTTCAATCCTAGCTTCATTCTTGTAAATCTCTTGACTCCTTGCACTAAGTTACTCAAATTCATAATTTAAGGATTGAATTACCTACCTTAAATCTTCAATTGGGCCCTATATGGAAATTCCCTTGAGTTTCCAAGGCAATTCTTGAGTTTCCTTCTTAATTTCCTACAATCTCACTCTAAATTGTTGAAGTTCCTCTCCTAACTCTCACACTCCCTTCTCTCTCACGTTTGAGTCAAAAGATGAGGAAATGAAAGTGTATCTCATGGTCTTAAGTCAACAATGTGCCTTATATAGGCTTGATTAAGAAGTTTACTTAAAATTGGTTTAAGACTAATCAAGTAACATTATATTATTGTAATTATTTGATTCTGAATCCAATTTCAATTAAACCTACCATAAAATTCTAAAAATTCTAAAGAACACAGAACCCAAGTCAATTTCGTGATCAGATGCCAATAATGCCTTTAATTAGCAAAACAAAACAGAAACACAAACAGATATCTCTACGACAAACAGATATAAACACAATTAACATGTAACACATGCAATTAATTCAAAATTTCTTCGTAATTACTTATTAGGCGTTCTTAATCATAGATTATAGGCTAATCATAGGTCGGGGTTGTTACAGTCTTTCCCCCTTAAAGAGTTTGGTCCTTCAAACTCGAATTACCTTCATTTTGGAAGAATATCGGATCCAAAGGAAACAAGTCAGGGTATCTCTTTATTATATCCTCTTCGCTCTCCCATGTTGCATAAGTTCCTCCATATTTTGCCAATCAACTTTCTCCAACGGAATCTCCTTGTTCCTTAATCTTTTGATTCTTCAGTTGACAATTTGGATTGGCCATTCTTCATACGTGTAGTCATCCTTTAGAAGTACATGTGTTGGTTCAATCACATGGAGTGGATCTCGTAGATATTTCCAAAGCATTGAAACATGAAAAACATTGTGCATGTTCTCCATAACTGAAGGTAAAGCCACTTGATATGTCACTAGATTAATTTTTTCAATGATCTCAGACGGGCTAATATATCGTGGTGCCAATTTGCCTTTAACTCCAAATCGTGTCTAGTCTTTCATAGGAGTTACTTTGATGAACACATGGTCGCTTACTTCATATTCTTTGTCTCTCTTCGGACATCTGCATAACTTTTTTTGGTGGCTTTGTGCAGTTTTCAAATGCTGCTGAATCAACTTAACTTTCTTAGTTGTCTCTTGAACAAGTTCCGGTCCTAACAAAGGTCTATCACCTACCTCAGCCTAACAAATCAGAGAACAACATTTTCTACCATACAAACCTTCATAAGGAGCCATATTGATACTTGAGTGATAGTTGTTGTTGTACACAAACTTGGCTAAAGGTAGATGAGTCTCCCAATTCCCTTGGAAGCCTAATGCACACATCCGTAACATGTCTTACAATGTTTGAATGGTCCATTCAGATTGACCGTCTGTCTGAGGGTGATAAGCATTGCTTAGTCTCAATTCAATCTCCAAAGCTTGTTGTAAATTCTGTCAGAATCTTGAAGTAAACTTGGGGTCTTTGTTAAATACAATAGATACTGACACACCGTGTAATTTCACAATCTCATTTATATAAAGGTTAGCCAATTTATCTGCATTATATAAGGTCTTAACAGGTAGAAAATGAGTAGACTTAGTCAACCGATCAACAATGACCCAAATAGAAACCATACCTCGGGAGGAGCGAGGCATTCTAACAATGAAGTCCATTGTAATATGCTCTCATTTCCATTCCGGTATTGGAAGCGTTTAAAGTAATCCAGCAGGTTGTTGATGTTCAGCTTTCACTTGTTGGCAATGCAAACACCTAGCCACAAAATCAACAATACTTTTCTTCATTCCAAGCCACCAAAATTTTTGTTTCAAGTCATGGTACATCTTTGTATTTCCCGGATGCATAGCAAATTTAGAATTGTGAGCTTCGGTTATAATACGTTTTCTTAAGTTAGAATATTCCGATACACAAAGTCTACCTTGAAATTTCAATACATCATTTTCAATCACAAATTTAGGCCTTTATTTTGAATCAATTTCATCAACAGTCTTCTTCAAAACCTCATCTTTCAGTTGTTTCTTTCTAATTTCTTCGATAATTGCAGGCTGGGAAGAAATGGTGGCTAGAATTCCACCCTGTTCGCGCAACACAATTTCAATCTCATTTCTTTCCAAATCACACAACAATTCTTTGTGGCCATGAGCAAACATGACAAATTCCCATAGACTTTCGGCTTAAAGCATCTGCAACTGTGTTTGCCTTTCCTAGATGGTATAAAATTTGTAAGTCATAATCTTTAATCAATTCTAACCATCTTCTCTATCTTATGTTCAGTTCTTTTCGAGTGAAGAAATATTTCAAGCTTTTATGGTCAGTATACACTTCATAAGTCACTCTATACAGATAGTGGCGCCAAATTTTCAATGCAAAAACCACAACTGCCAATTAAAGGTCATGGGTCAGATAATTTTTTTCATGTGGTTGGATTTGTCGAGAAGCATACGCAATCACCTTCCCATTCTGCATTAACACACACCTCAAGCCTTTGTATGAGGCGTTACTGTAGATCTGAAACCCATAAACACCGTTAAGCAAAGTTAGAATTGGTGCAGTTACAAATATAGTCTTCAATTCTTGGAAGGCTGACTCCCGTTGATCAGTCCAATCAAATGGTACATTTTTCTATGTTAGCTGTGTTAATGGCATAACAAGTTTTGAGAAATCTTTCACAAATCTGTGATAGTAACTTGCAAGCCCCAGAAAACTTTAGATTTCTGACACATTGGTTGGTCTTGGCCAGTCTACAATAGCTTCAATTTTCTGTGGGTCAATAGAGATGCCATCTTTATTGATTACATGCCCCAAAAATGTTACACAGTCAAGCCAAAACTCGCATTTAGACAATTTTGCATATAATTTATTTTCTCTCAAGGTTTGTAGGGCAGTTCTTAGATGACGTTCATGTTTTTCCCTGCTTTTAGGATAGATCAAAATATCATCAGTAAACACAACTATAAATTCATCCAGAAATTGTTTGAACACTCTATTCATTAAGTCCGTGAATGCTGCAGGTACATTAGTTACCCTAAACGGCATTACCAAAAACTCATAGTGCCCATATCTAGTCTGGAAAGTGGTTTTCTCTATGTTTTCTGTCTTAACTTTCAATGATGGTATCCAAATCTAAGGTCAATTTTGAAAAGACTTGGGCTTCTAGAGTTGATCGAATAAATCATCTATTCGGGGCAGTGGATATTTGGTTCTTGACCGTTACCTTGTTCAATTCTCGATAATCTATACATAACCTTAAAGACCCATCTTTCTTCTTAACAAACAAAACTAGAGCACCCTAAGGTGAAGTACTCGGATGAATAAATTTCTTGTCTAGTAGTTCTTGTAGTTGAGTTTTCAATTCTTTCAGTTCAAAGGTTGAAATATGGGGTTTTTGAAATTGGTTGTGTTCTAGGTACGACTTCAATAGTAAATTCAATGTCCCTATCAATCAAATCTCTGGGTAATTCATTGGGAAACAGATCAGGAAACTCGTTAACTATAAGGATGTTCTCGACATTAGCATTATCAACATTCATATTCAGAACACAACATAGATAACCTCGACACCCTTTTCGCAACAGTTTACTGGCTTTTATAGAAGAGATTAAATACGGTAGAGAAACTACCCCATTCCCAGCAAATACAAATTCAGGTAACCCCGGAGGTCAGAATACAACAGATTTACTCACACAATCAATAGTAGCATAATACTTGGTCAACCAATCCATGCCCAATATACAATCAAAATAATCAATACTCAAAGGCAGCAAATCAACGAACAATGTCATATCACCAATCATTATATCACATGTGAAATAAACATAAGCGCATACTATAAAACCTCCAGATGGTGTAGATATAGAGAGTAGACAATTCATAGGTTCTAAAGGTCTAGTTAATTTCTGAAAAAAAGCATGTGATATAAAGGAATGCGTGGAACCAGAATCTATCAACACATAGACATTTGAGCACATATAGAAATTATACCTAATACCACTGATTTAGTATTCTGTACATCGCCAGGAAAAAGTACGAAAACTCTACCTTGTCTCATAGGTTCTTTTCCCGCATTAGTTCTTACATTTGTTCTTGATCCAGAAGCAAATCCTGCTGAACTTGCTATAGGGCGGTTGGCATTTTCTGACCCAATCGGACAATCTCTTATTATAGGGCCTGTCTAGCCACACCAAAAGCAAGCACCAGATACACGACGGCAAACCCCTCTATGTTTTCTCCCATATTCAGCACAAATAGGTGTGGATCCATTACTTTGACTTGAACTGCTCGTAGAACCTGTGTTTTGCTTCTTGTTTATAGCAAATGTATGGCTCTTTTTGAAACTAAATCCAGATCTTTTACCTTTCCACTCGATCGTTGGAGCCTTGGTTTGTTTCATTGCAGCTAAATTGGCTTCAGCCATCAGAGCTCTATCAAGTACATCCATGAATTTGGGCAGTTTTAAAACACCGACACGATCAAACACGTCTAGATCTAGCCCGCCTTCAAATTTTCGAGCTTTCTTATAATCTGTGTCTACCATGTGCGGGGCAAAGCAAACTAATTCAGTAAACTTGGCCTCATACTCGGCCATTGTGTAGACACCCCATTTTTGACCGTCCTCAAGACTTGGATGTCATCGTTTGGACACTCGATGATCATCTATGCTCGTGTTCGTTTTGAGTTCTCGGAGGTCTCGGCTACGCGCCTTGCCTCAAGATTTCTCAACTTACCTGTTTTGTGCTTGGTTGTGGACCAAACACCTGTGTTTTGCTTCTAAGGGGAGAGGGTGGCTTGTTGACCATTTTCTCAACCCACCGGCCGGGGCCTGAGGCCATCAGCCCCTTTTTCTTTCCATTGGCTAAGTGTGTTGGCCGATCGGCACTTTAGTTGGTCGGTCGGCCATTTATTTGGTCGGTCGATCACATTTCCTGGCCGAGCCTTTTTCTTTGCCTTTTTCAGGCAGTGTGCATGCCAGCTGTGCCAGCTGGTGAGCACAGACTCTGCCCTCCATACACGTGTATGGAGGGATTTAAGCCTTGTTTAGCTTCCCTTGGAAGCTTTTGTAAAGTTGTTTTTCTATAAAAGGAAGGCCTCCCCTCCCTTTCCAGAGGTTGATCCATCTGATATAGAAGTTAGATATACCTCTCTCTCTATATCTCCCCCCCTCTAGATTTGTGTGTGTAATAGTGTTCAAAAGTGTGTTTTTGTTCCTATTTTTGTACTAAGGCACCTAGTGTTACACTTTACTTTGGTTACTGAGGTGTTGAGGGGTTCATTTTAGAGTTTTTGAGTTGGTTTTGATCAGAAGGAGGTGGTGGAGTTGGTGTTCTTGAGGTGTTCTTCAAGAGTGAGAACTACCTCTTTTATTCCCCATTTTTGCCTTAAGCTTTTATCCTATCTTGCATGCTGTTTTAAGCTTAGTGTATAACTGATAAAAGTTCTGTATTTTCATGCTTGAGATGTTTCATTAAGGCCACTTTTGTGTTGGGGGTTGCCTACCCCCTCTTAGGCCTTGTTTGGCCTCTTTTTGTGCCTTCCTCTTTGGGCTTTGTAACCCTTTTGTTTTGGCCTTCTCACCACTGAAATCCAGAGGATTTTTAGTGGTGGAGAAGTGGTTTTGAGGTCTGGTTTAGGGGAGGGACACCCCTCTCTCCTTTTGTCTCATTTGCTTGCATTAAAGGCTCATAAGGGTAGCATGTTTGCTTAGCTTTATTTAGCTCCATTTCAGAGGATATTTGTTGTTATTTTGGCATGGTATACCTCTGTTTTAAGTTGGTTTGTTGGTCTCTTGCATGCACCATACACTTGCCTTGCAATCCTCTTATTTGCCTAGATATGTACCATGCATTTTGACCATCATGCTTATTTTGGCTTAACTTTGAGAAGTCTTTAGCCATGTTTTATCATATTTAAGCTCTGTTCGGTGTTGATTTGTTCATGTTTGCCACGTTTTATATAGCCACCATGCATTCTAGCTTGTTAGCTTTGGGTGTGTGAGTCATGAGCACGCTTTACTTGGGCTATTTCAATGGTTTGGAATCACTTATCATGCTGTTTCAGTCCATGTCCCATGCTTGTATGCTTGCATTTGCCATCCTTTCAATGCTTTGAAGAGTTGTTGTCTTATGCTCCATATTTGGGCCATTGTGCATACCTCTAGACTTAGGCCATTTAGATGCCATCTAAGTGGGTATTGGGGCTTATCTTGACATATTATAGCTCTATTTTTCATTGCATAACCCATGCCATGTTTGGTTGAGGTAGTTGTAGTGGAATGCTCTCTTTGTGGCCTTGAATGCCCTCTATTTTGCGCCCATTACCTAGCATGTTTTGGCCTTGTTCCATGCATGCTCTAGCCTTGTTTTGTCCTGTCTTGAGACTATTTTGGGTCACCTTGGCCCTTTGGGGCTTGGTTGATATGGCCATAGTTCAAGTACCTTGGCTAGCTTTGAACTTTAAGCCCATTAGCATGCTATGATTATCTTATGTGCATGATTTGGCATCATTATTGACATGATTTCAGAGCTTGTTGTGTCGTCATATCCTCATGTTTATCCCATCTTGCTCATGTTTGAATATTGTGCATTATGGTCTAGCTTATGGACCAATGTACGTGTGTGCATGCCTCCCCTTTTGGTCCCTTGATTTGGGTGTTTTGGCCACTGATTAGGGCATGGCTGAGGTCTATCCTTTTGGTTTAAGCCCATCGAGCATGTTTGCTTTCATGATATTTGCATGTTCATATTGCGCCGTGTTTGCATATCGAGTATATTGCATGATGTTTAGTTAGTTGCATCGCGCATGAATTATATATACTTGTTGCATGCTTGGGTTGTTTGCAAGCTTGCTTACATACTCATATTGCATTGGGTTTGTTTGCATGCCATTAGTCTTATTGCATTGCGTAATATCCCCATGTTGCATTGCATTTGGCATACTTGCTTGCATTACATTATGTTTGGTTTGGGGTGTCAAACCAAATACAAGGGGCGAGGAACGTTCGTACTAAAAGTGATGAAACGTCCCTCAAATCCTTAGTCACCGACGCTCTTGATCCAAGCATGATAGAGTTCTAGGCATTCATATGTTTTGTTGCATTCATTTTACATTAATTTGCACACTTGGCACCTTTGGCCATCCTGCATCGAAATGCGTGAGTGGTGGCCCGAGGGTCGAGAGCCATACTCCCTTGAGTTCATGGCATGATAGGGAGGGTGGTCGTGCACACATTGTCTTGTAAATTCCTTGCCATGCACTGTTTGTCCTCTGTTGCGGCAAAAAGCAGAATTCGGCAGGAAGGGATGGCCGGTCGGCCACATTTAGTGCCGGCCGACTAACAATATCTGGCCGAGATCCCTTCTTCTGGTCGATTACCATTTTCCCATGGTCGGTGGCCTTATATCTTGGTCGGTGGACTCTCAGAATGTCCCCAAGGTGGTTCAGAAGTGTCATAGAAGCTGGAACAGTTTTCAGAGGTGCAAAGTAGTGCAAACAGAGGCAACATGTGGCATGGCAACGGGTTTCCGAGCGAGGTGATCGAGCATGCATCATTCAATCATTCCGAGGCGGAGCTGCGGCGGCCTCTTTAGTTTCATACTTAGACTATTTTGTAATTAATTTGTTAATTAATTAAGGGTTTTGTAATATTTAATTAGCTAGGGCAGGTAGTTAATTATTCAGTTTGTATTATTTATTCGGACCCTCCGTCGAGAGGGCCAACTGTTGTAATAAGTGTGCGTGCGTGTGATGCATGTCTTCCAACCCCACGTCTTTCTCCCTTTTATTTACCAGCTTATGATGGTTAGTTTTAGGGCATGTTTCAATTAGCATCTATGTTCGCATGCTTGCATCATTCATCTGTATTGCATGCACTGGGCTCGGCGCATCATGCTAACTGCATTAATTTCAATTCCAAGTTGAATACATGTATCGATTGTTGCATCTCATATGCCATCTTAGAATAGCCGAGCCTATCTTAGTTGCATTTTTGCATGTGTTGCATTAGGCATCTCAGCATAGTTAGGATTCATGCATGTTTTCTAATTAGCTTCTTTCTTTGGCTCGGAGTACTCGGTAAGTGTTTATGCTTTAGCATCCTTGCATGCGTGTGAGTGACTGCCATGATAGCATGCTTACCATGAGGCTATGGCTTATGTGATATAACTGCCTGAATGCTGTGGTGAAGGTTGGGTTGCTTGAATTGGAATAATTCGTCGAAACCCATGTTTAGCCTACTTGCGAGTAGCAAACTTCAATCCATTTTCAAAATAAACGGATATGCGCTTGCTTGTTCCAAATTAGGCAATCTAGTCTATACTTGTATGTGTGTGCGTATCACATAGTAATTCTAGGTTAATAACCGGAATAAGAGCACATGTGTTTTCAAAAACAAGATATCATGTTTAGTAATGGCCGATCTTTGATCGGGCGAGCGGGGGTGCTCATTGCATGACCTTCCCCAATCGTACCCAAGTTCCCGAGCCGATGCAACTTTGGTGATGACGGACACGTGGCCTTAGGCACGAGTCAGGGTTTCCTAAATTTCCCAAAAATAAAATATTTAGGTGGCGACTCTATATCTGGCAAAGCAGTCCATGTTTGGCACTTCTTTTTAAAAATCAATTTTTCAAAACAATTTGCCGGATTTGGACTCTTTGGTGATTTATCGATCTTGCATTGCACTTTGCGAGATTAGATTCAGAACCGTGACATCGAGTCTGAACTGTAGTGAGCCCAAATGAACAAAACGGGATTTCTCCTGGGACGTTCGGGGACGTCTACGCATTGACATTTTGCCTTGCTTGAGTTCTTGGAATTCAGACACCTTGCGGTCTTGAAAGCACTGGGGAAAGTATTTTTTGTAGAAAATCTCTTTGAATTGATCCTAGGTCATGGGCCCATTGTCACTGCGGATAAGCATTCACCAACGATGGCTTTTCCTTTAAAGTATAACTAGTCAATATAGTTTCTGGGTGGTTTCAAAACAGGAAATACTTCAAACAATTTTTCTTTCTCTAGCATCTATGACTCGGCTTTCAATGGCTCAATTCCACCTAAAAAGGTTGGCGACTTCATCTTTGTGAATTTCTGAGTCAAGCTGATAATGTCATTGTTTTCTAGTTCAACTTGGACTAGAGTGAACGGAGGAGGTAGAGGTTGTTGTCTTTGTTGTTGCATCATTGACGTTGTTAAGGCTTTTAGCATTTGTTCCATTCATCTTATTCGGCCCTTAGAGGATTCGGTTGTACCATCACTTCTTGTACTATCCATTTTGCTATAGGTAAACAAGGTAATAATAAACATAGGAATAATCTTGTTCACAGTGTTCAGAGTATTCAGTTTCAGTTCATTTTTCTCAATTTCACACGTTCAAATTCAGATTTAGTTTTCATAGTTACAGAAATTAACACACACACACTCACACATGTAGATGGAAAGTCCCTAATTCTTTTTTAGGACATCCTATAGCTCATATGGACTCGTGTGTGCGGTATAACTCGTGCTTTGATACCACTCTATCACGACCTAAACCTGCCACTATAGGTTTAGCGACGTAACTAGCCAGCAATCCTTGGATTACCAAAGGCCATTGTACAGAATAACATATAAATTAGGGCTAGCAGAAGCAATTAAACAAAATACAACGTCCATAGAGCTATGCAGACATATATGGAACTGAAATTTAAAACCTTATATACACAGGTGATGCCATAATTACATTAGTTTTACATCACCCAAATATACAGCTAAAACCAAAATGGGACTTAGCCCAGTAAACAGAAACTTGTTTAGATTTTCTAAAGGAAAACAAGATCTTAAACTTAGTTCACAAAACACGACCACATGACTACTTTAGAACCTCTTCGGGAGGCACAAAGGTTGGCCGACAAAACAGAGTTCCAGGCATTCATCAACGAGCCTGGCCACGTATATATATAAATAATACAGTGAGTGAGAGCCCAGTGAATAATAACAAGGTAAAGGGTTTAATGAATGTTGTCCATAATAGATACAGAAAATCAGATTCGGTCTATATCAGAAATGGATTCATATTCTTATTCAGAAATCAGTATTCATAGCAGAAATGAAATCAGAATCACATTCATAATTAGAATTAATAGTTGATCATACGTGGTACATCCATTAGCACTAATTGAAACGGTTGACCCATAAGGGACGACCATGAAGGCATGTAGTTGACTCATGTGCAGGGAGACGGTACAGTTGGCCCATAAATGGGACATATACAGAAGGATCCATAACAGTTGGCTCATGAGACGTACAATTGGCCCATAATTGCCACATAATAGAATAGATAGCAGATGTCATCTGAAACTAAGGATGCCACAAATACATTTCAGAAACATTGGACAACCATTCATTTATATAGAAAATATTATTTCACGAAACAGATCATCTTATAACATTCAAAAAATACTTATAATTGAACATAGCTTTACAAAGTTATTACTCACAATTGGCTCCAATAGCAGATAGACAGAACAGATAACTGGATAGCCTACGGCGCATGACCTACACAAACATAGAACAGATGCACGTTGAAACACACGCTCAGAATTCACTTAACTTATTTCGTTTCATTCTTAGTGTGTTTCTAGCCTTAATCCTCCTTATTATGTCTTAATTAGGGCTTAAGAATGCCTGAGATGCAATGAGGGTGCTAAAATGTGTTTTGAAACACTTAGCCAAATTTTCAAAAACAAGGCAGTTTGCTCGAGCACAACTTTCTTCGCTCGAGCTAAGGTTCAGAAATAAAAGTTTTCACTCAAGCGTAACTTTGGTCGCTCGAGCGATCTGCAAAAAATCAAAAGTACTGGTTGCATGATTTTTCTACTCGATGGACGCTCGAGCATAAGACTAGGTAAACAGGGTCCTTGCCAGAGCGCAACTTTGGTCACTCGAGTGGTCTGCGAAACTTTGTAAAAATTTTGGGGGCATGAATTTTACGCCCGAGCATAGACTTCTTCACTCGAGCAAAAGCACAAAACAAAGGGTGGTCGCTCGAGCGTAACTTCTGTCGCTCGAGTGGAGATGCAGAATTCTGGAATGTCTAGATTGCTATTCAAGGTGCAAAAACTTAAATTCAAAGCCTTAAACCACATCCTTTGGGCCCAAAACTTGAGAAAACAATTGCAAACTTACAAAACATGATGAATTAAAGATCATTACACCAAATCAAGCCCCAAAGGTAAGTGAATTATTCAAAATAAACTTGAATTGTATGTATGTATAACATGCATGTATGGTCTTGGCTTCAAAGCTTTCAAAACATGATCATGGTGAGAAATGCTATGAATTCTTAAAACCATGCTAGAATTACCACATGCATGAGAGAAATCATTGAAAACAACTTCAAAACTTCATGAAATGCACATGCATGCATGAATTGTGCTTAAATTCTTCAATCCTAGCTTCATTCTTGTAAATCTCTTGACTGCTTGCACTAAGTTACTCAAATTCATAATTTAAGGGTTAAATTACCTATCTTAAATCTTCAATTGGGCCTTATATGGCAATTCTCTTGAGTTTCCAAGACAATTCTTGAGTTTCCTTCTCAATGTCTTACAATCTCACTCTAAATTGTTGAAGTTCCTCTCCCAACTCTCACACTTCCTTCTCTCTTACGTTTGAGTCAAAAGATGAGGAAATGAAAGTGTATCTCATGGTCTTAAGTCAACAATGTGCCTTATATAGGCTTGATTAAGAAGTTTAGTTAAAATTGGTTTAAGATTAATCAAGTAACATTATTTTATTCTAATTATTTGATTTCGAATCCAGTTTCAATTAAACCTACCACAAAATTCTAAAATTTCCAAAGAACACAGAACCCAAGTCAATTTCGTGATTAGATGCCAATAAGCCCTTCAATTAGCAGAATAGAACAGAAACACAAATAGATATCTCTATGACAAACAGATATAAACACAATTAACATGCAACACATGCAATTAATTCAAAATTTCTTCATAATTACTTATTAGGCATTCTTAATCATAGATTATAGGCTAATCACAGGTCGAGGTTGTTACAAAAACGCTATGAAATAGAAAGTAAAAAAAAATGATTATGACTTAGAAAAATATATGGAAATGAAAGACTTGAAACTCACCTTTCAAAGAAAGATTGAACTTCTTGATTTCTAAACTTCCTCTTGATCACCCTCAAGGTTGTGAATTTTGACCTCAATCCTCAATTCAAGAGCATGGAATTTGAGCTTAGAATGATGGTTTTGGACAATGTATGATCACTTTTTAACTTTCTTCAACTTAGCAAGACTACTTTCTCTTTGATCAAGGCTTTAGGACTTTGTTCTTGAGTGGTGTTTGCAAGGAAAGAAGAGATGTATAGAAGAGTTGTCTAATTTGGTAAGGCAACTCTCTTGTTTTCAAGGCATTCTTTTCTCTAAAATTCTAACTCAAATTTAGCATTCTCTCCACACTTCTCTTCTAATTCTTTTTCTCAAACTCAAGACTAAAGCTCTCACTATATAGGCAATGCAAGTGGGCAATGGTGGAAGACAAAGTGGAGGACAAAGTGGAGTATTTAGGGAAGATAATAGAGCTAATAGGGAACTAATGGAGCTAATGGGAGACAATTTATAATGTAGGTAGATGGTGAGTGGTGATGGTGTTGTGTGATTAGGAAAGTGGATGGTGAGTGGGGATGGTGGGGTATGATTAGGAAAATGAATGATGAGTGGAGATGGTGGGGTGTGATTATGAAAGTGGATGGTGAGTGGGGATTGATGTGTAGGAAATTTGGAAGTGGAGATTGAAGAGCCAAGATTCTTTTGGTAGTGGAGATTGGTGAATTTTGGATGAAAAATAATTTGGCCAAAAATGTGTAAAGGTTGGAATTAAATCTCAAATTCTATCTCTCTTGTTGAGGATTTTGTGAGAAACACATTCTGATTATCGTCATCGGGTAATCAAAAGAAAGCGCTAAGTCTTAGGGTCGGTCAAAATGGGGTGTCTACATTGGGAATATACTAGAAGAAGTGAGAACTTTTATGTAGGCCTAAACTGGAGGGTGGGTTGGGTCTGAGAGATCCGAAGTTGTTAAATCAGGCATTGCTAGCTAAGTTAGCTTGGAGGATTTTTATGCAACCGAATATTCTTTTGAGTCAAGTTTTGAGGGCGAAATATTGTAAGAATCTGTAGTTTTTAAATGTTAAGGCTAAGAATGGTTGTTCATGGGGATGTAGAAGCATTATGTGGGGGATAGATTTATTAAAACAAGGTATTCGGTGGTTGTAGGGGATGGGAAATTAATTGATCCCTTTGAAGATCAGTGGGTATCGGGGATTAATAAGGAATTGGTAGGGTGTTGTTTGGGAAATAGATTTCGAGACTTCAAGGTTGAACATTTAATAGACCATGAGAAAAAAAATGGAGAGAATCTTTCGTTAGATCTATTTTTCCTACAAATATGGCCCAACATATCCTTAATATTTATATGCCTAAGACTCAAGTTCTGGATAAGGTTATTTTGGATTAGTGCAAGAATGGAGAATATAATGTAAAATCTGGGTATATTGTTGGTAGTCAATGTCTAAACAGGACAAATGAGATAGGAAGAGCAAGGGTAGATATGTATTGGAAAAAGTTGTGGTGTCTTAAAATTCTAGCAAAATGGATAATGTTTTTATGGAAGTTAAGTCATCGTATTATACCAGTTAAGGTAGCTATTCAGAAAAGAGGAATTAAGATAGGCTCTACTTGTCCAAGGTGTAAAAAATTTGATGAGATGCTGGAACATATGTGCTTTCAGTGTTCGTTTTCCAAGCAGATATGGTTTGGTTTGAAATTAGGCCTTAATTTTGATATTGGACATGCATTAAGGGTGGAAGATTGGATTGAGTATTGGCTTTGTAACGCTCCAAATGAGAGTGCTATTATAGAAGCAATAAAAGTTCTATGGGGAATATGGGTGCATAGAAATAAAGCGACCTTTGATAATTACATTATTGATCCACTTTTCACCATCAATATGATTAACAATTTGAGAGTTAACAATTTTCTTGATATAAATATTCAATTTGATAAGCAAATGGTGATGAGATATGAGTTGAATTATTTTGTTATATCTAACGAAATTCTTGGTGTAGATCTCACTTTTGTAGAATTTTTGGTTGATGGTGCATGGAAACGAGAAATGAAGCACGCAGTTGCAGCATGGTGTAGCTCGACTTTTCGCGCCCCCTTTCGAAAGACGAATAAGCCCTATAGTATCGGACTCCCGCGGTTCTGAATCTGATTGCACAAGTACAAAGTAAAATAAATAATCACCAAAGAATCCCAATCCGGCAAATCTTTTTGGAAAATCAATTTTGAATAAAAAAATGCCAAAAATGGACTGTTTTGCCAGATATAGAGTCGCTACCTAAATATTTTTGGAAAATTTAGGAAACCCATGACTTGTGCCAAAGGCCACGTGTCTATCATCACCAAGATTGTCTCGGCTCGAGAACTTAGGTACGAGAGGGGAAGGTCATGAATTGAGCACCCCTGCTCGCTCGATCAAAGATCGGCCTCTACTAATCATGATATGAATCTTATGTACATTATATGCTCTTGTTCCGGTTTATGAGGCTAGCATTACTATGTGATGCGCACACACACAAGTATAGACTAATTTGCAAGAATTGGAACATTTCGATTCATGTTTGTTTTGAAATTGTTTCGAAATATGTACCACTTGAAAAAGTGATCGCATATAAACATTACTCAAATTATTCCAATTCAAGCAACTAGCCTTCATCCACAGGCATTTAAGCAGTTATAGCATTTAAGCAATTAGCCTCATGGCAAGCATGCTAAACATGGCAACAATCACACGCATGTGATATGCTAAAGCGAGTAAAGGCTTACCTAGTACTCCAAGCCAAAAGAGAAATGAGTTAGAAAAATGCATGATTCCTAACTATGCAATATGACTAATGCAACACATGCGATATGTAATTACTAGGCTCAGCTACTAATATGGCATATGATTTGATTTGATAGCATGCGGTCTAAGCATGTATTCAAAGGAGTATTTAAACGATAATGCAATTAGAATGATGAACCGAGCCTCGGTGCATACAAAACAAATGGATGCAAACATGGAGTATGCTAATCAAAACATGATGTCCCTAAACTAACCATCATAAGCTAGTAAATAAAAGGGAAAAAGACGTGGGGTTGGAAGACATGCACATTATTACAACATTGCTCTCATGAAGGAGAGTCCGAATGAACTAACCAGCTAACTAGCTAAGCTAATTAATTAACTATTACAAAACGAAATGAATAAATAGCTAAACTACTTAACTAATTATTACAATAACAAATGAACTAATTAATTAACTAATCTAGCTAATTAAAATAATTACATCACTTTACAAAATTAACTAGCTATAACTAATTAATTACAACAAATGTCTAAGCTAAGTATTTAAACTTAAAAATGCTCGGTACGAGAGGAATGATCATGCACATGCTCGGTTTCCACCCAAAAAGGCCACTGTTTTGTTTCTAGAAGGTCTCTGTTGCATAGTAGAACACTTGCACTATTGTCCACCTCCAGTATAGCTCTGCTTTGCTCAAAAAATGCACTATTGGATTTTGCATTGGTGGTCTGCCGGCCAGGAGTAAAGGCCTGCCGGCCACCAATGATGGCCTGCAGGCCATGAAAAGTGGCCTGCCGGCCACTGCTGCAGGGTTCATCTTGCTACAACAGAGAACAAACAGAGCATGCACAAGGTATTCTCAAGGGTTGTTTGCACAGCTCACCCCTCCTTATCATGAACAGATCAAAGGAGAGACAAAACTTAGCCCACAAACCATCAACTCAAGTAATTTCATTGCATGATGGCTTATGAACCAAAATGTGCAAGTTCAATAAATGCAACAAAACAAGACACAAACCTCCACCTTCTCATGAATTGGTCAAGGGAAGTGGTGACCTTAGAAACTTGAACCATTTCATCACTAATGAGCATGAAATGCCTCATGCTTCCATGTGTTCAATTAACATCCGATTGAACACAAAACCAAATTCTTTTCTTGCACCATTTTAGTCCCATGTTAATTACTTCATTTTAATTACAAACCATCCTTTAATTCATTGAGTCCAAAGGTGAATTTAAGTCCTCTAAATGGAAAGAGGGCTCAAACCAAGAGTTGCTTTAGGCATGAAAGACATCATACCGTTGGTAATGAACCCCCTAAGGGATTAAACCATTAAGCATGACATCTCAATCCCATGATTAAACAAACAATTTCAAAGCAAAACAAAAGACAAGAAAGGAGGGAGGTTGCAGAGGTGATTAGGAGTGATCACAAGTATGGAAAGCCATAAATAAATGCAATTAACTCAAATAAGATGGTGTCTAAGGCCTAAAACACCAAACTCATGAGGACAATTACACTATAAGCATGCAAAACAAAGCTCAAATGCAACTAACAACCAAAAATAGTGCTAAAAGAGTCTAAAAACAGTCTTAAAACATGCTGGAATTAAGACAAAAATGGCTAGATTAATAAGCTAAAACATGGCACAAGCTAGGCTAGTAAGCAAGACACAAGGAGGGGAGGCTGACCCCTCCAAATTTGGACTTCAAAACATAATTTTGGCCACTGAAATAACTCTAAAAATCAGTGTCTAAAAGCTCAGAAAAAGATAGTGTAAGGGTGGAAAACACAAGAGAAAAGTCCTTGAGAGCAAGGTGTAAAGAAGGGTGAGTCACCCCTCAACCTTTATTGGCCTTAAAACCCAAGTTTTAGCCAAAAAATACAGAGTTTTTACAGCCCAAAAACAGTTGGAAAATAGTAAGAAAAAGAGTAGTTAAAGTAAGTAAAGAGGCAAAGCCTTATATCTCTTGAAGAGAAGATCAATTCCAAGTAATAAAACCAAGCAAACACACCCTCAAGAGCTCAAACAAAGCTCAAAGAGACCGCAACTCAAATATGGAGAGGTTTGGTTAAGAGTGTATAGGCAGAGGTTAAGGATATGTAGGCAAGAGTGTAGAAATTTGGAAGAGAGAGAGAGAGGAAAAATTTTGCTCCAAAATTTTTCTAACCTTAAAATATGAGAGAGAGGCCTTTTATATATAGAAAACATGAATTTCCCTCAAGAACATCCAGCTATACACGTGGGAGTAGATGCATGCATCTGTGCAAACAGCTGGCACAACTACTGTCATGACCCGAACCCGCCCCTATAGATTAAGGTCATAACCGACCAGTAATCATGAGATTACCTACGGCCTCAAACCAAAACAAACATATAGCAACAGAGTGAAGGGGCCAAAACGGAAGCAAACTTAAAAATTTTGTCCAATGAGCTATGCTTACATGGTATGTCAAAACATTTCACATATACTTAATAATAACTCACACCACATATCAGTAGTTAACATCTTATATACCCAGGATCATTCAAACACATAGTCAGCCATGCCAAAAGCTTATACACATAAATGGTCTATTATAACCAATAGAAGTAGCAAAAGAAATACAAAAGATCATAAACAAAGCCTCTTGCGTGAGGCACCTGGGCTGCCTTCACAAAACTTGGGTTCCTTTCTTAAATTCCACTAAGGCTGGGGTTGAACGTCCCTTTGCTCACCTACATACATATAAATAAGAGTGAGCTAACGCCCAGTGAATAATATCAAAATAAAGAGGTTAATGAATGAGGTTCGTTCATAAATGAATCATACTTTAATGTACACATTTGAACCACTATTCTCATTCACACCAGATTTATAAATCTCAACAAAGCAAAACGACCTTGGGTCAAACACATCATATCCACATGTAAAGGGACCTCAAGTCCAATTCTTATATAAAACAATACGACCTCGGGTCCATCTATACGAAACGACCTTTGGTCCAGCCAACTCTTTATTCAAAACGACCTTTGGTCCAATTCAAACATATCAAACGGTCTCGAGCCCAATTCGAATATATCAGGCGTATCAAACGGCCTCGGGCCCATTTTCTTTATATTCATATCCATGCGTATTTCATATTCATGATCATGATCCCTTTCATTCAAACGGCCTTTGGCCCATCACGGTATTCAAACATATCAAATGACATATTCAAACGGCCTTTGGCCCATCTTTGCATTCATATCTAAGGGCCTTTGGCCCAATTGTTCATATCCGACGGCCTTTGGCCTAATCATTCATGTCAAACGGCCTTTGGCCCAATCGTTCATGTCAAACGGCCTTTGGCCCAATCGTTCATGTCCAACGGCCTTAGGCCCAATTCAGATATATCAAACATATCAACGGCAAATGGCAAACAGCCTTATACAAAATTAGACATATAGAATACTCATTCATATTTCAAATCAACAAATCCATGAAGCTTATACAGAAGTAGCCTTCGGAAAGTAACATACTTGAAAATATCTTTACTAAGATATTACTCACAGTGTTCTGCTGGTGGATTTTCCCTTGAGCTCGACCCTACACATTACATAACACAACACATATGGGTCACAAACGATTTAATCCAGTCTTAATTTATACATTCCTCTTAGACTCCTTTCTTATCATTTTAACTCATTCACAATGCTCGATGCATGCCTAAGAGTGCTTAGAAATGAAAGAGAATGGATAACAAATCATAAAACCACTTTTCAAAATATCTGAAACAGGGATCCCCGCTCGAGCGGACCCCTTTGGTCTTCAAAAGTACTGGTTACTTCATTTTCATGCTCGAGCGTGACTTCAGACGCTCGAGCTGAGAGTCAAACTACATGGCTCCTCGCTCGAGCGTGAATCTTCCCGCTCGATCGGACGCCCATGTCTGCAAAAGTTCTGGGAACCAACATTCCACGCTCGAGCGGCCCTGTCCCTGCTCGAGCGGACATGCCAAATTCTGGAATTTCCAGAACTGGTTTTGAAGTTCAAATTCGACATTCAATGGCCCAAAACTCATGTTCTTGGTTCAAAAATGTGGAAACACATTATATATCATAAGGATGTAAGCAATATGAGGCCAATTATTCAAAATCCATAATCATACTCTCAAATTAATCAATATTTCTCTTGTGTGGTTGAAACCCATGCATTCAAACTTCATATAATCTTCATATCTCCATTAATCAAACATGCATGTCAATTTTGACTCCAATTCTAGTACAAATGGCACTTATAATCATGAAACTCATGTAGATTATGCATGCATGAGAGATTTGGTGCCCAATTCTCCTTGTTTAACATGATTCATGCTCAAATATGTAAATTCCTAGCAATTCCTTGCATGCATGTACATAAAAGCTTCCAATTCTTCAATTTCATCTCAATTTATGTTCTTGACCACCATCAAACCTTGAATTCACAATATTACAAACTTAATTCATAAATCTTTGCTCAAATACTCACCTATGAGCTTCAATTCTTCCAAATTATAGCAAATTCTTGAGCCTAGCCTCTCAAAGCTTGAGCTCCTTAGCAAGATCTTCAGGATTAGCCCTTCTCTCTCTCTAAACTTGGTTCTCTCTCTCTCTCTCTCTCTCTCTCTCTCTAAGGTGTGATTTCAGCCAAATGAGTTCAAAGAGAGGAACTGAGTGCATATAAGTCTATTTATAGGCTCTCTTAATCACACTTCATTAACACTAATTAATTGAGCGCCATTACATCAATTTAATCTAATTAATCTAATCCAAATCAATTTTCAATTAAATTTCACCATAGGCTCTAAAAATTAAGTTAATCACAATGGCGTAATCAATTTCGATTTCTGTGGCCGATAAGGCCTTCAATTTAAATTCTAAAGCAGATAATCAAACAGATTTTCCTACGGTGAACAGATAGAAATTCAAAACCACATATATTCATATAAATGGTACTCAAAATCATATCAAACACATAATCACAATCACAGTCAAGATTAATTAGCATAACACGGACCAGGGTTATCACAACTACCACAAAATATCTACAAAAGACATTGGTGGCCAGCCGGCCATCACTGGTGGTCGGTAGGCCACAACAATGGCCGGCTACCAAAAGTGATGGCCGGCAGCCCAAAGAGGTGGTCGGTAGGCCACTAGGGGTTGCAGGCTTGAAAAACACTGGGTTTGGCCCAAAAACAAGGCAATAGGTGTGTAAGGTTTGAATGGTTCAAAGTTGTGGCATGCCGCTGAGGACTTCGAGCACTTATCAAGCATATGCACTCATCATTGGGTGTGTAAACAATGACGTCCAAGTCGTAAGGGCCGTTAAAAATGAGGTGTCTACACATAAGTGGTGGTCAATAGAAATGGTTGGCAGGTGGCATCTAGATCATATTCATTTCAAGCGCAATTAGCACATGAAGCAGAAGCACGTGACTGTTTGGAGGTGCTGCAGTGGTGTATTGCATGAAATATCAAAACAATGATCATTCAAATAGATTTTCAATGGCAGATTAATAGCTTGAGATCTGGCTTTGCCATTGACTGGGCCTCTGGATCATGAATAGATGATACATGTAATATACGTAAGAGTATGGGTTATGTTTGTATTATGAAGGTACGTTGTACGATTGTAAAGCCTGCACATGCTGCGACAAAAGCTACCTTGCAAGGAGGTAGCTAATTTTGTTGTATTGATGGTTTTAATTTATATATGAAGTTGGTTATTTCTCAAAATTAAAAAAAGAAAAAAAAAATGTTTTCCTTCAATTTCTTATCATTTCATTGGGTATAACATGAAAAAAATTCAAAGCAATAAAATGATAAGAAATTAAGAGGCATATGTCTATATATTTTTTATTTTGCTTTGTGTTTAGATGAATAATTTAAGGGAAGTTTTTGGGTGTGCAAGGTGCATACCATATGTACTTGAGTAAGTTTTTACAAATATACATAAGTTACTTCACAAAATCGTATAAGTTCTCACAAATATATATAAATTGTGATTTCTCAAATTTTTATGGGTTAACATATGTGGTGTGTTAGTTATTGTTGTGGCGTCAAGAGAGGTTGACTAGGAGTCACCTCAGAACTTGTCTTAAGTCTAGAATTGAGGCTCGTAGATGAGAATTGCTTGCTTGGTGTGTGTGTGTGTCACTCATGGGAGTGAAAAATCATGCTAATTGCTTGATAATTGTTTCTAGTTGGTCGCGTCTGATACCCAAGATAGGGTAGTTGCAAAAATTGTTTTTGCAAGTTTGAAAATTTTAATAAGTGGTCGATGAATTGTAATGATAATTATGAGGGAAAAGGATTTCCCAAGTTAATAAGTAAAGCTTATTTGTTGTTTTATTTAACCTTATCATTATTGTTTTAAATTGTTGTTGCTTGTATTATTGTGATTGGTTTGTGGCATCACCATGGTGATGGGATCATTACTTGGGTGACGTTTGGAAGTCACCGGTTGAAATATGTTTAAGAAAAGAGTTGAGAACAGAGTTTTCCTATTAGGTATGACCTTGTTTTTACTGAAATTGAGAATTTATTGTTATGGATAAACCAGTGAGTAGAAGAGAAACAGTCATGAAGAGTGCATCTTATGATTTGTATAACCCTTAACTATTGCAAATATATATATAGATTTCTTTTGAAACCCTTCACTTTTACAATTTACTTGTATGTACCTGAAACATTTTTTTTTTATATTTTTTATAAAGTTTTCTACCAAGAATAATCTCTTTTAATTGCAAAAGTCAGAAAATATTTTTGGGTGTTTTTGGTTCTTAAGTATTTCAAAAATGCAATTGAGTAATGCGTAGGCATGAATGATGCTTTGTTTTGTTGGGTTGTGTTTCGTCGAAGGCCATGATTGGTGGATGAAACTTTTATTAGAATCTTTTCATTCTTATGAGAGGGGGTTGAGGACTTTTGAAGTGGTGTGAGGTAATCGTTAGAAAATTTGGTTATCGAGTAATCGGTAGTTGTTTCTTGGGGTGCTGTTAGAATACTAGTGTAGGACTGAAATATGAAAGTTTCTTTTGGATCTCGAACTACATTTTGGAGTAGCAATTGTAATTCTATTGGGAGTTATTCTACCCCTATATCATTCTGTTGCCTTATCTTCTTTTGTGGGAATTATTTCTTGTTCATCACGCGAAATCCTTTGCTTTGGGACTCTTCTAGAAACTTATTGAATAGAGGTCATTTGTGATTACTTGGTGGGAGTGTTATTTCTAATATCTGTTTTGTCTATTTTTGTCTATGTTTGTCTAAACTTTAAATCTTGAAGTGTCTAATTTCGGGGGTGAAATTTTCTAAGTGGGGGAGATTTTAACAGCACAGGTTGAGACCCGACCCTCTTTCTTTTTTATATAGAGATAGTTTCATTAAAAGGGGTTTTTGTCAAAATTGGACTTAACTTGAAAATTTTCTAAGTGTAAAAATTGGATTTTTCAAAACTTATGATTTTGAAAATAATTTTTTACGGCAATTATTCCTTGTATATTAATTAGTCTAATTTGATTTTATGGGATTTTTCTATGAGGTATTAATCACTTTACTTTAATGTCAAACTTGAAAATTTAAGTCGGAAAATTATTTTTGTACTAAAACTGGGTGAACCATTTTTTGATTTAATTGGATTTTTTTTTTTTGAATCCAAATGGGGGATATTTCCTTATTTACATTTTAAACTTAAGTAAATGAAATATAAATGTAAGAGGTTACATGAAAGTATACATATGGAAATAAGGTTGATGTGCAGAAAATGCCTTAGGATCTGGGCCTGTGTGACTAGTTGAGTCTAGGGTGACCGCTCGAGCGGTTTGTTTATTGATCGAGCGATGAGGAGGGTGCATTCAGTATTTTGCTTTGCAGACCGAAATGTTAAGAGTTTGAGTTCATTGCTCAAGCAATGAAAGAACCGCTCGAGTGGTCTGCGCGATATCAACAACTTAAAAGTTGCTTTTTGGTTCATTTTCTTTACTTTTATTTTCCTCCTTCTTTCCTCTCTCTCTAATTCTAGAAACCCTAGATTTCTCTCTCTAAATATCTCTCATTTCACTAAGATTCAAGGCTATATCCCTTGCAAGAAGTGGAGTCAACGTAAAGATCTTACTTTCTACCGATTGGATTTCGATTCTACAAAGGATTCTTCCTAAGTTTAGCTTTCTTGCTCTTTTTCTTGAGGTAGGGTTACTTTTAACCTAGTATCTCTTTATTTTGAGGATGATTATGTGGTATTGTAGTGACCATGATACTTTATTTTGATGATTGAGTTATAAATTGAGTTTTATGTTTAACAAAAAAGGGATTTTACCCAAATTTTTATCAAGATTTCAAATAAACTCTTATAAATTATGAGTATTGATGTTGAGAACTATCACATATATAAAGGAGGGGGTAAAAGCCCCAAATTTATTAAAATTCGAGTTTTGATTTTGATGAAAAATGATGTTTAGATAGAATTGACTTTTCAATCTTGAAATTTAATGGATGTTAGACACAAATAAATGGATAATTAGATTTTGGAGTACATTATTAATGTATGTTGAGTTGAGATTTATCGATTTGGAAGTTGCTAACCCATGTATTATGTATTTTACTATTCATCTCATGAATTTATGACTACTTGGTTACTTGGAAGGTGGTAAAAAGGGGGAGCTAAATAGTGTATGAGTCCAGGTAGGAAGTCGTTTGAGAATGATGGGTTGGTTTGGTACTCGCACGAGGAGTTTAGGTAGCCAAATGCCCTATCTTGAGCTTATCGCCGGACTAATGTGAGAAAATATCTTTGGTTGTCCACTGGTCTTGCCGTATACTAGTTGGTAAAAGTGAAAAAATGGATGATTTTGGGTGCCCATTGCCCCGTTGTATTAATAGCCGACAAATGTTGGGATAATTTTGGTTATAAATCTATGTATATGTAGTATGGGGCTCCTACGAGGGATTCATAGCATATTTACAACCCCGATTTTGAGAAAGGTTTTCAAGTGGAATAAAGATGTATTTGTTTTCTTGTCCTTTTCATTATTGAACACGATTTTAAATTATGTTTTGGATTATGATAATGCCATGTGGATGTTCAAGTAATTAGATACTTTATTAAATGTATCTCTACTGGGCATATAACTCATTCCTATCTAACACTTTCAGAACTTGGCTGTAATGCCCCCATATAATTGACATAAAATGAAACCTTTGCTCGAGCAAAAAACACTAAATTTATTTTAAAAGGACCTGGGGACATCACATCGGTGATGTGCCACCACCCCAATGATTGAATGGTGGATTTTGTGATTGGAGCACGAAGGCTCATAAATGTAATTTCTTGAAAGCTCCAAGCTTATTCGTTTGGGACCAAGAGTCACATTATTGTGCCTAGGCATTGCCTTGATGATTGTAAGCCATTAGGGCAATTTGATTGAAGTCTCTAACTTATTGTACTATGATATTAGTGTAGTATGTGAACTTTGAACTTAGAATTGTAACTTTTGATCTATAGTTCAATGAGAAAGAGAACTTTTCTATTAATGTCATTTTTGAAAGCATAAAGAGTTTTGAGAAAATCATCAATTGATTATCATTATTGGTTTAATTATTTTTAGGGGCATTACAATCACCACCACCGTGATGACCGGTTCGTATTTAATCTTATTCTCATGAGTTGTGTTGGTATTGCCTTCATTCGAAGTCGGGTTTCAAAGTGTGGTCCTGCCGTCAGTGGTGTTCGTTGTTCCTGAGAATTAATTCTATGCATATTTTCGATTGCATTGTTTCATTTTCTGAGTTTGCACGTGTCTCGGTGGGTGCGCGGTCGACTCCGGAGTGCTGGGGAGGAAGTCGGGGTTTTGCCGGGCTGGAAGGGCCAGGGTCGCATGTGCGGGGGCCAGGGCCGCACGTGTGGGAGGGGCCGCACGTGTGGGGGATCAGGCCGCACGTGTGGGAGGTTGGGAGGAAGTGCTATGTGCACACTACCTAAAAGGCAGGTGCGCGAGTGAGGTGCGGGAAGAACCGCACGTGCGAGGGTGAGAGCCCCACGTCCGGGAGAGGCCACTCCACACGTGCGGGGAGGTGCGCCGCACATGCGGCAAAGCATGTTTTTGCTCTGAAATTCGTGCTTTCAGCTATATTTTGATATTTTTCCCCTTTTGCTTTCATTTTCAGATTATATCACTCTCTCTCTACAATATGTTCTCTCATTTCCTCTCATATCTCTCTACCCAAACCCACAAAACATTACATCTTCTTTGATCTCAAGAAATCCATAGAGATTTTGATGTCAGTCCCTTATATCAAAATGATGAGCGTGTCGAGGGCTTCGTCTTGACCGGTGGAGATCGTATTTCGGCGAGGTCGATTTTGGGCTCTTTCTCCTCTTCTCTCGTGAGGTAGGGATTTCTTTGATTCTTTCAATGCCTTACTATAGATAGATATGTGGTATGTTTTATTGCATAAAACCACGTGGTATGGGTTTATTTAAAAAAATCATGATAAAGGATGTGAGGCTTGGGTATTGAGATAGAGATTTCATGAGATGGGTTGATGTTGGGTTAAATTTTGGGGTGTGATTTAATATATGCATGAGTAGAGGGTCCAAGCCCTAAATTTTTGTAGTAATGTCTAATGGATAAAAAGGGATGGAATTTGTGAAATAATTATATTATGAATTTATGGAATAAAGTTAATGTGTTGGAATTTGATTTAAGATTTAATTGGATCTTGCGATTTGGGTATTATTTTGGTGTTGGATTGACTATGTTTAAATACAACAAATTAATAAATTGTTAATTGTAAAAAGGGGATAAACCGTGAAATTAGATTATTAATGAATTTACATTACCATTAAATAGAAATGATGTGAATTATAACTTGCCGCCATGATAGAGATCTCCTATTTAAAATGATGGAAAGTGAATTGGTTAAGTTTTTATGAAATGAAGTAAAACTGGATTAAGGCATAAGGTGGAGAATGTTATTGTAGGAGAAAACGGTAATTGGTTCTGTAATGGAAGGAATGAAACGTTAACATCATATGAGTCCCGGAGATTTACTGGAGTTTGGATCACTGATGCTTTACTTCTTTGTTGTTGATTGTTGGACTTAAGACCTCATGAGAATTGAATTGTTAAAACACATGCGTTGAAATACAAACACGTGGAGGATGACATTGTTGTGTTGAATGGTTGTGTGTAAATTTTACGCTTGAGTTGGTTGCACTCTGTTGTGGTTGTGTGTATGCATTGTATTTGTTGGTTGTACCTTATCATGTTGTGATGATCGAAAGGGGTGTAATGCGCTGAGAATCAGAGGTACCATTACCTTCCAGCTAGCGCCTGGAGAATTGGCTGCGCTGAGAATCAGAGGTACCATTCCCTTCCAGCTAGCGCCTGGTAAAATGGAGAAGAGGTACCATTCCCTTCCAGCAGGTGTCTGGTAAATTGGCATGTTGTTGTTGAGAGGTGAAATCATTGGCTTACTGTGCTTGAGGCAAGTAGAGCGGAGATTTGTTGTTATTGTTATCTTACTTGGTTATGAGTATTATGTGTTATGATGATCATGATTCGGCGAGGTTGAATTGTTTTATATGTAGTGTGGATGTGTTTGAGTATGTTTGGACGTGTTGAGAGTTGTTGAGGGAGCTGCCTACCAACAATGAATTATTGATATATCTCTTTAACTTGAACGTAAGGTTGAGATGCGATGAATGTGTGGAGTTAGACTTGGGTTTTATTTTGAATTGATAAATATATGAGAGTATTGGTTTTGGTGAACGTGATTTCAAAAAAATAAAGTGGGTATCATGGGTATTTGTCATAAATGGAACAAGGAAATGGGTAAGAGTTGTTCATTGGGAAAAAGGGTAGTAAAAGTGGAAGTTGATGTTGTTAAATAACGGAATGATTTTGAGAATAGTACATATATATATACTCTGGTTATAAAATGTCACATTATTTATATGGTATGAGACTAGCATTCATGATCATAGCTATCTGTAAGTTGTTATTGTTGAGGATCATGTTGAGATCCCTACTGGACTATATGTTCATCCCACATTATTGAATCTTTTTCAGGTGATTATCAGGACGTACTACAAGATTTTAGATCTTCTTTATTTGTTGGCCACGGGGCCTCTTTATGTATAGGCGGAATGCCATTGATGTAAAAGGGTTACACCCTTCGTCTTGATGTTTTTTTTTTTTGAAATGATGTAAGCTTACGGGCAACTTCTTTAATTGTATATCCATGTTGCATTCATTTTTATCCGATTGAGGGAATCCTGTTGAATTATTCCTTGAGAATATTATGAGCTTCTGTATGCTAACTCTGAAATTGAATGTATAATAAAGGCTTGGTAATAGCAATCCGAGTAATAAAAAGTGGGGTGTGACAACTTGGTATCAGAGCGAGCCAGGTTTGAATACCTTGGGCTAGTGGGAAGTGGTTTTTACTACAATGGGGTTTACTATGCTTGGTGAGGACGTTGCATATAGTTAGGATAAGAGTTAGGACCTATGTGTTGAATTTTTGTGAGCATGGGATTAAGTTTCTTGGATAGTACTTGTGGCTGGCGAACTTACTTTGAGGTCCTCTTGGAAACACGCCTGATCAATGTGGTTTCTAATAGGAATTCTTGGGAGTTTCGGAACAAGTGGCTATCCTTGTGGACTTGCGATTATGTGTTTAGATGTTTAAATTGCTTATATGCATTTGGAATTGTACGTTTTGGGGTTAAGTGTGTTTTGTAACTTAGTGGTGGTGAGTGTGTGTGCCTCGAGGAGGCCGTTGCATCGTGTACTTAGTTCATTTCTTTTTTGGATTTTATAGGATGGCTGCACGAGGAAATAGAGGACGGATGAGTAGTAGGGGTGTCGGTATGGCATGGTGGTTCCCCTAGCACTGTCGTTACAGCATCGGTTGTCGGCGAGGAAGTTGCAGTGAGGTGTGGAGTGGTGCAAGACGCTCTAGCTCGCAATGAGGGGGACAACGGGCGTACCCTCAGCTTACTAAGAGTTCTCTTTGCTCCAATCACCGGAGTTTTTGGGGAAAGGCAAAACCGCTGGAGGCGGAAGGTTGGTTAGAAACAGATACCAAGACTCTTGATATGTCAGAGTCGGACGAGGGGTTAAGGTTTCTTTGGCGACCTTCTAATGAAGGGAGATGCAAATTATTGGTGGAAGTATACGAGGTACCGTAGGTGCCACGTGGTTGGTTTTACCAAGGCCTTCTGGCTAAGTATTTCCCTCCTTCTGCTCGAGAAAGTTGAGGAACGTTTGTTGAGTTGCGTCAGGATGCTACTCCTTTGGCCCAGTTTGAGATGAGGTTCTCTAGTTTGTCGAGGTTTGCTCCAGAGTTGGTATCAACAGAGGAGTGTCGTTGTTATGAGTTTGAGAGGCGGTTACGTGATGATATCTAGGAGAAGGTGGTTAGATCTATGTGGAAGAATTATTTTGATCTAGTTGAGGCGGCGGTCCATGTGGAGGCCATGGTTAGCAGAGTTGGTCGAGTTGGGGAGGAGGCCACTTCGGTAACTCCTACGGTTCATAAGCACTTTAGGCTCAGTAAGAGGTGGAGGCAAGCACATGCTCACTCCCAGACACAGTCCTTGTATTCGTCGGGGGTTTCAGACTCGTCCGTTGGGAGACCCAGTGAGGTCCAGGTTCCAAATCAGATTCAGTGTTGGGAGACTGATGTTTGTTTTAGTTGTGGTCACCAGGGCCATGTGAGACGTTTTTGCCCTTTACGTGTAAATCCTTCGGGTGTTTCAGAATCTAGTCTGACCTTGTCCCATCAGTCCAGTCGGGGACGTTATCGGTATCAGACCCGAAGAGGCCAGGCTTCGGAAGCTTCGCAAGGGTCGACTTTTAAACCAGCGCGGTAGTATCACCTTTGAGAGGGACTTTTGTTTTAGAGATCTATGCTATAAATTGTGAAACTTTTGTGATTGATTGGTGTGTTGTAGGATGCTAAGGCACCATGGTTATGTGTTGTGTATGTATTGTTATTTGTTACCCTCACGTGTTGGGCTTGCTTATGAACATGAATTCCTTGTTATGTACGTGTTATGAAAGGTGTAAATGGAATTGGTGATCCTAGTACTATTGGATGTCAACTGTTGAATTTTGTGATGGTTTGTGAAAGCCTTTGATTCTTGACCAGTTTAGAAATTGTTGGTGGGGATTTAGAAGTCTGTGGAATTTTTGTTACTAGCGTAGTGTTGGGATGAGGGCCAAGATTTTATTTTAAAGTTTTATCGTGTTAAGATCTAGGAAATGTGAGACCTTAGAGTTTTGTGAAGATTGGGGGAAGTGATGTGGGGATGTTTAGGGAATGTGGGATTCGCATCACGGGGGAGTGATGAGTGGTTTGTGTTTTTAGGTAACGAGTGTACCGTTGGTAAGAATTGTTTTGGGTAACCCGTGTCGTGTGATCGTCGTAGACTTACTCGGTCTTGTGTTGGGTATAAGAGTGTGTTGGCCATCTAGGCGTGTGAATAGAATTCCTTTGGGAATAGTATGTAAGTGTTTGAAGACCGGGAGCGGAAACTCTCGGGTGATTAGTTAAGTTGAGTGGTATCAAGGTGAGTGACAAACAGTCACTTTAGAATGATCTGGGTGTGGGTGGTAAAGTTGAGCTTTGGGAAATTAGTATGACTTAGATAGAAGGCGGCGTGGTGCCGTGGGTTGTGCCTCGGGCGTTGGGCCTTGTATCTGTATATGGGTATTGGTGCACGCTTCCCTGTGTAAGTTTTGAAGCCCGTGAATCGAGGTAGAATGTTAGCTTCTTGACTGGGAATACTCATAGACCTTCGGGTGTCGTTGATTCTTTTGGTTAATGTTTGTGTTGGTATGGAACTTTTGGAGTTTGGAAAGTTATGTGTGTTACATTATTTCTTTTAACACCGTGATTAATTCTATTTGATGTGATTATGGAAATGTGATTGTCTCATTGTAAGTGTGTTGGATGTGATTGGGTGATGGTGGGATTCCCCGGGTGTGGTTGAGAAAATAAATTGATAAGTGATTGTTGATTTTCGAAAATAAATTCAACCAAAACCCGTGGGGTGAGGTTTTAAGGTTTGTTTTGAGAAGCTAATTACAAAATAAATTGGTTTTACTCGAAAATTTTACCACGCGTCTCTTGTTAGAAAATGGTATGAATTTAAGTGAATTTTTTTTTTAAGGAAAAGAGTTTTCGTTTAAGAGGATGTAAACAAATTTCGTTGATACTAGTTTATGTGGCCTTTTGTTACCTTGTGTGGATGATAAGTGGCATAGTGAATAAAATGTTATTGGTCGAGCGGAATGGTATGATTGCGATAATCTGTGTTTATGGCACAATATTTGTATTTGTTAATTACCATTGTGGAAGTGTTATGTTGATGTGGTTGTGGCATCACTGTGTGGGTGATGAGCTTTATTGAGTGACGGTAGAGGTTCACCGGTTGTTATGTTGGAATGGAATTAGAAATAAATGAATTTTGGCATCGTGCTTGGAAGGAAGGAAATTGTATTTTGATTTGTGACCGGTGTAAAATTTAAACACCTTTGAGAAAAAGGTTTTCTATGTAAAGCAAAGATTTTTACCAAGAATTGAGAAAAAGGATGAAATTTCTTTTGGGATTAAGTTGTTAATTATTGTACCTGTATGGTTGAGATGATGTAACCACTTGATTGTATTGCTAAAACTTGAATTTCGTATGTTCAATTATGTGGATCGATTGGAGTTGTAAGGGCTTGTTAGGCTGGGGTCCTGTCTTGGGCCGGGTTTTGTTGTAATCCCTTCCTTTTGAATGAGCAACTGTTGATCTTATGGTGAGAACCTCTTTTTTTTCCTTGTTGGAGTGTTAAGTGCTCGGAAGTGTTCGGTCATGTGGTAGTGGATGCTTCGGGTGGACATGTTGTTAATATGGTTATTCTTGTTCTTGGCTCGTAGGTCCAGTGAGTAGTATGAATCGAGGGGGAAATCTGTGGCCCTTTTTCGTTGAGTCCTTGATTGATTCAGGTATGCTTTGAGTTCCTGGCGTTGGAGAGAGTATTCCAAGTTTGATTGTGGCCGAGAGTTGGTGTGTGTTTTCTTGGTTCGTTGGGAAGTCTCCTTTGGTACCGTGTTCCTCTTTTTGACTTGCTAGCTTTTATTTCGGCGTTGCTAAATTTCGGGGATGAAATTTCCTAAGGTGGGGAGGTTGTGATGATCGGTTCGTATTTAATCTTATTCTCATGACTTGTGTCGGTATTGCCTTTGTTTGAAGTCAGGTTTCAGAGTGTGGTTCTGCTGTCAGTGGTGTTTGTTGTTCCTGAGAATTAATTCTATGCATATTTTCGGTTGCATTGTTTCATTTTCTGAGTTTGCACGTGTCCCGGTGGGTGCGCGGTCGACTCCGGAGTGCCGGAGAGGAAGCCGGGGTTTTTCCGGGCTGGAAGGGCCAGGGCCACACGTGCGGGGGATCAGGCCGCACGTACGAGAGGTTGGGAGGAAGTGTTGTGTGCACACTGCCTAAAAGGCAGGTGCGCAAGTGAGGTGCAGGAAGAACCGCACGTGCGGCAAAGCGTGTTTTTGCTCCGAAATTTGTGCTTTCAGCAATATTTTGATATTTTGCCTCTTTTGCTTTCATTTTCAGATTATATCACTCTCTCTCTACAATATTTTCTCTCATTTCCTCTCATATCTCTCTACCCAAATGTGATAACCCTGTTCCATATTATGCTAATTGGTCCTTATTATGAATATGATTATGTGTTTGATATGATTGTGTGTGTGCCACTTATGTGAAGATATGTGGTTTTGAATTTCTATCTGTTCACCGTAGGAATATCTGTTTGATTATCTACTTTGAAAATTGAATTGGAGGCCTTATCGGCCACAGAACTCGAAATTGATTATGCCATTATGATTGACATAATTTTTAGAGCCTACGGTGAAATTTAATTGAAAATAGATTTGGATCAAATTAATTAGATTAAATTAATGGGTTAGTGCTCAATTATTTTACATTAGAATAATGTATTTGAGAGGGGGCTTTTAGAGGCCATTATACACCCTCACTTTGTTCCTTTTTGAGCTCATCATCCAAAATTCCTCTCTAGAGAGAGAGAGAGAACCAGATTTAGAGAGAGAGAGGGTTCAATTTTGAAGATTTTGCTAAGGAGCTCAAGCTTTAAAGAGCTAGGCTCAAGAACGGCTTCTATTTGGAAGATTGAACCTCTAGGTGAGCATTTGAGCATAAACTTATGAGTATAAGTTTGTAAATTGAGTATTCAAGCTAGTTGGGTAATCAAGAGCAAGAATTGAAATGAACTTGAAGTTAGAATGAACATGTCACGTCCCAAACTCGCCCCTAAAAGTTTGGGCATGACCACATCAAAGACGGACATTTAACCTGATATATATAATAGGTGGGGCCTGAACGGAAGCATTAGCAATTTAAAAATAACTTAAATATAACATCCATTGAGCTACTACTACGATGCCAGGACCGCAATCATTACATAAAATATATAATACACAGGAAGCATATATTCGGCTTAGTTACAGTGATTCTCATTTACACAAAAGTACAAAAGAGGAGAAGGATCTGTTATATCCAAGTATAGGTAACTTATCAAAGCATAACCAAAACCTAGTCAAAGCTTTGCTAGATGCGTAGGCTCCATCCTAAGTGCCTGGACACACAGAGGTTGACAAGAGAGGACAAGTCCCATAGGCTAGGACTGGCTTTCCAGTTGATTACCTACAGAAATAGACAAACGGAGTGAGTGAAACTCAGTGAATAATAGCACATAAATAATGTAAGGTTTAGCTTAAATAATAAAACAGGAAACTGCAGAGACACAAGATTTATTACATCCTGCAGTTATATCCAAACAGTCATAGGTCCAATTTTCGTAACAGCGTGGCTTTAAGCCCAATGTATACAGAATGGCCGTGGGCCCAGAAATAACAGAATTCCCACTTATACCAGAACGGCCTTAGGCCCAAGTATAACAGGAATATACAGAAATGTGTATGGACTCAAGAGGTGGCTCGTATGGATTCTAGAGGTTCCATACAGCACTTGTTCCATACCAGAAATTATCAGATTAGATTAACTTCAGAACCATAGGAAAGGTACATACATTCTTTTCATTATTCATATGAACTAACGTAGTTGATATAAGCTTAACAGAATGTTAATATTCATTATCATTCATAAACAAAGTATATTACTCAAGAATAATGCCCTCGGCCTCACATATTCACAAAAATAGCCCTTGGCTTTTTAGTTTCACAACTTAGATGCACAGTTTCACAATTTTGCCCTCGGCCTCATAGATTCACAAAGGGCCTCGGCCTCATAAAGTCATAGTTCACAAATTCATATCTCACTGTAGACGTCCCCGAACGCCCCGGGAGGGTTAAGTCCGTTCCGTTCATATTGGGGTCACTACAGTTCGAAGGACTCAAATGTCACGGTTCTTAATCTTGAACCAAAGAGTCCAAATCCGGCAAATCGTTTTGAAAACAGATTTTTGAAAGAAGTGCCAAACATGGACTGCTTCGCCAGATACAGAGTCGCCACCTAAATGTTTTTTTTAAATGGGAAATTTAGGAAACCCTGACTCGGTGCAAAAGGCCACGTGTCCGTCATCACCAAGTTGTCTCGGCTCGGGAACTTGGGTACGATTGGGGAAGGTCACTTCGTGAGCACCCCCGCTCGCCCGGTCAAAGACCGGCTCTACTAACATGAATCTGTTTTGAAAACATTGTGAGTTCTTATTCGGTTATTAGCCTAGGTTACTATGGATGCTCGCAGCAAATAAGTATAGACTGAGCCGCCTGAATTGGAACAAAACATTTCATGTTTGTTTGTTTGAAATGGTTTGATGGTGCTACCCGCAGGTAGGCTAAGACGTGGATTTGCCACCCTCGGGTGGGCTTAGAAAACTGATTTTGCCACTATAGTGGGCTTAAAACAAACATTTGATGATTTGTCCAATCCAAGTAACAAACCTCCACCCACAGGCATTCAAGGCAGTTATATCACATAAGCAATAGCCTCATGGCAAGCATGCTATTCATGGCAATCACTCAACGCATGCAAGGATGCTAAAGCATAAAACTCATCGAGTACTCCAAGCCAAAAACGGAAGATCATTAGAAATCATTGCATGATCCTAATTATACAGAAATGCCTAATGCAACGCATGCAATAATGCAACTATAGCAGGCCGGCTATTCAAGATGGCATTGGAATGCTCAACTACAGTATTCAATTTGGAATTGAAATACAAATGCAGTTTGTATGATGCGCCGAGCCCGGTGCGTGCAAAACAGATGAATGATGCAAACATGCTGTCATACTGTATGCTAATTGAAATATGCCCTAATCTAACCATCATAAGCGGATAAATAAAAGGGAAGAAAGACGTGGGGTTGGAAGACATACATCACACTCACGCACACTTATTACAATTATGCCCTCGCGCAGAGGGTCCGAATAAATAATAATACAGTCCGAATAGAAGAATAGTACAGTCCGAATAATATACAAATTCCTAATTAATTACAAATTAAACTAAGAAAGCTGTAAACTGGCATGCAAGCCAGGGGCTGCCTCGATTCTGATGAATGATGTATGCTGGGCTGCCTTGCGCGGAAATCCACTGGGATGCCCCGATTAGCCTCTGTTTGCAATGTTTCTCGAAATGCGTGCCAGACCTCGGAAGACTGCTGATTCTCTATTTTGCTGCAACAGAGAGCAGGAAAGGGGCATAGCAATGTATTTCACAAATATATGCATGCCTCGATCCTCGTGCCACCAATCACGCATAACGATGCATGATGGCCGAGGAGCCGATTTGCACAACTCAATATGGGATGAATGCAGATGAATGCTACAACAAAACCTAACTCCATCATGTGTAATCCGGAGTGTCGGTGACTTGGGAATTGAGACCCGTTCCGTTACTCGTAGTACGGAACGTACCTCGTTTCCCGTGCCCGGGCTAACTCCTATCCCGAACACGATGCAATATGCATGATATGCATGAAATGTAACTAATATGCAATCCTAACATACACAATGCTATGAAAATGAGATGTCTCGAAATGCGTGCACGCGGGCACGCAAACCGAGGCGATGATCCTAAGGCATGAAATGGCACACGCAATGCAATTGGACTTACACTAACACGAGTGGACTTCAGCCACACTCACATAAGAGGCCGATAGATGAAAAAGAGATGCCTCGAAATGCGTGCACACGGGCACGCAAATCGAGGCAATGACATACGCAATGCGACGAGGCTAAAATGACATACAGAATGCAAAATGACATGGAAATGATATGTAATGAGGCTAAAATGAGATGTCTCGAAGTACGTGCCCGCGGGCACGCAAACCGAAAAAATGGCATATTGAATGCAATGATGCGAAAATGGCATACAGAATGCAGAATGGACTATACCACATGAGAGGACCTCAGCCCTCTCATACGGGAGGCCGTCGGATAAAAAATGAACGCCTCGAAATGCGTGCACACGGGCACGCAAACCGAGGCGATGCATTAAAGCATGAAATGACATACGAAATGCGAAATGACATGGAAATGATATGTAATGAGGCTAAAATGAGATGTCTCGAAGTGCGCGCCCGCGGGCACGCAAACTGAGAAAATGGCATACGGAATGCAATGATGCGAAAATGGCATACAGAATGCAAAATGACATGGAAATGATATGTAATGAGGCTAAAATGAGATGTCTCGAAGTACGTGCCCGCGGGCACGCAAACCGAGAAAATGGCATACTTAATGCAATGATGCGAAAATGGCATACAGAATGCAGAATGGACTTATACCAACATGAGAGGACCTCAGCCACTCTCATACGGGAGGCCGTCGGATAAAAATGAAGCCCCTCGAAATGCGTGCACACGGGCGCGCAAATCGAGGCGATGCATTAAAGCATGAAATGACATACGAAATGCGAAATGACATGAAAATGATATGTAATGAGGCTAAAATGAGATGTCTCGAAGTGCGTGCCCGCGGGCACGCAAACCGAGAAAATGGCATACGGAATGCAATGATGCGAAAATGGCATACAGAATGCAAAATGGACTTATACCAACATGAGAGGACCTCAGCCCTCTCATACGGGAGGCCGTCGGATAAAAATGAAGCGCCTCGAAATGCGTGCACACGGGCCCGCAAACCGAGGCGATGCATTAAAGCATGAAATGACATACGAAATGCGAAATGGACTTATACTAACATGAGTGAGCCTCAGCCACACTCACATGAGAGCCGGCGGATGAAAATGAGGCGCCTCGAAATGCGTGCACAGGCGCAAACCGAGGCGATGCATACGGAATGCAAAATGACATGGAAATGATATGCAAACATGCAAATGGAATTTCAACACTTACAAATGATGCAAAACAGTCCCGAAAGGTGGGAAATGATACCAAATGCCCGGAATGGTCCCGAAATGCGATAATGAGCACCCGGAATGGCCTATAGCCACACTAAACATGCATAATTGGTACATGGTATGCAAAACAGTAGCAAGGCAGCCCCAAAATAGCATTATTCACAGTACAAAACATGGCGAAATAATGAGCTTAGATAGGACAACAATAGCATGCAAAATACGAGCCAAGAGAGGGGTATTGAGCAAGTGGTGTATGCGATGTCCAAATGGAAAGTACCTTCTACAATACTGATGAGGGACCAAAAATATGCACATTACAGTAGATGACATCCCCCAACTCAGTATGAAAACATGGTAAAATGCTATGCAAGATGAGGATATATAAGGCTATAACATGAAGTACCCCAAACATTCATCAAACCAGCAAAGATCCTTAATGAAATATGTCAAGAAGATAAAAATATGGATATTTTCATTACTGATAATGGCCGAAAACAGAAGCTAGGTAAGCTAAAAAAAGCATGCAAAAGGGGGGTCAAAGAGAGATATAAAGACAAGTATAACATGGAGACCCCAAACAAGATTGATCCCTTCTACAATATTGTAGAGGGACACAAAATAAGCTCACTCACAGTTCATGATATGCTCCAAAACAGACTACATGTAGGTCAAATAAATCATGCAAATTTACGGTAAATATGAGAAATTATGAAGCAAGTGCATGATAGAGAGGCCAAACAGGGTTGAGCCCTTCTTTAATGTTGAATATGGGCTCAAATAGGCCCACTCACAGTTACCTCATGCTCGAAAACAGATCACTCATAGGCCAATTTTCATGCAAAAACAAGGGTAAAACATGGATTCAAAGCAAGTGCATATGGAGCATGAAAACAAGGTTGAGCCCTTCTTCAATGTTGAAAGGGGCCTCAAAATAAGCACAATATCAGTTCATGAGATGCTCCAATTCAGATCACACATAGGCCAAATATTCAATGCAAAATAATGGCATATAAGAGGATATTGAAAGAAGTGCAAGATGGAGGGCTCAAACAGAGTTGAGCCCTTAAACAAACATCAAGAATAGCTCAAAAGAGGACCACTTTCAGTATTGGTCGGAGCTCAAAACAGTGAGAAAGTAGGGTTAAGAAAAGAGGCAAGAAAATGGTGTAAAAGAGGGATTTGAGACTTACCCTTGAAGACTACACTTTTGCTACCTCTTGGCTTGAGAAAGTTGCTTCTAAGCCTCTCAAGAACCCTCCTTGCTGCTGGAAATGGATTGGTGATGGTGATGCTTGATGATGATCAAGAAATGGCACTAAACTTGAAGATTTGAGAGAGATGAGAGAGAGGTGTGTATGTATGCTTGAAGGCAATTTTCTAACCCGAGAGTGTTGAGCTGCTGTTATATGGAAAAAGGGGGTGTAAAGTGGAGGGAAATGCACCCAAGTATTCCCCTCCAAAATATCCCCCGGATACAGATCTTTTCTGGGGGAAACAGCTGCAGCTGTAAGGAACACATCCCAAGGAGCATGGCCGGCCAGTGCTTTTTCTGAGGTGGCCGGCCGGCCACCCCCATGGCCGGCCGGCCAAGGGGTAAAAATGAAGTGATTAATGGCCGGCCACCACACATTGGTGGCCTCCCATGTGTGCTGAACAAGACCCTGTGGTTCAAATTTGACAACTCTGAAACAGGAGAGAGAATAGGCCAATTCAAAGAGGGGTTCAAAAGGTTCAATGAGAATTACTGGCCGGCCATGTTTTTAGGGTCCTCCCATGTGTGTACATCACAAATATGTGGTTTTGGCTCGAAGAAAATGGCCCTAGGGTGGTCAACATTAGCCCGGAAGTGAGAAAAACGGGCGCCGGGGGCGCCGGAAGAGCATAACAGGTTGCTTGGACAATTACTAGCCTCCCACCCTCCAGTGACCTTCCTTATGATGAAACAGAGGTACCTGCCAAAAAAACAAAAACCGATGCAAAACGAATGCTCGGGGACCAAAACACGCAGTTCGAGGTCCCGAAAATAGGCTGTAAGCACCGAAAGTGGCATTCGGCCACGAAGTGGGTATCTAAGACCCCAGTGTCCCTCGTTATGATAAAACAGAGGTACCTGCCAAAATGAACAAAAACCGATGCAAAACGAATGCTCGGGGCCAAACACGCAGTTCGGGTCCCGAAAACCGGCCGTTAAGCACCGAAAGTGGTGTTTGGCCACGAAGTGGGTATCTAAGACCCCAGTGTCCCTCGAAAGGGAGTAAATGAGATGCATGCCAAAAACCGGAGGAATCGGAGATGGTTGGGTGGTCCCGAACCGAGGCACACGGCCTGACGGCTCCGAAAACCGGGAACCGGGCTCCGAAATGGGCAAAATGGCCTACGGCCACGAAAGTAGCCCACGGCCACTGAGAGATATCTGCTAGACCTCTCCCTCCCCTCAGGAAAAAAACAGAGAAAACCGAGTCTGGTTCGCAAACCGAGGCAAGGCACAGAAGAGGGTTCGGAAGTCCGGAGGCAGGGCGGCCGCGACTCTGAGACTTCTGAACGAGCACAATATGCAACATCACCGAGCGCTCAATCGGTGACGTCTGAGTCTTAAGGTCGGTCAAAAATGGGGTGTCTACAGTTGCCCCTCTTTGACAGAACTCGGAAGTCACAAGTGACGGGAGTGAATGTCAAAGCCCAGAGACGACCCATTTTTGACAAGGCCGAAGACTTAGACAATCATACAAGAAACAGAGATGTGCCCGCAGGCGTGCCCGCAGGCAGGGGGCAAAATGCAAAGCGATATGCACAGAGCCAAATGATCATGCAAATGCAGCAAGCTGTAATGAGGCAAGTATTCGCAAATAGATGCAACAGTTTTAAGCAAGAATGCAAAGCAACAACTACATTTCATGCAGTTAGGAATGCGGAGAATCATTCAATTCTCGTCGCGTCTCACACGGAGAAGATACGATACCTGCGCAATTCGTCTGGTCGCACCAGCCTCAAATGAACCGTACATACAATATCGTGCCTGCAAAAGAGAGAAATTCAACAAGAACAACATGCTAACTAACAACATATATTCAATGTGATTCCTGTGGTTCCGAAAGTTTGACACACGCAGTGCCGGCGAGTGAATGCAACACAATGCGAGCAAGGAACGTGCGTGACAACGCGTGCTCAAGCACAGAGGTATGATACACCAAGAAATCATGCACGACGATGCAAAATGTTGATAAGAATGCAAGTTATATGCACAACAATGCAAAACGAGCATAAACTAGGGTGCCCGTCGGTTGCGAAATAACGAGTAAGAAAACGCGCATTTCGGTGAAGGCAACTCAACCGCGGCCTCGGGTTCACCTCCCGGAGAGGTTACAACATGTTCAAAAAGGATACACCTTGATTTTGATGAGTGATGATGAGACACATGTCAGAAACTGCAGCTGAAGTTCCGGCGGACCGATTTCGCGACCGGAAGTGCACTTTTCTTGAACTTTTTCAGGTCCCGGGAGCTCCAATCTTCCTCAAAATTTGCAGGGAGCTAGAGGGGGGTGTGGGGGAGATGGCCGGCCAAGTGGTGGTCCTAGGGGAGGCCACCGGCCATGCTTCAAAAAGCAAATGGCCGGCCAGCCAGGAAAGGTGGCCGGCCGGCCACCTGCCCAAAAGTAGGGGCATTTTGGTCTTTTTCTCATTTCTATATATACATCATCCATTCATCCGAAATCACTCCCCAGGTGTGAAATTCTCTCTCTTGCTCCCAAACCATTTTTTCTTTCAGATCTGCACTTTATACGCGCTTTTCAGCCTTTTCTGCAAGTTGTTTTCGCGAAATCCTTCAGATTTAAGCACTTTGAGGCGACTAAATTTTGATTTCGGAGCTTCTCTTCTCATTTTCACCACTTGAGGTAAGTTTGTCTCAATATTTGGAAGATTTTCTCGGGAGTTGACTTTTGTTGACTTTTTCATTTCCCGGGAGTTGACTTTTGTTGACTTTTTCCAATTTTGGCTCATTTTTGCTCATTTTTGCAGATTTCTCGAAATGGCAGGCAATTTCCCTCACGGCGGAGGTCCTCCAGGTGCCGGAGATGATTTTGATATTATGGCACTTCCCCCGAGGGTCCGTCCTTTTGTCCCTGAGAGATATGCCCCGGCAGTGCACATCCTTCCGCGAGCGGTTTTCCGTCATTTCACTGACTTCAATGATCGGGTACCCGGAGACTTGCTTCTGCGAGAGCCGGAGCAGCACCTCTCTTCCGAGGCACGAGAGGTATTTTACTTCATTTTCTGCATTTTCCGTGCACTTTGTAGCTTTGCCATGCTTAAACACACAGTTGTAGCTTATGACATAGTACTTTGTTTGCACTGAATATGCGACTTAAACACTTGAATTGCTGAACACAGGCTCACTGATTGATTGTGAACACGGTACACATTAGTTAAGCATTGAACCACGGCTCAAACACTGATTTGTCGAACACACAGCCCGAATTTGAAGGTGAACACACGGCGCACACTGACTACGAGTAGAACACACAGTCCCAAACTCTGATTTTCTGAACACACAGTCCAAGTTGATGGTGAACACACAGCCCACACTGATTACGAGTAGAACACACAGTCCCAGATATAAATTAAAGTGAACACGCAGCCCACTGATAAATGATTTGAACACGCAGCCCAAAACACTGATTTACTGAACACGCAGTCCGAATTGATAATGAACACACAGCCCACTGATTAGATTGAACACGCAGCCCAAAACATGATTTACTGAACACGCAGCCCACTGATTATGATTTGAACACGCAGCCCAAAACACTGATTTACTGAACACGCAGCCCAGATAGAAATAAAGTGAACACGCAGCCCACTGATAATGATTTGAACACGCAGCCCAAAACACTGATTTACTGAACACGCAGCCCAGATAGAAATAAAGTGAACACGCAGCCCACTGATAATGATTGAACACGCAGCCCAAAACACTGATTTACTGAACACGCAGCCCAGATAGAAATAAAGTGAACACGCAGCCCACTGATTAGGATTTTGAACACGCAGCCCAAAACACTGATTACTGAACACGCAGCCCAGATAGAAATAAAGTGAACACGCAGCCCACTGATAAATGAGTTGAACACGCAGCCCAAAACACTGATTTACTGAACACGCAGCCCAGATAGAAATAAAGTGAACACGCAGCCCACTGATTAGGATTTTGAACACGCAGCCCAAAACACTGATTTACTGAACACGCAGCCCAGATAGAAATAAAGTGAACACGCAGCCCACTGATTAGGATTTTGAACACGCAGCCCAAAACACTGATTTACTGAACACGCAGCCCAGATAGAAATAAAGTGAACACGCAGCCCACTGATTAGGATTTTGAACACGCAGCCCAAAACACTGATTTACTGAACACGCAGCCCAGATAGAAATAAAGTGAACACGCAGCCCACTGATTAGGATTTTGAACACGCAGCCCAAAACACTGATTTACTGAACACGCAGCCCAGATAGAAATTAAAGTGAACACGCAGCCCACTGATAGGATTTTGAACACGCAGCCCAAAACACTGATTTACTGAACACGCAGCCCAGTATAAATAAAGTGAACACGCAGCCCACTGATTAATGATTCATTTGCACACAGCTTGTTCATTTCATTTGCACACAGCTTGTTACTTGCATACGGCTTGCATTTTATTGTGTACTGAACGCATGTATTCATTCTGAATGCAGGTTGGCTCTCGCGCCGTGCGAGGATATGGCTCCACTGCCGCGAGGGAGTGGTATGCCGAGCTCCCGGAGGCTGTCTGGGATTTAGTTGACGCAGCAGGGTTTGGACCATTCTGCATGGGATTATCACACTGTCCTGCCAGTAGGACACTATTAGCTGCTCTGGTGGAGAGATGGTGGGACACCACCAATTCTTTCCATTTTTCTGCCACCGGGGACCTGACCATGACCCCGTTAGACTTCGCTGTGCTTACCGGCCTAGACACAGGCGGTTGGCCCATACCTTACGACGAGGATATGGGTGAGTGGGAGGCAGCATGGGTGCATCTGTTGGGGGCTCGCCCACCTGTAGACAGAGCTTCTGGGAGAGTCCGGTACACCTGGTTCTCTGCCCGTTTTCGGAGGCCAGAGATGGAGCCTGAGTCTCCTGAGGAGATTGAGCAGTACACCTGAGGTTTCTCATGTTCCTCTTTGGCACCACTTGTTTGCTGACAGGGGGAACACTGTTGGATTGTACCTTCTGAGTGCCCTGGTGGACCTATCACAGGTCCATCGGTATGACTGGGGTGGCGCTGGCCTGGCTACCCTCTACTGCTACATGAGTGCGGCCTCTCGCGGGCGGGGAGACTTACTCGGCGGCTACTGGAGAGCCTGGGAGGTACGTTCTGTCCCCTTGATTTACATTTCTGCTTCTCATTACTTGTTTATTGCACACACGGCGCACTTTACATACTGTATTCTGCCTTTAGCACTTTGGATTCACATTCCGCACTGCTTTTCTCAGCTATGGGTGTACGTGTATTTTCCCGCGTTAGCCCCGGAGATGGAGGTGGCAGGGTTTCTTATGGCTCCGTTCTCATTGGTATTTGAGGGCGAGCACCGGCCGAGACCTCGAGAGACTCTCTTCTACCTGCGACAGTATTTTGATACTGTGCGGACGACAGAGGTATTTCAAAACTCCCAGTTCCTTTCATTTTCATCTCTGATCTGCCCTGTATATTCCTGATTTCTGATTGATTCATGCACTGGTTATCCGCAGATCACTTGGCAGCCTGGGCAGTCTTAGGTGATGGCCTCCGATTCAGTATCCGGGAGGATCGACTAATTCCCAGTATAGGTTCCTGCTCGAAGGACCGATCGGTGGCATGGTTCCTG
>JAPPVO010000032.1:108077175-108114597 GCA_030407325.1 Camellia japonica
TGCAAACAAGCAACAAGGGTGCCAAACCTCTATCATACTTTACTTCAAGAGGCCTAACATGCATGTCAACATGATGCAACCCTAAGCATGGCAACTAACATGCAACATGGCAATTCAATGCAAACATGTAAGTAAGCATACAAGGCAAGCATGCAAACCAATTGAAAGATGGACTTAAACATGAATTGGGCAGCTCTAAAAAGCCCAAAATCAGTAGCCACATGCTAAGTTATGAGGGCCAAACACACATGCATACATACACATGTTAAGGTACCAACTCAAGGCATAAACAAGCGACATTCAAGCACACTTGAAGAGGCCAAACATGGGCTAAAAGCATGCATGGAAAACTCTGAAATTCATGCAAAAACATGAGGCCAAATCATGCAATAAAGCAAGCCAAATATGCAACAAATGGCCCAAGTCTTGAAACAAGCCATGAAGGCTTCAACCAAGGCCAAGTCTATCAAGCTTCACAAAGCTAAAGGGACTCAAAACAGGTCACAAGTAGACCTAGACAAAACCTAAGGAGCACCTAGATGACATCTAAGGCTCAAGTACAAAGGCATGCAACATGACCAAAACATGGAGTATTTAATACATACTCTCAAAGCATTAAAGAGGCATGTAAGGCAATCAAACAAACACATCATAAGACCTGAAATGGCATGTTAGATGGTTCCGAATCATTGAAAATGGTGCAAGCATGGCATGCTACACACTCATACTCTCAAGGCCAACAAGCCAAATGCAAAGGAGCTATATAATGCATGATAGGATCGACCCAAATGGCTATGGACAGAGTTAAATCATGGCAAAATAAGCACACAAGCTTCATGGATCTAGGCCTAAAACATGTTCAAAACAAAGGCATGCAACCTAGACATGTTAAGGAATCAAAGAGACATTACAAGGCAACTATGCTAAGCATGCATAAGGGACCTAAACTAACTTGAAATCATGTTATAACATGGCAATATAAGCATGGAAAACAAGTCAAACATGCTTAACACACACTCAAGCATGAAGCTCCTTTGGAAGCCAAAATTTGCCCTTTTCAAGGACATCAAGGAGAGGGAGTGGCCCTCTCCTTCTTGGGACTCTAAGGCATGCTCTTCACCACTGAAATCCCTCAAGATTTCAGTGGTGAAAAGATCCTAAGACCAAAGTCTCGGATTTCCACAAAATGGCACAAAAAGTGGCCTTTTCAAGGCCTAAGGGTGGTCAAACTTGCTCAAACCACTAAGCACTCTTAATAAACAATAAAGAGGCTTAAAAAACAGAACTTTTATGTGTTGATCACTAAGCACAAAAACTGTTTTAAAGCAAGCAAAAGAGGGTGCAAAAATGGGGTAAATAAAGCAAGTTTCTTACCCTTGAAGACCACCTTCACAAAGGTTGGAGTGGATGGGTCCTTGAGCTCAAAACCAGTCAAGAACTTCAAGAACAAGCCTTAAGGATCTCAGTTGCAAGAGGAAGGTGAGACACTAGGTGTTTATGTGCAATATTATGACAATACACACACACTAAGCTCTAAGGAGAAAGAGAGATATATGATAGCTATAGAACTCCAAACCCTAAACCAGAGCTTCTCCTATGTCTAACCCTCTGAATTTTGTTCACCTTTTCCAACCTTGAGCCAAGAGAAGAGCCTTCTCTCTTATAGGCAAAAAGCTTACAAGCTTAGTCCCTAAGCAAGCTCATCCCTCCATACACGTGTATGGAGGGGAAACAAGAGCTAAACAGCTGTCTAAAAATATCTCAGAAAGCAGCTGAACAGTGCTCGGCCGGCAAAAAATGTCATTTTGACAAAATTAGTGCCGACCGGCACAATATAGTGCCGGTGGCAACTCCAGCCAGCCGGTGGCCTCTAGCCCCAGCCGGTGGTGTGTAGGGATGCCTCACAAAGCATTCCCTGCCCTCCCAAGGCAAACACAAGTGTTTGGTGCAAAACCAAACACAAACGGTCGAGTCTGGAGGTCCTGAGGCACGGCGCGCGTAGCCGAGAACTCCGGGAACTCCAAACGAACACAAACATGGATAATCACCGAGTGTTCCAACGGTGACGTCCAAGTCTTGAGGACGGTCAAAAACGGGGTGTCTACATAGAGGCATTGAAAAGAATCAAAGAAATCCCTACCTCAAGAGAGAAGAGGAGAAAGAGCCCAAAATCGACCTCGCCGAAATACGATCTCCACCGGTCAAGATGAAGCCCTCGACACGCTCATCATTTTGATATAAGGGACTGACATCAAAATCTCTATAGATTTCTTGAGATCAAAGAAGATGTAATGTTTTGTGGGTTTGGGTAGAGAGATATGAGAGGAAATGAGAGAAAATATTGTAGAGAGAGAGTGATATAATCTGAAATGAAAGCAAAAGGGGAAAAATATCAAAATATAGCTGAAAGCACGAATTTCAGAGCAAAAACATGTTTTGCCGCATGTGCGGCGCACCTCCCCGCATGTATGGAGTGGCCCCTCCCGGACGTGGGGCTCTCACCCCCGCACGTGCGGTTCTTCCCGCACCTCACTTGCACACCTGCCTTTTAGGTAGTGTGCACACAGCACTTCCTCTCAACCTCCCACACGTGCGGCCTGATCCCCCGCACGTGCGGCCCCTCCCACACGTGCGGCCCCGGCCCCCGCATATGCGGCCCTGGCCCTTCCAGCCCGGCAAAACCCCGACTTCCTCCCCAGCACTCCGGAGTCGACCGCGCACCCACCAGGACACGTGCAAACTCAGAAAATGAAACAATGCAACCGAAAATATGCATAGAATTAATTCTCTGGAACAACGAACACCATTGACGGCAGGACCACACTTTGAAACCCGACTTCGAACGAAGGCAATACCGACACAACTCATGAGAATAAGATTAAATACGAACCGATCATCACGGTGGTGGTGATTGTAATGGCCCCAAAAATAATTAAACCAATAATGATAATCAATTGATGATTTTCTCAAAACTCTTTATGCTTTCAAAAATGACATTAATAGAAAAGTTCTCTTTCTCATTGAACTATAGAGCAAAAGTTACAATTCTAAGTTCAAAGTTCACATACTACAATAAAATCATAGTACAATAAGTTGGAGACTTCAATCAAATTGCCCTAATGGCTTACAATCATCAAGGCAATGCCTAGGCACAATAATGTAGACTCTTGGTCCCAAACGAATAAGCTTGGAGCTTTCAAGAAATTACATTTATGAGCCTTCGTGCTCCAATCACAAAATCCACCATTCAATCATTGGGGTGGTGGCACATCACCGATGTGATGTCCCCAGGTCCTTTTAAAATAAATTTAGTGTTTTTTGCTCGAGCAAAGGTTTCATTTTATGTCAATTATATGGGGGCATTACAGCCAAGTTCTGAAAGTGTTAGATAGGAATGAGTTATATGCCCAGTAGAGATACATTTAATAAAGTATCTAATTACTTGAACATCCACATGGCATTATCATAATCCAAAACATAATTTAAAATTCGTGTTCAATAATGAAAAGGACAAGAAAACAAATACATCTTTATTCCACTTGAAAACCTTTCTCAAATTCGGGGTTGTAAATATGCTATGAATCCCTCGTAGGAGCCCCATACTACATATACATAGATTTATAACCAAAATTATCCCAACATTTGTCGGCTATTAATACGACGGGGCAATGGGCACCCAAAATCATCCATTTTTTCACTTTTACCAACTAGTATACGGCAAGACCAGTGGACAACCAAAGATATTTTCTTACATTAGTCCAGCGATAAGCTCAAGATAGGGCATTTGGGTACCTAAACTCCTCGTGCGAGTACCAAACCAACCCATCATTCTCAAACGACTTCCTACCTGGACTCATACACTATTTACCTCCCCCTTTTTACCACCTTCCAAGTAACCAAGTAGTCATAAATTCATGAGATAAATAGTAAAATACATAATACATGGGTTAGCAACTTCCAAATCGATAAATCTCAACTCAACGTACATTAATAATGTACTCCAAAATCTAATTATCCATTTATTTGTGTCTAACATCCATTAAATTTCAAGATTGAAAAGTCAATTCTATCCAAACATCATTTTTCATCAAAATCAAAACTTGGATTTTAATAAATTTGGGGCTTTTACCCCCTCCTTTATATATGTGATAGTTCTCAACATCAATACTCATAATTTATAAGAGTTTATTTGAAATCTTGATAAAAAAATTGGGTAAAATCCTTTTTTTGTTAAACATAAAACGCAATTTATAACTCAATCATCAAAATAAAGTATCATGGTCACAACAATACCACATAATCATCCTCAAAATAAAGAGAGACTAGGTTAAAAGTAACCCCACCTCAAGAAAAAGAGCAAGAAAGCTAGACTTAGGAAGAATCCTTTGTAGAATCGAAATCCAATTGGTAGAAAGTAAGATCTTTACGTTGACTCCACTTCTTGCAAGGGATATAGCCTTGAATCTTAGTGAAATGAGAGATATTTAGAGAGAGAAATCTAGGGTTTCTAGAATTAGAGAGAGAGGAAAAAAGGAGGAAAATAAAAGTAAAGAAAATGAACCAAAAAGCAACTTTTAAGTTGTTGATATCGCGCAGACCACTCGAGCGGTTCTTTCATTGCTTGAGCAATGAACTCAAACTCTTAACATTTTGGTCTGCAAAGCAAAATACTGAATGCACCCTCCTCATCGCTCGATCAATAAACAAACCGCTCGAGCGGTCACCCTAGACTCAACTAGTCACACAGGCCCAGATCCTAAGGCATTTTCTACACATCAACCTTATTTCCATATGTATACTTTCATGTAACCTCTTACATTTATCTTTCATTTACTTAAGTTTAAAATGTAAATAAGGAAATATCCCCCATTTGGATTCAAAAAAAAAAAATCCAATTAAATCAAAAAATGGTTCACCCAGTTTTAGTACAAAAATAATTTTCCGACTTAAATTTTCAAGTTTGACATTAAAGTAAAGTGATTAATACCTCATAGAAAAATCCCATAAAATCAAATTAGACTAATTAATATACAAGGAATAATTGCCGTAAAAAATTATTTTCAAAATCATAAGTTTTGAAAATCCAATTTTTACACTTAGAAAATTTTCAAGTTCAGTCCAATTTTGACAAAAACCCCTTTTAATGAAACTATCTCTATATAAAAAAGAAAGAGGGTCGGGTCTCAACCTGTGCTATTAAAATCTCCCCCACTTAGAAAATTTCACCCCCGAAATTAGACACTTCAAGATTTAAAGTTTAGACAAACATAGACAAAACAGATATTAGAAATAACACTCCCACCAAGTAATCACAAACGACCTCTATTCAATAAGTTTCTAGAAGAGTCCCAAAGCAAAGGATTTCGCGTGATGAACAAGAAATAATTCCCACAAAAGAAGATAAGGCAACAGAATGATATAGGGGTAGAATAACTCCCAATAGAATTACAATCGCTACTCCAAAATGTAGTTCGAGATCTAAAAGAAACTTTCATATTTCAGTCCTACACTAGTATTCTAACAGCACCCCAAGAAACAACTACCGATTACTTGATAACCAAATTTGCTAACGATTACCTCACACCACTTCAAAAGTCCTCAACCCCCTCTCATAAGAATGAAAAGATTCTAATAAAAGTTTCATCCACCAATCATGGCCTTCGACGAAACACAACCCAACAAAACAAAGCATCATTCATGCCTACGCATTACTCAATTGCATTTTTGAACTACTTAAGAACCAAAAACACCCAAAAATATTTTCTAACTTTTGCAATTAAAAGAGATTATTCTTGGTAGAAAACTTTTTAAAAAATAAAAAAAAAATGTTTCAGGTACATACAAGTAAATTGTAAAAGTGAAGGGTTTCAAAAGAAATCTATATATATATTTGCAATAGTTAAGGGTTATACAAATCATAAGATGCACTCTTCATGACTATTTCTCTTCTACTCACTGGTTTATCCATAATAATAAATTCTCAATTTCGGTAAAAACAAGGTCATACCTAATAGGAAAACTCTGTTCTCAACTCTTTTCTTAAACATATTTCAACCGGTGACTTCCAAACGTCACCCAAGTAATGATCCCATCACCATGGTGATGCCACAAACCAATCACAATAATACAAGCAACAACAATTTAAAACAATAATGATAAGGTTAAATAAAACAATAAATAAGCTTTACTTATTAACTTGGGAAATCCTTTTCCCTCATAATTATCATTACAATTCATCGACCACTTATTAAAATTTTCAAACTTGCAGAAACAATTTTTGCAACTACCCTATCTTGGGTATCACACGCGACCAACTAGAAATAATTATCAAGCAATTAGCATGATTTGTGACTCCCATGAGTGACACACACACACACACACACACACACACACACACACACACACACACCAAGCAAGCAATTCTCATCCACGAGCCTCAATTCTAGACTTAAGACAAGTTCTGAGGTGACTCCTAGTCAACCTCTCTTGACGCCACAACAATAACTAACACACCACATATGTTAACCCATAAAAATTTGAGAAATCACAATTTACATATATTTGTGAGAACTTATACGATTTTGTGAAGTAACTTATGTATATTTGTAAAAACTTACTCAAGTACATATGGTATGCACCTTGCACACCCAAAAACTTCCCTTAAATTATTCATCTAAACACAAAGCAAAATAAAAAATATATAGACATATGCCTCTTAATTTCTTATCATTTTATTGCTTTGAATTTTTTTCATGTTATACCCAATGAAATGATAAGAAATTGAAGGAAAACATTTTTTTTTCTTTTTTTTAATTTTGAGAAATGACCAACTTCATATATAAATTAAAACCATCAATACAACAAAATTAGCTACCTCTTTGCAAGGTAGCTTTTGTCGCAGCATGTGCAGGCTTTACAATCGTACAACGTACCTTCATAATACAAACATAATCCATACTCTTACGTATATTACATGTATCATCTATTCATGATCCAAAGGCCTAGTCAATGGCAAAGCCAGATCTCAAGCTATTAATCTACCATTGAAAATCTATTTGAATGATCATTGTTTTGATATTTCATGCAATACACCACTGCAGCACCTCCAAACAGTCACGTGCTTCTGCTTCATGTGCTGATTGCGCTTGAAATGAATATGATCTAGATGCCACCTGCCAACCATTTCTATTGACCACCACTTATGTGTAGACACCTCATTTTTAACGGCCCTTACGACTTGGACGTCATTGTTTACACACCCAATGATGAGTGCATATGCTTGATAAGTGCTCAAAATCCTCAGCGGCATGCCACAACTTTGAACCATTCAAACCTTACACACCTATTGCCTTGTTTTTGGGCCAAACCCAGTATTTTTCAAGCCTGCAACCCCTAGTGGCCTACCGACCACCTCTTTGGGCTGCCGGCCATCACTTTTGGTAGCCGGCCATTGATGTGGCCTACCGACCACCAGTGATGGCCGGCTGGCCACCAATGTCTTTTGTAGATATTTTGTGGTAGTTGTGATAACCCTGGTCCGTGTTATGCTAATTAATCTTGACTGTGATTGTGATTATGTGTTTGATATGATTTTGAGTGCCATTTATATAAATATATGTGGTTTTGAATTTCTATCTGTTCACCGTAGGAAAATCTGTTTGATTATTTGCTTTAGAATTTAAATTGAAAGCCTTATCGGCCACAGAAACCGAAATTGATTACGCCATTGTGATTAACTTAATTTTTAGAGCCTACGGTGAAATTTAATTGAAAATTGATTTGGATTAGATTAATTAGATTAAATTGATGTAATGGTGCTCAATTAATTAGTGTTAATGAAGTGTGATTAAGAGAGCCTATAAATAGGCTTATATGCACTCAGTTCCTCTCTTTGAACTCATTTGGCTGAAATCACACCTTAGAGAGAGAGAGAGAGAGAGAGAGAGAGAGAGAACCGAGTTTAGAGAGAGAGAAGGGCTAATCTTGAAGATCTTACTAAGGAGCTCAAGCTTTGAGAGGCTAGGCTCAAGAATTTGCTATAATTTGGAAGAATTGAAGCTCATAGGTGAGTATTTGAGCAAAGATTTATGAATTAAGTTTGTAATATTGTGAATTCAAGGTTTGATGGTGGTCAAGAACATAAATTGAGATGAAATTGAAGAATTGGAAGCTTTTATGTACATGCATGCAAGGAATTGCTAGGAATTTGCATATTTGAGCATGAATCATGTTAAACAAGGAGAATTGGGCACCAAATCTCTCATGCATGCATAATCTACATGAGTTTCATGATTATAAGTGCCATTTGTACTAGAATTGGAGTCAAAATTGACATGCATGTTTGATTGGAGATATGAAGATTATATGAAGTTTGAATGCATGGGTTTCAACCACACAAGAGAAATATTGATTAATTTGAGAGTATGATTATGGATTTTGAATAATTGGCCTCATATTGCTTACATCCTTATGATATATAATGTGTTTCCACATTTTTGAACCAAGAACATGAGTTTTGGGCCTTTGAATGTCGAATTTGAACTTCAAAACCAGTTCTGGAAATTCCAGAATTTGGCATGTCCGCTCGAGCAGGGACAGGGCCGCTCGAGCGTGGAATGTTGGTTCCCAGAACTTTTGCAGACATGGGCGTCCGATCGAGCGGGAAGATTCACGCTCGAGCGAGGAGCCATGTAGTTTGACTCTCAGCTCGAGCGTCTGAAGTGACGCTCGAGCATGAAAATGAAGTAACCAGTACTTTTGAAGACCAAAGGGGTCCGCTCGAGCGGGGATCCCTGTTTCAGATATTTTGAAAAGTGGTTTTATGATTTTTTATCCATTCTCTTTCATTTCTAAGCACTCTTAGGCATGCATCGAGCATTGTGAATGAGTTAAAATGATAAGAAAGGAGTCTAAGAGGAATGTATAAATTAAGACTGGATTAAATCGTTTGTGACCCATATGTGTTATGTAATGTGTAGGGTCGAGCTCAAGGGCAAATCCACCAGCAGAACACTGTGAGTAATATCTTAGTTAAGATATTTTCAAGTATGTTACTTTCCGAAGGCTACTTCTGTATAAGCTTCATGGATTTGTTGATTTGAAATATGAATGAGTATTCTATATGTCTAATTTTGTATAAGGCTGTTTGCCATTTGCCGTTGATATGTTTGATATATCTGAATTGGGCCTAAGGCCGTTGGACATGAACGATTGGGCCAAAGGCCGTTTGACATGAACGATTGGGCCAAAGGCCGTTTGACATGAATGATTGGGCCAAAGGCTGTCGGATATGAACAATTGGGCCAAAGGCCGTTAGATATGAATGCAAAGCTAGGCCAAAGGCCGTTTGAATATGTCATTTGATATGTTTGAATACCGTGATGGGCCAAAGGCCGTTTGAATGAAAGGGATCATGATCATGAATATAAAATACGCATGGATATGAATATAAAGAGAATGGGCCCGAGGCCGTTTGATACGCCTGATATATTCGAATTGGGCCCGAGGCCGTTTGATATGTTTGAATTGGACCAAAGGTCGTTTTGAATAAAGAGTTGGTTGGACCAAAGGTCGTTTCGTATAGATGGACCCGAGGTCGTATTGTTTTATATAAGAATTGGACTTGAGGTCCCTTTACATGTGGATATGATGTGTTTGACCCAAGGTCGTTTTGCTTTGTTGAGATTTATAAATCTGGTGTGAATGAGAATAGTGGTTCAAATGTGTACATTAAAGTATGATTCATTTATGAACGAACCTCGTTCATTAACCTCTTTATTTTGATATTATTCACTGGGCGTTAGCTCACTCTTATTTATATGTATGTAGGTAAGCAAAGGGACGTTCAACCCCAGCCTTAGTGGAATTTAAGAAAGGAACCCGAGTTTTGTGAAGTCAGCCCAGGTGCCTCACGCAAGAGGCTTTGTTTATGATCTTTTGTATTTCTTTTGCTACTTCTATTGGTTATAATAGACCATTTATGTGTATAAGCTTTTGGCATGGCTGACTATGTGTTTGAATGATCCTGAGTATACAAGATGTTAACTACTGATATGTGGTGTGAGTTATTATTAAGTATATGTGAAATGTTTTGACATGCCATGTAAGCATAGCTCATTGGACAAAATTTTTAAGTTTGCTTCCGTTTTGGCCCCTTCACTCTGTTGCTATATGTTTGTTTTGGTTTGAGGCCGTAGGTAATCTCATGATTACTGGTCGGTTATGACCTTAATCTATAGGGGCGGGTTCGGGTCATGACAGTAGTTGTGCCAGCTGTTTGCACAGATGCATGCATCTACTCCCACGTGTATAGCTGGATGTTCTTGAGGGAAATTCATGTTTTCTATATATAAAAGGCCTCTCTCTCATATTTTAAGGTTAGAAAAATTTTGGAGCAAAATTTTTCCTCTCTCTCTCTCTTCCAAATTTCTACACTCTTGCCTACATATCCTTAACCTCTGCCTATACACTCTTAACCAAACCTCTCCATATTTGAGTTGCGGTCTCTTTGAGCTTTGTTTGAGCTCTTGAGGGTGTGTTTGCTTGGTTTTATTACTTGGAATTGATCTTCTCTTCAAGAGATATAAGGCTTTGCCTCTTTACTTACTTTAACTACTCTTTTTCTTACTATTTTCCAACTGTTTTTGGGCTGTAAAAACTCTGTATTTTTTGGCTAAAACTTGGGTTTTAAGGCCAATAAAGGTTGAGGGGTGACTCACCCTTCTTTACACCTTGCTCTCAAGGACTTTTCTCTTGTGTTTTCCACCCTTACACTATCTTTTTCTGAGCTTTTAGACACTGATTTTTAGAGTTATTTCAGTGGCCAAAATTATGTTTTGAAGTCCAAATTTGGAGGGGTCAGCCTCCCCTCCTTGTGTCTTGCTTACTAGCCTAGCTTGTGCCATGTTTTAGCTTATTAATCTAGCCATTTTTGTCTTAATTCCAGCATGTTTTAAGACTGTTTTTAGACTCTTTTAGCACTATTTTTGGTTGTTAGTTGCATTTGAGCTTTGTTTTGCATGCTTATAGTGTAATTGTCCTCATGAGTTTGGTGTTTTAGGCCTTAGACACCATCTTATTTGAGTTAATTGCATTTATTTATGGCTTTCCATACTTGTGATCACTCCTAATCACCTCTGCAACCTCCCTCCTTTCTTGTCTTTTGTTTTGCTTTGAAATTGTTTGTTTAATCATGGGATTGAGATGTCATGCTTAATGGTTTAATCCCTTAGGGGGTTCATTACCAACGGTATGATGTCTCTTTCATGCCTAAAGCAACTCTTGGTTTGAGCCCTCTTTCCATTTAGAGGACTTAAATTCACCTTTGGACTCAATGAATTAAAGAATGGTTTGTAATTAAAATGAAGTAATTAACATGGGACTAAAATGGTGCAAGAAAAGAATTTGGTTTTGTGTTCAATCAGATGTTAAATGAACACATGGAAGCATGAGGCATTTCATACTCATTAGTGATGAAATGGTTCAAGTTTCTAAGGTCACCACTTCCCTTGACCAATTCATGAGAAGGAGGAGGTTTGTGTCTTGTTTTGTTGCATTTATTGAACTTGCACATTTTGGTTCATAAGCCATCATGCAATGAAATTACTTGAGTTGATGGTTTGTGGGCCAAGTTTTGTCTCTCCTTTGATCTGTTCATGATAAGGAGGGGTGAGCTGTGCAAACAACCCTTGAGAATACCTTGTGCATGCTCTGTTTGTTCTCTGTTGTAGCAAGATGAACCCTGCAGCAGTGGCCGGCAGGCCACTTTTCATGGCCTGCAGGCCATCATTGGTGGCTGTCAGGCCTTTACTCCTGGCCGGCAGACCACCAATGCAAAATCCAATAGTGCATTTTTTGAGCAAAGCAGAGCTATTCTGGAGGTGGACAATAGTGCAAGTGTTCTACTATGCAACAGAGACCTTCTGGAAACAAAACAGTGGCCTTTTTGGGTGGAAACCGAGCATGTGCATGATCATTCCTCCCGTACCGAGCATTTTTAAGTTTAAATACTTAGCATAGACATTTGTTGTAATTAATTAGTTATAGCTAGTTAATTTTGTAAAGTGATGTAATTATTTTAATTAGCTAGATTAGTTAATTAATTAGTTCATTTGTTATTGTAATAATTAGTTAAGTAGTTTAGCTATTTATTCATTTCGTTTTGTAATAGTTAATTAATTAGCTTAGCTAGTTAGCTGGTTAGTTCATTCGGACTCTCCTTCATGAGAGCACAATGTTGTAATAATGTGCATGTCTTCCAACCCCACGTCTTTTTCCCTTTTATTTACTAGCTTATGATGGTTAGTTTAGGGACATCATGTTTTGATTAGCATACTCCATGTTTGCATCCATTTGTTTTGTATGCACCGAGGCTCGGTTCATCATTCTAATTGCATTATCGTTTAAATACTCCTTTGAATACATGCTTAGACCGCATGCTATCAAATCAAATCATATGCCATATTAGTAGCTGAGCCTAGTAATTACATATCGCATGTGTTGCATTAGTCATATTGCATAGTTAGGAATCATGCATTTTTCTAACTCATTTCTCTTTTGGCTTGGAGTACTAGGTAAGCCTTTACTCGCTTTAGCATATCACATGCGTGTGATTGTTGCCATGTTTAGCATGCTTGCCATGAGGCTAATTGCTTAAATGCTATAACTGCTTAAATGCCTGTGGATGAAGGCTAGTTGCTTGAATTGGAATAATTTGAGTAATGTTTATATGCGATCACTTTTTCAAGTGGTACATATTTCGAAACAATTTCAAAACAAACATGAATCGAAATGTTCCAATTCTTGCAAATTAGTCTATACTTGTGTGTGTGCGCATCACATAGTAATGCTAGCCTCATAAACCGGAACAAGAGCATATAATGTACATAAGATTCATATCATGATTAGTAGAGGCCGATCTTTGATCGAGCGAGCAGGGGTGCTCAATTCATGACCTTCCCTCTCGTACCTAAGTTCTCGAGCCGAGACAATCTTGGTGATGATAGACACGTGGCCTTTGGCACAAGTCATGGGTTTCCTAAATTTTCCAAAAATATTTAGGTAGCGACTCTATATCTGGCAAAACAGTCCATTTTTGGCATTTTTTTATTCAAAATTGATTTTCCAAAAAATTTGCCGAATTGGGATTCTTTGGTGATTATCTATTTTACATTGTACTTGTGCAATTAGATTCAGAACCGCGGGAGTCCGACACTATAGGGCTTATTCGTCTTCCGAAAGGGGGCGCGAAAAAGTCGAGCTACACCATGCTGCAACTGCGTGCTTCATTTCTCGTTTCCATGCACCATCAACCAAAAATTCTACAAAAGTGGGATCTACACCAAGAATTTCGTTAGATATAACAAAATAATTCAACTCATATCTCATCACCATTTGCTTATCAAATTGAATATTTATATCAAGAAAATTGTTAACTCTCAAATTGTTAATCATATTGATGGTGAAAAGTGGATCAATAATGTAATTATCAAAGGTCGCTTTATTTCTATGCACCCATATTCCCCATAGAACTTTTATTGCTTCTATAATAGCACTCTCATTTGGAGCGTTACAAAGCCAATACTCAATCCAATCTTCCACCCTTAATGCATGTCCAATATCAAAATTAAGGCCTAATTTCAAACCAAACCATATCTGCTTGGAAAACGAACACTGAAAGCACATATGTTCCAGCATCTCATCAAATTTTTTCACCTTGGACAAGTAGAGCCTATCTTAATTCCTCTTTTCTGAATAGCTACCTTAACTGGTATAATACGATGACTTAACTTCCATAAAAACATTATCCATTTTGCTAGAATTTTAAGACACTACAACTTTTTCCAATACATATCTACCCTTGCTCTTCCTATCCCATTTGTCCTGTTTAGACATTGACTACCAACAATATACCCAGATTTACATTATATTCTCCATTCTTGCACTAATCCAAAATAACCTTATCCAGAACTTGAGTCTTAGGCATATAAATATTAAGGATATGTTGGGCCATATTTGTAGGAAAAATAGATCTAACGAAAGATTCTCTCCATTTTTTTTTCATGGTCTATTAAATGTTCAACCTTGAAGTCTCGAAATCTATTTCCCAAACAACACCCTACCAATTCCTTATTAATCCCCGATACCCACTGATCTTCAAAGGGATCAATTAATTTCCCATCCCCTACAACCACCGAATACCTTGTTTTAATAAATCTATCCCCCACATAATGCTTCTACATCCCCATGAACAACCATTCTTAGCCTTAACATTTAAAAACTACAGATTCTTACAATATTTCGCCCTCAAACTTGACTCAAAAGAATATTCGGTTGCATAAAAATCCTCCAAGCTAACTTAGCTAGCAATGCCTGATTTAACAACTTCGGATCTCTCAGACCCAACCCACCCTCCAGTTTAGGCCTACATAAAAGTTCTCACTTCTTCTAGTATATTCCCAATGTAGACACCCCATTTTGACCGACCCTAAGACTTAGCGCTTTCTTTTGATTACCCGATGACGATAATCAGAATGTGTTTCTCACAAAATCCTCAACAAGAGATAGAATTTGAGATTTAATTCCAACCTTTACACATTTTTGGCCAAATTATTTTTCATCCAAAATTCACCAATCTCCACTACCAAAAGAATCTTGGCTCTTCAATCTCCACTTCCAAATTTCCTACACATCATCATCCCCACTCACCATCCACTTTCATAATCACACCCCACCATCTCCACTCATCATTCATTTTCCTAATCATACCCCACCATCCCCACTCACCATCCACTTTCCTAATCACACAACACCATCACCACTCACCATCTACCTACATTATAAATTGTCTCCCATTAGCTCCATTAGTTCCCTATTAGCTCTATTATCTTCCCTAAATACTCCACTTTGTCCTCCACTTTGTCTTCCACCATTGCCCACTTGCATTGCCTATATAATGAGAGCTTTAGTCTTGAGTTTGAGAAAAAGAATTAGAAGAGAAGTGTAGAGAGAATGCTAAATTTGAGTTAGAATTTTAGAGAAAAGAATGCCTTGAAAACAAGAGAGTTGTCTTACCAAATTAGACAACTCTTCTATACATCTCTTCTTTCCTTGCAAACACCACTCAAGAACCAAGTCCTAAAGCCTTGATCAAAGAGAAAGTAGTCTTGCTAAGTTGAAGAAAGTTAAAAACTGATCATACATTGTCCAAAACCATCATTCTAAGCTCAAATTCCATGCTCTTGAATTGAGGATTGAGGTCAAAATTCACAACCTTGAGGGTGATCAAGAGGAAGTTTAGAAATCAAGAAGTTCAATCTTTCTTTGGAAGGTGAGTTTCAAGTCTTTCATTTCCATATATTTTTCTAAGTCATAATCATTTTTTTTTACTTTCTATTTCATAGCGTTTTTGTAACAACCTCGACCTGTGATTAGCCTATAATCTATGATTAAGAATGCCTAATAAGTAATTATGAAGAAATTTTGAATTAATTGCATGTGTTGCATGTTAATTGTGTTTATATCTGTTTGTCATAGAGATATCTATTTGTGTTTCTGTTCTATTCTGCTAATTGAAGGGCTTATTGGCATCTAATCACGAAATTGACTTGGGTTCTGTGTTCTTTGGAAATTTTAGAATTTTGTGGTAGGTTTAATTGAAACTGGATTCGAAATCAAATAATTAGAATAAAATAATGTTACTTGATTAATCTTAAACCAATTTTAACTAAACTTCTTAATCAAGCCTATATAAGGCACATTGTTGACTTAAGACCATGAGATACACTTTCATTTCCTCATCTTTTGACTCAAACGTAAGAGAGAAGGAAGTGTGAGAGTTGGGAGAGGAACTTCAACAATTTAGAGTGAGATTGTAAGACATTGAGAAGGAAACTCAAGAATTGTCTTGGAAACTCAAGAGAATTGCCATATAAGGCCCAATTGAAGATTTAAGATAGGTAATTTAACCCTTAAATTATGAATTTGAGTAACTTAGTGCAAGCAGTCAAGAGATTTACAAGAATGAAGCTAGGATTGAAGAATTTAAGCACAATTCATGCATGCATGTGCATTTCATGAAGTTTTGAAGTTGTTTTCAATGATTTCTCTCATGCATGTGGTAATTCTAGCATGGTTTTAAGAATTCATAGCATTTCTCACCATGATCATGTTTTGAAAGCTTTGAAGCCAAGACCATACATGCATGTTATACATACATACAATTCAAGTTTATTTTGAATAATTCACTTACCTTTGGGGCTTGATTTGGTGTAATGATCTTTAATTCATCATGTTTTGTAAGTTTGCAATTGTTTTCTCAAGTTTTGGGCCCAAAGGATGTGGTTTAAGGCTTTGAATTTAAGTTTTTTGCACCTTGAATAGCAATCTAGACATTCCAGAATTCTGCATCTCCACTCGAGCGACAGAAGTTACGCTCGAGCGACCACCCTTTGTTTTGTGCTTTTGCTCGAGTGAAGAAGTCTATGCTCGGGCGTAAAATTCATGCCCCCAAAATTTTTACAAAGTTTCGCAGACCACTCGAGTGACCAAAGTTGCGCTCTGGCAAGGACCCTGTTTACCTAGTCTTATGCTCGAGCGTCCATCGAGTAGAAAATCATGCAACCAGTACTTTTGATTTTTTGCAGATCGCTCGAGCGACCAAAGTTACGCTTGAGTGAAAACTTTTATTTCTGAACCTTAGCTCGAGCGAAGAAAGTTGTGCTCGAGCAAACTGCCTTGTTTTTGAAAATTTGGCTAAGTGTTTCAAAACACATTTTAGCACCCTCATTGCATCTCAGGCATTCTTAAGCCCTAATTAAGACATAATAAGGAGGATTAAGGCTAGAAACACTAAGAATGAAACGAAATAATTAAGTGAATTCTGAGCGTGTGTTTCAACGTGCATCTGTTCTATGTTTGTGTAGGTCATGCGCCGTAGGCTATCCAGTTATCTGTTCTGTCTATCTGCTATTGGAGCCAATTGTGAGTAATAACTTTGTAAAGCTATGTTCAATTATAAGTATTTTTTGAATGTTATAAGATGATCTGTTTCGTGAAATAATATTTTCTATATAAATGAATGGTTGTCCAATGTTTCTGAAATGTATTTGTGGCATCCTTAGTTTCAGATGACATCTGCTATCTATTCTATTATGTGGCAATTATGGGCCAATTGTACGTCTCATGAGCCAACTGTTATGGATCCTTCTGTATATGTCCCATTTATGGGCCAACTGTACCGTCTCCCTGCACATGAGTCAACTACATGCCTTCATGGTCGTCCCTTATGGGTCAACCGTTTCAATTAGTGCTAATGGATGTACCACGTATGATCAACTATTAATTCTAATTATGAATGTGATTCTGATTTCATTTCTGCTATGAATACTGATTTCTGAATAAGAATATGAATCCATTTCTGATATAGACCGAATCTGATTTTCTGTATCTATTATGGACAACATTCATTAAACCCTTTACCTTGTTATTATTCACTGGGCTCTCACTCACTGTATTATTATATATATACGTGGCCAGGCTCGTTGATGAATGCCTGGAACTCTGTTTTGTCGGCCAACCTTTGTGCCTCCCGAAGAGGTTCTAAAGTAGTCATGTGGTCGTGTTTTGTGAACTAAGTTTAAGATCTTGTTTTCCTTTAGAAAATCTAAACAAGTTTCTGTTTACTGGGCTAAGTCCCATTTTGGTTTTAGCTGTATATTTGGTGATGTAAAACTAATGTAATTATGGCATCACCTGTGTATATAAGGTTTTAAATTTCAGTTCCATATATGTCTGCATAGCTCTATGGACGTTGTATTTTGTTTAATTGCTTCTGCTAGCCCTAATTTATATGTTATTCTGTACAATGGCCTTTGGTAATCCAAGGATTGCTGGCTAGTTACGTCGCTAAACCTATAGTGGCAGGTTTAGGTCGTGATAGAGTGGTATCAAAGCACGAGTTATACCGCACACACGAGTCCATATGAGCTATAGGATGTCCTAAAAAAGAATTAGGGACTTTCCATCTACATGTGTGAGTGTGTGTGTGTTAATTTCTGTAACTATGAAAACTAAATCTGAATTTGAACGTGTGAAATTGAGAAAAATGAACTGAACTGAATACTCTGAACACTGTGAACAAGATTATTCCTATGTTTATTATTACCTTGTTTACCTATAGCAAAATGGATAGTACAAGAAGTGATGGTACAACCGAATCCTCTAAGGGCCGAATAAGATGAATGGAACAAATGCTAAAAGCCTTAACAACGTCAATGATGCAACAACAAAGACAACAACCTCTACCTCCTCCGTTCACTCTAGTCCAAGTTGAACTAGAAAACAATGACATTATCAGCTTGACTCAGAAATTCACAAAGATGAAGTCGCCAACCTTTTTAGGTGGAATTGAGCCATTGAAAGCCGAGTCATAGATGCTAGAGAAAGAAAAATTGTTTGAAGTATTTCCTTGTTTTGAAACCCAGAAAGCTATATTGACTAGTTATACTTTAAAGGAAGAAGCCCATCGTTGGTGAATGCTTATCCGCAGTGACAATGGGCCCATGACCTAGGATCAATTCAAAGAGATTTTCTACAAAAAATACTTTCCCCAGTGCTTTCAAGACCGCAAGGTGTCTGAATTCCAAGAACTCAAGCAAGGCAAAATGTCAATGCGTAGACGTCCCGAACGTCCCAGGAGAAATCCCGTTTTGTTCATTTGGGCTCACTACAGTTCAGACTCGATGTCACGGTTCTGAATCTAATCTCGCAAAGTGCAATGCAAGATCGATAAATCACCAAAGAGTCCAAATCCGGCAAATTGTTTTGAAAAATTGATTTTTAAAAAGAAGTGCCAAACATGGACTGCTTTGCCAGATATAGAGTCGCCACCTAAATATTTTATTTTTGGGAAATTTAGGAAACCCTGACTCGTGCCTAAGGCCACGTGTCCGTCATCACCAAAGTTGCATCGGCTCGGGAACTTGGGTACGATTGGGGAAGGTCATGCAATGAGCACCCCCGCTCGCCGATCAAAGATCGGCCATTACTAAACATGATATCTTGTTTTTGAAAACACATGTGCTCTTATTCCGGTTATTAACCTAGAATTACTATGTGATACGCACAGCATACAAGTATAGACTAGATTGCCTAATTTGGAACAAAGCATCGCATATCCGTTTATTTTGAAAATGGATTGAAGTTTGCTACTCGCAAGTAGGCTAAAACATGGGTTTCGACGAATTATTCCAATTCAAGCAACCCAACCTTCACCCACAGGCATTCAGGCAGTTATATCACATAAGCACATAGCCTCATGGTAAGCATGCTATCATGGCAGTCACTCACACGCATGCAAGGATGCTAAAGCATAAACACTTACCGAGTACTCCGAGCCAAAGAAAGAAGCTAATTAGAAAACATGCATGAATCCTAACTATGCTGAGATGCCTAATGCAACACATGCAAAAATGCAACTAAGATAGGCTCGGCTATTCTAAGATGGCATATGAGATGCAACAATCGATACATGTATTCAACTTGGAATTGAAATGTAATGCAGTTAGCATGATGCGCCGAGCCCAGTGCATGCAATACAGATGAATGAATGCAAGCATGCGAACATATAGATGCTAATTGAAACATGCCCTAAAACTAACCATCATAAGCTGGTAAATAAAAGGGAGAAAGACGTGGGGTTGGAAGACATGCATCACACGCACGCACACTTATTACAACAGTTGGCCCTCTCGACGGAGGGTCCGAATAAATAATACAAACTGAATAATTAACTACCTGCCCTAGCTAATTAAATATTACAAAACCCTTAATTAATTAACAAATTAATTACAAAATAGTCTAAGTATGAAACTAAAGAGGCCGCCGCAGCTCCGCCTCGGAATGATTGAATGATGCATGCTCGATCACCTCGCTCGGAAACCCGTTGCCATGCCACATGTTGCCTCTGTTTGCACTACTTTGCACCTCTGAAAACTGTTCCAGCTTCTATGACACTTCTGAACCACCTTGGGGACATTCTGAGAGTCCACCGACCAAGATATAAGGCCACCGACCATGGGAAAATGGTAATCGACCAGAAGAAGGGATCTCGGCCAGATATTGTTAGTCGGCCGGCACTAAATGTGGCCGACCGGCCATCCCTTCCTGCCGAATTCTGCTTTTTGCCGCAACAGAGGACAAACAGTGCATGGCAAGGAATTTACAAGACAATGTGTGCACGACCACCCTCCCTATCATGCCATGAACTCAAGGGAGTATGGCTCTCGACCCTCGGGCCACCACTCACGCATTTCGATGCAGGATGGCCAAAGGTGCCAAGTGTGCAAATTAATGTAAAATGAATGCAACAAAACATATGAATGCCTAGAACTCTATCATGCTTGGATCAAGAGCGTCGGTGACTAAGGATTTGAGGGACGTTTCATCACTTTTAGTACGAACGTTCCTCGCCCCTTGTATTTGGTTTGACACCCCAAACCAAACATAATGTAATGCAAGCAAGTATGCCAAATGCAATGCAACATGGGGATATTACGCAATGCAATAAGACTAATGGCATGCAAACAAACCCAATGCAATATGAGTATGTAAGCAAGCTTGCAAACAACCCAAGCATGCAACAAGTATATATTAATGTCATGCGATGCAACTAACTAAACATCATGCAATATACTCGATATGCAAACACGGCGCAATATGAACATGCAAATATCATGAAAGCAAACATGCTCGATGGGCTTAAACCAAAAGGATAGACCTCAGCCATGCCCTAATCAGTGGCCAAAACACCCAAATCAAGGGACCAAAAGGGGAGGCATGCACACACGTACATTGGTCCATAAGCTAGACCATAATGCACAATATTCAAACATGAGCAAGATGGGATAAACATGAGGATATGACGACACAACAAGCTCTGAAATCATGTCAATAATGATGCCAAATCATGCACATAAGATAATCATAGCATGCTAATGGGCTTAAAGTTCAAAGCTAGCCAAGGTACTTGAACTATGGCCATATCAACCAAGCCCCAAAGGGCCAAGGTGACCCAAAATAGTCTCAAGACAGGACAAAACAAGGCTAGAGCATGCATGGAACAAGGCCAAAACATGCTAGGTAATGGGCGCAAAATAGAGGGCATTCAAGGCCACAAAGAGAGCATTCCACTACAACTACCTCAACCAAACATGGCATGGGTTATGCAATGAAAAATAGAGCTATAATATGTCAAGATAAGCCCCAATACCCACTTAGATGGCATCTAAATGGCCTAAGTCTAGAGGTATGCACAATGGCCCAAATATGGAGCATAAGACAACAACTCTTCAAAGCATTGAAAGGATGGCAAATGCAAGCATACAAGCATGGGACATGGACTGAAACAGCATGATAAGTGATTCCAAACCATTGAAATAGCCCAAGTAAAGCGTGCTCATGACTCACACACCCAAAGCTAACAAGCTAGAATGCATGGTGGCTATATAAAACGTGGCAAACATGAACAAATCAACACCGAACAGAGCTTAAATATGATAAAACATGGCTAAAGACTTCTCAAAGTTAAGCCAAAATAAGCATGATGGTCAAAATGCATGGTACATATCTAGGCAAATAAGAGGATTGCAAGGCAAGTGTATGGTGCATGCAAGAGACCAACAAACCAACTTAAAACAGAGGTATACCATGCCAAAATAACAACAAATATCCTCTGAAATGGAGCTAAATAAAGCTAAGCAAACATGCTACCCTTATGAGCCTTTAATGCAAGCAAATGAGACAAAAGGAGAGAGGGGTGTCCCTCCCCTAAACCAGACCTCAAAACCACTTCTCCACCACTAAAAATCCTCTGGATTTCAGTGGTGAGAAGGCCAAAACAAAAGGGTTACAAAGCCCAAAGAGGAAGGCACAAAAAGAGGCCAAACAAGGCCTAAGAGGGGGTAGGCAACCCCCAACACAAAAGTGGCCTTAATGAAACATCTCAAGCATGAAAATACAGAACTTTTATCAGTTATACACTAAGCTTAAAACAGCATGCAAGATAGGATAAAAGCTTAAGGCAAAAATGGGGAATAAAAGAGGTAGTTCTCACTCTTGAAGAACACCTCAAGAACACCAACTCCACCACCTCCTTCTGATCAAAACCAACTCAAAAACTCTAAAATGAACCCCTCAACACCTCAGTAACCAAAGTAAAGTGTAACACTAGGTGCCTTAGTACAAAAATAGGAACAAAAACACACTTTTGAACACTATTACACACACAAATCTAGAGGGGGGGAGATATAGAGAGAGAGGTATATCTAACTTCTATATCAGATGGATCAACCTCTGGAAAGGGAGGGGAGGCCTTCCTTTTATAGAAAAACAACTTTACAAAAGCTTCCAAGGGAAGCTAAACAAGGCTTAAATCCCTCCATACACGTGTATGGAGGGCAGAGTCTGTGCTCACCAGCTGGCACAGCTGGCATGCACACTGCCTGAAAAAGGCAAAGAAAAAGGCTCGGCCAGGAAATGTGATCGACCGACCAAATAAATGGCCGACCGACCAACTAAAGTGCCGATCGGCCAACACACTTAGCCAATGGAAAGAAAAAGGGGCTGATGGCCTCAGGCCCCGGCCGGTGGGTTGAGAAAATGGTCAACAAGCCACCCTCTCCCCTTAGAAGCAAAACACAGGTGTTTGGTCCACAACCAAGCACAAAACAGGTAAGTTGAGAAATCTTGAGGCAAGGCGCGTAGCCGAGACCTCCGAGAACTCAAAACGAACACGAGCATAGATGATCATCGAGTGTCCAAACGATGACATCCAAGTCTTGAGGACGGTCAAAAATGGGGTGTCTACACAATGGCCGAGTATGAGGCCAAGTTTACTGAATTAGTTTGCTTTGCCCCGCACATGGTAGACACAGATTATAAGAAAGCTCGAAAATTTGAAGGCGGGCTAGATCTAGACGTGTTTGATCGTGTCGGTGTTTTAAAACTGCCCAAATTCATGGATGTACTTGATAGAGCTCTGATGGCTGAAGCCAATTTAGCTGCAATGAAACAAACCAAGGCTCCAACGATCGAGTGGAAAGGTAAAAGATCTGGATTTAGTTTCAAAAAGAGCCATACATTTGCTATAAACAAGAAGCAAAACACAGGTTCTACGAGCAGTTCAAGTCAAAGTAATGGATCCACACCTATTTGTGCTGAATATGGGAGAAAACATAGAGGGGTTTGCCGTCGTGTATCTGGTGCTTGCTTTTGGTGTGGCTAGACAGGCCCTATAATAAGAGATTGTCCGATTGGGTCAGAAAATGCCAACCGCCCTATAGCAAGTTCAGCAGGATTTGCTTCTGGATCAAGAACAAATGTAAGAACTAATGCGGGAAAAGAACCTATGAGACAAGGTAGAGTTTTCGTACTTTTTCCTGGCGATGTACAGAATACTAAATCAGTGGTATTAGGTATAATTTCTATATGTGCTCAAATGTCTATGTGTTGATAGATTCTGGTTCCACGCATTCCTTTATATCACATGCTTTTTTTCAGAAATTAACTAGACCTTTAGAACCTATGAATTGTCTACTCTCTATATCTACACCATCTGGAGGTTTTATAGTATGCGCTTATGTTTATTTCACATGTGATATAATGATTGGTGATATGACATTGTTCGTTGATTTGCTGCCTTTGAGTATTGATTATTTTGATTGTATATTGGGCATGGATTGGTTGACCAAGTATTATGCTACTATTGATTGTGTGAGTAAATCTGTTGTATTCTGACCTCCGGGTTACCTGAATTTGTATTTGCTGGGAATGGGGTAGTTTCTCTACCGTATTTAATCTCTTCTATAAAAGCCAGTAAACTGTTGCGAAAAGGGTGTCGAGGTTATCTATGTTGTGTTCTGAATATGAATGTTGATAATGCTAATGTCGAGAACATCCTTATAGTTAACGAGTTTCCTGATCTGTTTCCCAATGAATTACCCAGAGATTTGATTGATAGGGACATTGAATTTACTATTGAAGTCGTACCTAGAACACAACCAATTTCAAAAACCCCATATTTCAACCTTTGAACTGAAAGAATTGAAACTCAACTACAAGAACTACTAGACAAGAAATTTATTCATCCGAGTACTTCACCTTAGGGTGCTCTAGTTTTGTTTGTTAAGAAGAAAGATGGGTCTTTAAGGTTATGTATAGATTATCGAGAATTGAACAAGGTAACGGTCAAGAACAAATATCCACTGCCCCGAATAGATGATTTATTCGATCAACTCTAAGAAGCCCAAGTCTTTTCAAAAATTGACCTTAGATTTGGATACCATCAATTGAAAGTTAAGACAGAAAACATAGAGAAAACCACTTTCCAGACTAGATATGGGCACTATGAGTTTTTGGTAATGCCGTTTAGGGTAACTAATGTACCTGCAGCATTCACGGACTTAATGAATAGAGTGTTCAAACAATTTCTGGATGAATTTATAGTTGTGTTTACTGATGATATTTTGATCTATCCTAAAAGCAGGGAAAAACATGAACGTCATCTAAGAACTGCCCTACAAACCTTGAGAGAAAATAAATTATATGCAAAATTGTCTAAATGCGAGTTTTGGCTTGACTGTTGTAACATTTTTGGGGCATGTAATCAATAAAGATGGCATCTCTATTGACCCACAGAAAATTGAAGCTATTGTAGACTGGCCAAGACCAACCAATGTGTCAGAAATCTAAAGTTTTCTGGGGCTTGCAAGTTACTATCACAGATTTGTGAAAGATTTCTCAAAACTTGTTATGCCATTAACACAGCTAACATAGAAAAATGTACCATTTGATTGGACTGATCAACGGGAGTCAGCCTTCCAAGAATTGAAGACTATATTTGTAACTGCACCAATTCTAACTTTGCTTAACGGTGTTTATGGGTTTCAGATCTACAGTAACGCCTCATACAAAGGCTTGAGGTGTGTGTTAATGCAGAATGGGAAGGTGATTGCGTATGCTTCTCGACAAATCCAACCACATGAAAAAAATTATCTGACCCATGACCTTTAATTGGCAGTTGTGGTTTTTGCATTGAAAATTTGGCGCCACTATCTGTATAGAGTGACTTATGAAGTGTATACTGACCATAAAAGCTTGAAATATTTCTTCACTCGAAAAGAACTGAACATAAGATAGAGAAGATGGTTAGAATTGATTAAAGATTATGACTTACAAATTTTATACCATCTAGGAAAGGCAAACACAGTTGCAGATGCTTTAAGCCGAAAGTCTATTGGGAATTTGTCATGTTTGCTCACTGGCCACAAAGAATTGTTGTGTGATTTGGAAAGAAATGAGATTGAAATTGTGTTGCGCGAACGGGTGGAATTCTAGCCACCATTTCTTCCCAGCCTGCAATTATCGAAGAAATTAGAAAGAAACAACTGAAAGATGAGGTTTTGAAGAAGACTGTTGATGAAATTGATTCAAAATAAAGGCCTAAATTTGTGATTGAAAATGATGTATTGAAATTTCAAGGTAGACTTTGTGTATCGGAATATTCTAACTTAAGAAAACGTATTATAACCGAAGCTCACAATTCTAAATTTGCTATGCATCCGGGAAATACAAAGATGTACCATGACTTGAAACAAAAATTTTGGTGGCTTGGAATGAAGAAAAGTATTGTTGATTTTGTGGCTAGGTGTTTGCATTGCCAACAAGTGAAAGCTGAACATCAACAACCTGCTGGATTACTTTAAACGCTTCCAATACCGGAATGGAAATGAGAGCATATTACAATGGACTTCATTGTTAGAATGCCTCGCTCCTCCCGAGGTATGGTTTCTATTTGGGTCATTGTTGATCGGTTGACTAAGTCTACTCATTTTCTACCTGTTAAGACCTTATATAATGCAGATAAATTGGCTAACCTTTATATAAATGAGATTGTGAAATTACACGGTGTGTCAGTATCTATTGTATTTAACAAAGACCCCAAGTTTACTTCAAGATTCTGACAGAATTTACAACAAGCTTTGGAGATTGAATTGAGACTAAGCAATGCTTATCACCCTCAGACAGACGGTCAATCTGAATGGACCATTCAAACATTGTAAGACATGTTACGGATGTGTGCATTAGGCTTCCAAGGGAATTGGGAGACTCATCTACCTTTAGCCAAGTTTGTGTACAACAACAACTATCACTCAAGTATCAATATGGCTCCTTATGAAGGTTTGTATGGTAGAAAATGTTGTTCTCTGATTTGTTAGGCTGAGGTAGGTGATAGACCTTTGTTAGGACCGGAACTTGTTCAAGAGACAACTAAGAAAGTTAAGTTGATTCAGCAGCATTTGAAAACTGCACAAAGCCACCAAAAAAGTTATGCAGATGTCCGAAGGAGAGACAAAGAATATGAAGTAAGCGACCATGTGTTCATCAAAGTAACTCCTATGAAAGACTAGACACGATTTGGAGTTAAAGGCAAATTGGCACCACGATATATTAGCCCGTCTGAGATCATTGAAAAAATTAATCTAGTGACATATCAAGTGGCTTTACCTTCAGTTATGGAGAACATGCACAATGTTTTTCATGTTTCAATGCTTTGGAAATATCTACGAGATCCACTCCATGTGATTGAACCAACACATGTACTTCTAAAGGATGACTACACGTATGAAGAATGGCCAATCCAAATTGTCAACTGAAGAATCAAAAGATTAAGGAACAAGGAGATTCCGTTGGAGAAAGTTGATTGGCAAAATATGGAGGAACTTATGCAACATGGGAGAGCGAAGAGGATATAATAAAGAGATACCCTGACTTGTTTCCTTTGGATCCGATATTCTTCCAAAATGAAGGTAATTCGAGTTTGAAGGACCAAACTCTTTAAGGGGGAAAGACTGTAACAACCCCGACCTATGATTAGCCTATAATCTATGATTAAGAACGCCTAATAAGTAATTACGAAGAAATTTTGAATTAATTGCATGTGTTACATGTTAATTGTGTTTATATCTGTTTGTCGTAGAGATATCTGTTTGTGTTTCTGTTTTGTTTTGCTAATTAAAGGCATTATTGGCATCTGATCACGAAATTGACTTGGGTTCTGTGTTCTTTAGAATTTTTAGAATTTTATGGTAGGTTTAATTGAAATTGGATTCAGAATCAAATAATTACAATAATATAATGTTACTTGATTAGTCTTAAACCAATTTTAAGTAAACTTCTTAATCAAGCCTATATAAGGCACATTGTTGACTTAAGACCATGAGATACACTTTCATTTCCTCATCTTTTGACTCAAACGTGAGAGAGAAGGGAGTGTGAGAGTTAGGAGAGGAACTTCAACAATTTAGAGTGAGATTGTAGGAAATTAAGAAGGAAACTCAAGAATTGCCTTGGAAACTCAAGGGAATTTCCATATAGGGCCCAATTGAAGATTTAAGGTAGGTAATTCAATCCTTAAATTATGAATTTGAGTAACTTAGTGCAAGGAGTCAAGAGATTTACAAGAATGAAGCTAGGATTGAAGAATTTAAGCTGAATTCATGCATGCATGTGCATTTCATGGAGTTTTGAAGTTGTTTTCAAAGATTTCTCTCATGCATATGGTAATTCTAGCATGATTTTAAGAATTCATAGCATTTCTCACCATGAGCATGGTTTTAAGAATTCATAGCATTTCTCACCATGATCGTGTTTTGAAAGTTTTGAAGCCAAGACCATACATGCATGTTATACATACATACAATTCAAGTTTGTTTTGAATAATTCACTTACCTTTGGGCCTTGATTTGGTGTGATGATCTTTGATTCATCATGCTTTGTAAGTTTACAATTGTTTTCTCAAGTTTCGGGCCCAAAGGATGTAGTTAAAGGCTTTGAATTTAAGTTTTGCACCTTGAACAGCAATCTGGAAATTCCAGAATTCTGCGTCTCCGCTCGAGCGATAAAAGTTAGGCTCGAGCAACCACCTTGTGTTTTGTGCTTTTGCTCAAGCGAAGAAGTCTACGCTCGAGTGTAAAATTCATGCTCCCAGAAGTTTTACAAAGTTTTACAACCCGCTCGAGCAACCAAAGTTGCGCTCGAGCGAGGACCCTGTTTACTCAGTCTTACGCTCAAGCGTCCGTCGAGCAGAAAAATCATGCAAGCAGTACTTTTGAGTTTTTGCATATCGCTCAAGCGACCAAAGTTACGCTCCAGCAAACACCCTTATTTTTTAACCTTAGCTCGAGCAAAGGAAGTTGCCCTCGAGCGGATTGCCCTGTTTTTGAAAATTTATCTAAGTGTTTCAAAGCACATTTTAGCATGCTCATTGCATCTTAGGCATTCTTAAGCCCTAATTAAGACATAATAAGGAGGATTAAGGCTAGAAACACACTAAGAACGAAACGAAATAAGTTAAGTGAATTATGAGCGTGTGTTTCAATGTGCATCCGTTCTATGTTTGTGTTGGTCACGCGCCGTAGGCTATCCGGTTATCTGCTATGTCTGTCTGCTACTGGAGCCAACTGTGAGTAATAACTTTGTAAAGCTATGTTCAATTATAGGTATTTTCTGAATGTTATAAGATGATCTGTTTCGTGAAATATTATTTTCTATATAAATGAATGGTTGTCCAATGTTTTTGAAATGTATTTGTGGCATCCTTAGTTTCAAATGACATCTGCTATCTATTATGGTATGTCCCAATTATAGGCCAACTGTACGTCTCATGAGCCAACTGCTATGGATCCTTCTGTATACGTCCCATTTATGGGCCAACTGTAAGTCTCATGAGCCAACTGTACCGTCTCCCTGCACATGAGTCAACTACATGCCTTCATGGTTGTCCCTTATGGGTCAACTATTTCTATTAGTGCTAATGGATGTACCACATACAATCAATTGTCAATTCTGATTATGAATGTGATTCTGATTTCATTTCTTCTATGAATACTGATTTCTGAATAAGAATATGAATCTGTTTCTGATATAGACTGAATCTTGTTTTCTGTATCTATTATGGACAACATTCATTAAACCCTTTACCTTGTTATTATTCATTGGGCTCCCGCTCACTGCATTATTTATATATGTAGGTGACCAGGCTCGTTGATGAATGCCTGGAACTCTATTTTGTCGGCCAACCTTTGTGCCTCCCAAGGAGGTTCCGAAGTAGTCATGTGGTCGTGTTTTGTGAACCAAGTTTAAGATCTTGTTTTCCTTTGGAACATCTAAACAAGTCTCTGTTTACTGGGATAAGTCTCATTTTGGTTTTAGTTGTATATATGGGTGACATAAGACTAATGTAATTATGACATCACGTATGTGTAGATAAGGTTTTAAATTTCAGTTCCATGTATGCCTGCATAGCTCTATGGACGTTGTATTTTGTCTAATTCCTTCCGTTAGCCCCTGATTTATATATTATTTTGTACAGAGGCCTTTGGTAATCCAAAGATTATTGGCCGGTTACGTCGCTAAACCTATAGGGGCGGGTTCGGGTCGTGACAGTTTTGTTGTAATCTAACCAGAAGCGGTTATTTTTCAATTCTTTCATTTTCTTGCACTTTCAATCTTATAGTCATTTTCTTGTTTTAAGTTGTATATTAGTTTTGTTGTAAGTAAACCGGAAGTGATTAGTTGAGCCACCTACATATTCCTTGTTTGTTCCTTTTCTCAGTGTTACAACAAGGCAGGTTTTGCTAGACCTAGTTGGTTGGCCAGCCGGTTAGCTTCTTCCGGACAAAATAGAGTAGTCTTCTAGACAAAATGGAGTAGTCTTCCGGACAAAATGGAGTAGTCTTCCGGCATTGAGCATACTAGTTTCCGGCAATCCTTAAGACACATGAAGCTTCTATTTTGTTTTTTGTTTTTTTTTTTTTTTTTGTTTTTTCGAGTGTTTTGTAAGGTTTTTATTTTATTGTAATATTTTCTCCTCTCTCTCTCTCTCTCTCTCATTTGGTTTGTAATTATTCTTTCAAGTGTTGTGATGATTCCCCGCTTCACTTCTTTTTATACCGTTCTTTTACTTGCTTTACTTATTTATGCATAAGCATCTTATTTTGTTTTTCATTATATCCATGCTTTGCATCCATGTTTCATGCATCTTGATTCAGCTAAGTTTACATTTATGAATTTAATCAATTCCTATGTGATTATGTACGCTGCCTCATGTTCTTGAGATGATTCACATGTCATATCTTAGAAGCCAAATCTTTAGTTGTATTTCATGTGTGAATTTCATTAGGATTTTGTATATAAGATCATGCATATTTTTCTAACTTTGTTTTGTAACTGTTCGCAGGACGTCAGTAAACATGTAAGTTTTTATGCTTTAGCATCCTGCTTGTATATATTTTTCTTACTATGTTTAGTATTCTACCATGAGGCTATGTGCTTACTTGGTATGACTTTATGAATGCCGATATATGGAGGTTGTATTGCTTAATTTGGAATGATGTTGATTTTTCATGTTTGTAAACTCAATTTCTTTGGGTTGTACATATTCAAAACTCTTTCAAAACACATGAAATCATGTTGTTCCAAAATAAAAGGCATGGTCTATACTTGTATGCTTCACATAGTAAATTATAGGATTTATTTAATAACCGGAATATGAACATATAAAGTTAATAAAACTCATATCATGGTTTAGTAGAGGTCGATCTTTGATTGGGTGAGTGAGTGTGCTCAAATAATGACCTTTCCCTCTCATAGCTAAGGTTCCGAGCCAAGCATCTTTGGTTACGACGAACAGTGGCCTTGGTACGAGTCACGGGTTTCCTAATTTTTTCAAAAATATTAGGTGGCAACTCTAAGATCTAGTGATGTAGTCCATTTTTGGCAAAGATTTTGTATTGAAACAGATTTTCCATAAAAATTTGCTAAATCTGGACTCTCATCTATGTTTCACATTGCACTCGTGAGACTAAATCAAAAAAGTCGAGGGTCTGAATTGTTTAACGCGCACGAATACCCCCTGGGCATGTTACACCCAATCCATTCTTACCCTTCCATATCAAAATCTCTTACAATGCATCGCACTTGTTGCACAAAGTACTCAGGAGCGTTAAACACTAACAATAAATAGATTGGGATTGAAAGAAGGGTATAATTAACTAAAACACTTCTACCTACAAAAGAGAGTAAACCTCTCTTCCATCCTAGCAACCTTTTATGAATCTTCTCTAAGATTGACCCAAACATTTCTCCCTTTCTCTTACTTGTCTCTCTATACATGCTCCCAGATAAATGCCAAAATTCTCTACTAGCTTTATATTAAAACATTCCTTAATAAAACTCCTCTCTACTATACCCATATTAGGACTAGCCATAATTGTTAAGTTGTGAAAATTAATCCTCAACCCTGATTGATGACAAAAAGCATCCAAGAACCATTTCAACCACCACACTTCCTTTTTCCTAAAATTCATAAATAATAAACAGTCATCCGCAAAGAGCAAGTGGGATATCAAGGGTACATTCTTAGACACTACAATACCTCGACAGATTCCTTGCTTGTGTAAATTTGCAAAGCCCTCAGACAAAGCTTGTACAACCAGAATGAATAAGTAAGGTGATAATGGATCACCTTGTCTTAATCCACATGAAGGAGAGAACCATTTTGATTTATTAGAATTCACCAAGACTAAAAATGAGTCAGTCAAAACACATTATTTTATAAGATTAACCCAACGCTCACTAAACACAAATTGTCTTAGAACCATGAACAGAAAATCCCATCTAACTCTATCATAAGCTTTATTCATATCAAGTTTCATTACAAAATAAGACGTGTGCCCCTTTTCTTTGCTTTAATAAAATGAATCACTTCACGAGCTACTAAAATATTGTCAGTTATGATTGTTAGGTTTTTGTAATTAACAATCCTATTTGACAAAACTCCTTTCAGTTGTAATTTTATTCGATCTTTTTATTTCAGTGAGGCTATGAGTATTTACATTCGAATCCAACCCAAACTGTGCCTATGCACAGTCGCTTAAGCAGTCGATTGTGCGCTCAAACGAAGATGCAATCCTCTTAGAAGTTTCACTCACCTACAAAAGTACTGGGAGTTGTATTTTTACGCTCAAGTGGCCTTTCATGCGCTCGAGCATAGATCCTTGTTCTGAAACACGCATTTTAATCAGACTGCTCGAGCGTCCATTCCTACACTCAAGCAGAGATCGCGATTCTGTCTGCTATAAATTTGCAATTAATTCAGTTTATGGGGTACGGCTTCCAGATCTTCTTTTGGGATTTAGGGTTTTCATCTGGAGCTTCTTTGCATGTTTCCTTTGATATCTGTGAGAGTTTATATCATAAATTGAGTGGATTATATCAAAGGGTTTGTTTATTATGTTTTATTCACAAAAAGATAGAGTTGTTCTTTGGTGGGTTTCGTGGAATTTGGGCCTGAAGATTTGGTGGATTCCGGAGTGGCTCATCGTCATGGATTTGACATTACCGTTATGAATTCAACGTTGAGCAAGACAATTCCGAAGTGAAGATGGTGATGGAAGAGGCACATTGGAGTCAGTTCAATTTGGGGATGGATTCGCTAGGTAATTGAGAGTACAATTGTGTAATTCCTTTTTGTCTTCTTAGTGGATTGTTTTGTGGCTTTTACCCGTGATTTTTTTTTTTATATCACAATTGGAGGCGTTCCAATTGTGGTTTTTCTACGTTAAATGGTTGTGTTAATTTGTCTTAATTGTTTGATTGGAATTGTTATATAAAATTGATACATAATGACAAATCAATATCTTAAGGATTTTAGATTTTTCAATTATTCTTCCCAGAATAAATGCATTTTGACTTGAGGAAATCATACACGACAAAATCCGTCTCAACCGATTAGCAGAACCTTGGCAATAATTTTGTAGACCACATTACACAAGCTAATAGGACGATAATCGTTAATCGATTGAGGCACTAATTTTTTGGGGATCAACACCAAAAAGGTCTGGTTCAGTTCTTTAAGCATCACTCCCGTGTTTAAAAAAGCTTTGGCCATATTAATTACACTATCACCCACAATTTTCCAATTCTTTTGATAGAAGGTTGCTATCATAGCATCGGGTCCAAGAGCTTTGAGACAACCCATGGTAAAAATGGCATCTTTTATTTCATGATCTGTGCGTACCGGATTCCGCACTAGATGAAAGTGGATCGGGGCCCTGCACTTGGTTGGACTATCCAGGGACTGAGGCTCCTGCCACAGGAAGCACCGTCAGAGCTACCCGGCCGGGGTTGGCCGGATAACCCCTCCGGTGTGGGAATTAGTGATCGGAGAAGGAATGAATATCGAATAGAGTTTGTAAGTTTGCTTGGAGTTGTTTAGTTACCTTCCATGTGAAGTTCATATTGTATATATATATATGTTTGTTCCTTGCTTGCTTCTCAAAGTGGGTTCATGGAGCTTAGATGCTGCCAGGTGTCCTTTCATCATTGCTTATAGTTGGGGACCACCTAGTAGTTGCCATTCAATGTATATACTCATTGTAGTCATGCTGATAACAAACCACATTCCTTTGGTTCAACAACTTCCGTGATTCTAGGTTTAGGGGACCAGCTGAGGTGGCAACTTGCACATTACACGTTCACAACTTCCACGTTTCCCTGCGAGGTCTCCTCAGCTCGGTACCGATGTGCCTCAGCTTGGCATCATTATGCCTCGTCTCGGCCTTGTACAGGATCATTCAAAGAGATGGGCTGGTCCTTTCGAATATCTTTGTATGGGCTCAGCCTATTATCTATTCTGCCCACAGATTCAGTATCGCAGTTCGGCCCAGCCCAACATCACGGCTGGACTAGCCTTTCCACTGCAGTGTTGGGCCCAAGTGCTTGAGGACTTGGGTGGACTGTAGATCATGAAGTTAGGCTCAACTGGTTTGCCTATATACTCATCCAGCCCACTCGGATTCGGACTTCAGCGGATTGGGCCGACCCAAGGCTTGAACCCGACCCATTTCACATTTGTGGGGAAGTGGTTTGGAAATACTCTTCAGATCCTGGAAGACGCCAATGATCCTCAGCTAGTCACCTGCAAAGATACAAATACTCCGGTCGGGGGTGCCGGAATTAGCACTCCGACGGACAAGTCAGTTCTTCTACTCAAGAAAGCTTGTTCACTAAGTTTTTAGAAGTGATTCTTACATACCTTTACAAATCTGAAGCTCTTGTATTTATATCCATCCTTGGGCCTCGGGGCCAGAGTCTACTTTTTATTTATTATTCTTTCATTTGTCCTGATATGCCTTCTCAAGTCTATTCGGCCTTAAGAACGTATTCGGCGTCCCAGTTGAGCAGAATGGAGCCGTTCAGTTCCCGGCTCCTCGGGTATACCAGATTTCGTTCCTCTATTTATTCGGCTCCCACAATTGCCCCCAAGCGTTCTGTCAATGACAGTTGGGTGAAATGCTTGGTTCCGATTTTCAAATACTCTGAACGAAGTTTGGGGGTTAGACTTATCACGCGGACGTTTAATTACTCCCCCTTTAATCGTCGTCTCAACTTCCCGACCCTTCGTACACGCCTATTATTATGATTTAAAATCTGATGTCCTTTCGAATCCGTGTTCTATGACGCTGGTTGCTGGGTTGCTCTTCGAATCGTTCTTGCAATTCTTCCGTCTGTGATACTCTCTTCATTTTTGTAAGTTTTCCTCTCCCCTGCTCTGAAGCTTTTCCTAGTTTGTTTATTCCGTCGCATGTTCTTATAGACAGTAGGTTATGGCGAAACATTTGAAAGACCTCCTTTCGTCAGACCGAATTGTTGGCTTTAGACGCCATTTCTCTATTCCTGACGATGTCCACCTGTCGTTTGTGGCGGGCGGCACTCTTGACATGGAGAGGGAGGACAAAACCACGATTGTCTTTCCCCTTTTTCAATCGCAGAGGGTGGAGTCCGCTTTTTCCCTTCACCCGTTTCTGAGGGCTGTTCTTCGCCATTGGGATTTGATCCCTTCCCAACCCAATGTGAATTTCTTTAGAATTATAATGGGGGTCGTAGCGTGAACCGTTGCCTTGGAATTAATCTTGGCATTCCTGCCATTCGGCACTGTTATGCTTTGGCCAAGTCCTCTGTCGGCACGGGCGTTACTTCCTCAGAGCTAAGGATACAGATCATCAGTTAATCACTATGCTTTCCAGCTCTGGGAAACGAGTTGATGATGTCATGGTCGTTGTCCGCGGCAACTGGGAGTTCGGCGAAGGGGAGGATCGTGTCGATCCTATTCCTAGACGTAGGGGCGAACCAGGTCGCCGAATGCTCTCTTGCTTGTATTGTGTGCTCATATTTGCCATACCCTGTTTTCTTGAGTCTTATGGCTTGTCTTACAGGGAACGATTTGAAAAAAGTCCGAGCTTCAACTGACGACGCCGTTCTTTCGGACATTAGGATTGCTCTTAGTTATTTCGGCCGTCGCAGTCTTCATAAGCAGGGAAGAGCGGCTCACGTTCTGCTTTGCTACGAGCCTACATATACAACCTTTTCGGCTGCGGAAAACATACCGATTCCGAAGGGGAAGATTTTCTCGTCGCTCGTATTTTTTCCGACTTCAAAAACTTGAGACAGGTAGGTTTTGAAGGGTCCGATTCGGAGAATACTGAAGTATCCGATACTGCCAAATCAGATCAGTCCGAGGCCGAATCTGAGGAGGTATTGGATTCTGCCGATCCTCCCTCTACTTCGGGGCGGGGGAACCTCTCTGTTGACGACGTTCCTCAACGTACAGACAATCTTCCCATCTCGGGATCCACTAACATGGCTGGGTTAAGCCTGACAAAGCTTGCTAAGAAGGCGAATGCGGAGAGGTTAGCTGCACGGCAAGAGCGGAGGGCCTTTCGACCGAACCGCCCACCAGTGAATCTCAACATTCCCTCCCAGTTACCGAATCAAAATCCTTGGGAATTGTTGAGGAGGCGGCAACAAATAAGAATGCCGAATCCGCGTTGGTTGGGAAAGCCGTCCAGGATGTTGAGGGAGAGGCGGAGAAACGCGCTAGGGATCGTGAGGTCGGTTTAGAAGATCACGGTGGCAAACGTCCTCGAATGGGAGGATCGAGTGAGGTTGTGCCCTTTGTGATTCGACCAATGGTAAGAAACGTGTCGGTTCCTTCGGATGCCTCGGCGCTTAAAGACCCAGAGGTCGCGTTCGGCGTGGCAACGTCTTTGTCGTTGCCGTGTGATATGGAGGCTTTCCAGTTGGAACCGGATTTGAATGCGACAATGTTAGCCGCGCAGTCGGCCCTTTTGGTGCGTATTCTGACTTTTCCTTCACTTCATCCAAACATTGTTCGCGTTACGTTTTTTGAATTTTTCTTTTGCAGACCGTTGGTAGGATAGCGATGTAGGCCGCCGTCATCTCGACGTCGTCAAGAGATTAGTCATTTACGAAAGCAAGTTGAGGGCCAGAGGAAAAGGGCCGAGGACGAATTTTAAGAGCGAACAGGAAGCTTCTCGGGCAGAGGACGAGGTAGAGAGAGCTCGTCATGCGGATAAGTTGAGAGCGGAGGCCGAGAAGAAGGCCGACGATATGGAAGCTGCACTTGGCTTGTCCCAAAAGGCAGTTGCCAGCCTGGAGGCTGAGTTGGCTGAAATGAAGGCGGCAAAGGAGATTGCCATTCAAAAGGTTTCGAAGCCGGGAAAGAGGCTGGACTCGCCGAGTATGTGGACCAGGTCTCTCGGTTTGAGAATCGGGGCTTCAAACATGGTTGGCACAAGGCCCTTGCTGCAGCTGGAGTTTCGCTGAATATGCCAATACCGTATGAGCAAGTGGACATCGATCCGTTGGAGACTGATTCCGAGGGTTGATCTTTACGATACACAATTGTTATGATTTCGAGAAAGTACTTTTTCCGTTTGTTTTTGTTATTTTGTATTTGTTTATCGGACATTTTCATGTTTTTCATGCGGGTTGATATTAAAAGTTATGATACAGAAATGGACGTCGATACTTTTTTGTAGTTATAAATGTTATGAATTCTGCTCAATGTGCTGATGTTTCCGTAATTTTATGGTGATATTTCTTAATAGATCTAAATCTGCCTTGCCTTGGCCAGGGCGCGAGCGTGAAGAGCCGAACGGTTCATACTCGTGGGCTGGCCGAGGCATTCTTTGAAAGGTGGCCGAGTAAAACGGGGCCGACTAGATTAATAAATCTGCCCCCTTGGCCAGGCGCGAGCGTGAAGAGCCGAATCGGTTCATACTCGTGGGCTGGCCGAGGCATTCTTTGAAAGGTGCCGAGTAAAACGGGGCCGACTAGATTAATAAATCTGCCCTTGCCTTGGCCAGGGCGCGAGCGTGAAGAGCCGAACGGTTCATACTCGTGGGCTGGCCGAGGCATTCTTTGAAAGGTGGCCGAGTAAAACGGGGCCACTAGATTAATAAATCTGCCCTTGCCTTGGCCAGGGCGCGAGCGTGAAGAGCC